>CM031241.1:461865452-462053831 GCA_018340775.1 Taxus wallichiana var. yunnanensis
ATCTTCCTACTAGATGAAATGATTAGTAGCATTGAAGCATCCATTGGGCATGGAGTCTACCTAGTAAACACAAATCTGATCCCTGAATAGACTACGTACGAGCAACAAAACACCACAACACACACTATGCACAAAACTAAAAATCATACATGCTCCAAGTGGAACATACGAGTGTGTAAAAGTACTTCTTACCGTTAAAAACAAACCTAAACTAACCTAAACTAACCAGAATCAAAGGGAACTCAAAAAATCTTGAACTAGGGTGGGGAGAAGTAGCTTCCCTTTCTCAAAAGGGCAGCCATGCAAATGATTTGACACTAAATATGGTTGCTTGTATGAGTGAAAAATTGACTATAATCTGATCCTCCACCCAAATCATCAAGGTGCCTCAACGAAAACAAGATAAATACCTCTTTTATTTGCACTATATTTGGATTGAAGAGGCATTAGTTGATCCTTGGTACTTTGAAACTCATCCTCATGCCTGGAGTGGGCATGACTAGTTTTGGCTTCTCCTTTTCTCCAATGAAGCCAAGTACTTG
Source organism: Taxus wallichiana var. yunnanensis (assembly GCA_018340775.1). Taxonomy (NCBI): domain Eukaryota; kingdom Viridiplantae; phylum Streptophyta; class Pinopsida; order Cupressales; family Taxaceae; genus Taxus; species Taxus wallichiana. The sequence continues at coordinate 461,865,995 of CM031241.1, forward strand.
ATTGGGCATGATCTAATCTGATGGATGTGCCCATTGTTCTAAACTTCAACTCCAAATAATGGAATCTACTTGTTGATCTTCCTAGATGGATGATGTGAGAGGGAAGATGACATCCTCTTGCTCTTTCCTTCCTTCTCTGTGAAGAACATGGAAGATGCATATCTTCCAACCTTTGTTCCGAGAGGGTTGTTGTGAAGTGAAGTGTAGCTTGAATGCTCTCCTCCATGGTAGTAGGCTCATGTGCTTGGAAGGTGGATGATGGAGGATAAAATGATGTAACCTCCATGGGCTCCTCTTCATCAAATCAATCCTCCAAGTCAGACAGATAATCTACCTCCTTGTTGTCCTGTTGCATGTGCTTGACCTCCTCCATGGTGTCCTCTTGATCTGAAACTTGCTCACCATGGCTCCCTTCATCCTCAAACATGAATTTTGAAAGATCAAACTCTTCTTCAACATCAGAGCTCGAAGGGGATGAAGTGGGAGGAAGAACTGAAGGTTCTTCTATGGCCTACTCTACACCTGAAGCTTCTAGAACCATATGGTCCTCCTCGTCATGGGTTCATCAATCAAATCAGGCCCTTCAAATGAAAGAAAAAATCTTCAATAATGCTTTCTTCACTAAGTGGCCTCAACTCTAATTTGATCTCTCCTAGCTGCTCCTCTTCAATGGGACTTGGAGCTGGTTGTTCTTCTTCCTTCATGGATGATTTTGTAGCTTAGATTAGATCATCATCCTTTCCAAACAAAGTGCCATTATGGACATTGCATTTAGAGAAAACAGATTGCTGATCTTCTTCCTCTTCTTCTTGTTCTTCTTCTACTACTGTAAACTCAGCCTCAGCCACCACTGGCTCTTCAACCTTGACCTCCTCTATTGGCTTAACCATCAAGGGGATCTTTGTAAACCCAAATGAAGCCCAACTCTTCAGATTTTCTATCATTTCTTCTTTGTTGGGTTCCTCTTCTTATTGTTCTCCTTGATTGGTCTTTGGAATCTCTTCCCCACATGGAATTGGGAAGGCAAGAGGAGGAGTGGATGGGGTTTCAACCAGCTTTGCAATTGTTTGTGGTGGTGAGGGAAGTGGAACTTCTTGTTTGTTTAGAGGGGATGACTGCTTGGAAGGGAAAAGGGCAAAAGAATTAAGATGAGATGGAAGATTAGGAGATGGAGAAGGGAAAACAACATTTGGGGTAGCAAGTGAGGGGCTTGACTCTTGACACTTCGAAATGATAAAGCTTGAGAAAGAGAAAATGAAGGACAAGGAGCTAGTGATTAACTTACCCATTGACAAGGTTATCTCACACTTTGCTCATATGCCTCAATATCCTCAATCCACTATGCAAGTTGAGGAAGCATTTTAACCATAAAGTCAATCTTCTCCTTAGGGTAGTAATGTCTTGGCATAGGGCCGACCCATGGATAAGGTGCCCTATAGCCAATTCCAATGCTTTCATCTAAGTTATGGCCCTTGATTATATCATGCAAGCATCCATTCTCAAAGTTTCCATCTACATATTAGCTTCTTTGGTGTTGAACTACCTCTAAAATATGTATATTCATGCTCTGTAACAACTGTATAGTTTGACAAATGACCAAACTAATTTGAATATAGATCACCTGGATATCCATAGTGTTGATTTTCATTGTGAAACCTTTACTTTGGAGGTATGTTGAAGTAACTCGGAGATGGATTTTAATAGCATATGCCATCTGCAAGTGTGAATTCAAGATGGAAATGAAGTCATGATTGCACAACTTCATGAAATGGAAAAATATGAAAGATGTGGAAAGAAAGATGAATGAAGATGGGTGGAAATGGATGGAAAAGGTCTGCAACTTAGAGAATGGGTCATTGACCAGATGGAGTCACCAGATGTGCTTTGCATGTGCCTCAAAAGGCTGAATCTCACCAAGAACACATCAACTTGATGAAATGAAGTGGTAAGGTGCTTCAGACTCTCCCACTCGGGTGTGCCAAAACTATTGAGTGGTCGCATGGTGGCTTAAGATTTATTTTTGTAATGAGACACCTTGGAAAGATGACAAATATCTACCCTTAGTGTCCCACCGGAGTGTGCAAAATTATTGATGCAAAATCACAACACCCCCAAATGGCCTCGGGATCTGAGTGGGGCATTCGGTGTGATTGCACAACATTGGACCATATCTCAAGTTGTGGGACTTGTGGACTTGAGATGGACCTCTAGAGAAGGTTAGTTCCTACTTTCTAAACTACCTACCACAAGCTACTCCAGTGCAGAAAAACTAATCTATCCTAATCTAACCATTCCAAGGAGACATGGAGAGAGAGAGAAAGTGAAAGAGAGCCTACACTAAGTAGTGATACACCAGAAAAGGAAGTGGTGAGATACTCTACTAAGGGAGGATGAAACAGGGGAAAAAGGAGATGAGGGAGGTCAGATAGAAGTGACACAGACCCAGATCCAAATCCACCATCGAAACTCCACGAAACATGACATCTTACACCTGCAAACGTGAAATACATGCACAGGAAGCAAACATGAAATGGAGAGGCACAAAGAAACAACAAAACAATGAGAAAGGGTTGAAGAACACCACAAAATCATGATTTTAGTGCTCTAGAAGGTGCATAGACCATTACATTTCTTCTCAAAGGCATAAAATCCACTTGTCAAGTGTAGGAGAAGGATTACAGCTCAAATGGAGTAGGGAAAAAATTTTCTGATTTTCCCCACACCCAGAATGTCTCTCCTCTCAAAATGAGAAGTGTTTACAATATATAGACAATGAAAACTAGAGAGAAAGAAGAGAAACTGATTCTACTCTTAAAGCTCAACCACCAACCATCAATTCCCTACAAATCCACCTATAATCTATCAATTCTAGTTCCCCATGTCTATTTGGCGTGTTGGAGAAGGAAAGATGGAAAATCTAGATCAGATCTGGGTAGTTGAAGCAATCGGATCCTTCATTAATGGCATGAAAGACGTTTTCCTAATTTTCACCCATCAAATCCTGCTAAAAATAATATTTTATGCTTCCATGGCATAGAGGAGGTCAAGATCTTTCCAACGGTACCAAATTTGTTGAATTTTGAGCACTAGATCGAAATATATGCCCATTTGAATATTTGAATCGAATCGTACAAAAATGGCAAAACCAGTTTTGCAAAACGGATCCACAGGCCTAAAATTCACTTTGGCACTTTTGCACAAAAAAAAAATGCAAAATTCACAAAAACACCCGCAGCTCCACAGGCCCAAAATTCACTTTTTTTGCATTTGTCATCCTCGGGCCCGCCGGCCCACATTTTCCACTTTGGTGAAAAAGTCTTCCCCAGGCCCATGGACCCGCTTTTGGCAAAACTCCTTACAAGGCCTCGCCTCCCGTATGTAATTTAGGCCGAAACGTGGATTCTCTAGGTGTCGATGGAGGTGTGGCTTACTTTTATACTTTACGCCTTTTCAAAAACAAAAGCCAAAAAATTCAAACTACCTCCGATAACCCACCTTCCCGCTTTGACTTGAAACATGGTAACGTGTCTCTTTGCAGCCAAAAGCTGGCTTTCGTAATTTTGTGTTTTACTAATCCCCTCTGTTTGGCATGGGTTTTATGTCTAACCTGGGACACATGGAGGCTCAAAAGTGTACATTTTGGGTCTTCCTCTAGATTTTTCCCTTTAAAGTTGTGTGAGTCGATGCGTGGAGGCTTTCCATCCTTCGATACTTAGCTGATTCGGGCCTACTCTACCCCATTTTTTGACTCTGACCACATGGTGAACCCGCACTCATTTGGGAACCCACTCTTGGTTCTTCCTTTGAAATTGCACTAAGATGACACGTGGATAATTCCACTGGCTCTTCTATACTTAATCGATTTTGGGCCGGTTCAACTTTTTGGGCTCTGACCACATGGCGGGTTAGCACTAGTTCAAGGTCCTTCTTTGGGCCACACCTTTTGAAGTCATGCCGATGAGACACATGGAGGCTTTCGCTGCCTTGAGACTTTTCAACTACCGACATTGTCTCTTTTGACTTCTTCTTTTCGGGCCTGGGACACGTGGAAGCTCCGCTCGTTTGGGGACCGCCTTTGGCTTCGACCCTTGAAGGTGCGTCATTGAGACACGTGGAGGATTCCACCAGTCCTTTCATACTTAGTTGATTTAAATGGCCGGCTTTGTCCCCTTTTTGACTTTTGGACACGTGGAGGGCTAGCACAAGTTTGGGGCCTCTCGCTCTTGATCCTTCCTTTGAAGTTGCGTCGTTGAGACATGTGGGGGCTTCTGCCAACCCTCCTATACTTAGCTGATTTGGGCCCACTACCATTTGACTTTTGTTGGACCTTGACTATGTGGAGAGCTGGCGCTAGTTTGAGTCTCCACCTTGGGCTCTCACTTTTAAAATTGTGTTGAGCTAACACGTGGTTCTTTCGCTTGTTTGGACTTTTCAACGACCGACTCTGTCCCTTTTGGACCTGGGACATGTGGAAGCTTCGCACACATTTGGGGTCTCCATTTTGATGTGCCCTTTTGGAATTGTGCTAAGCTGACACATGGCGCTTTCGCAAGTCTGTTGTTTGGCCCCGAGTCAACTCATATGTGGCTAAGTCTGAAAACTTTGAGCCTTTCCCGTTTTCCTCCTGTGAACCTCTAGCCTTCTTTGATGTTGTTTGATCTTTCACCAACCTTGCTCCTCCATTGTAGAGTACCGCCTACAACCTGATTGTTGGATTTGAAATGTGAGCTTGCAGGACCGAGCCGACCCTTAGATTTTCTTCTATGTAGGGTCGTTTTTGATCAATTTTGCCTCTTGGGGGTAAAATTGGGATAACATGAACCCTTTAGTAGTTAGACTACGAAACTTCATGTGTGATTCACTTATTTGGATATGTTCTTTTTGTATTTCATTCTTTCTTTCTCAAACTTGGAATGACCTATAATCACCTACAACAAAGTGGAAAACCAATAATACCAATCATCAAATAATTAGATATCTAAAAGGATACATCATGTGCATGGAGTGGTAGGACTACTCTTTGCAGCATTTAACCTTAACAAATAAATCTATTTGTTTTATTGCACATGCACTCATGTGAGATTAAGCCTTGTATAGTTCCTATAGGTTCTTACACAAATGTGAGTGTGATCTAATCCAACCCCCTATGAGTTCCCTTGTGTCTCTTGACACAAATGTAATTGGATAAATATAGAATATATAAGGTACCCAACATGATAGTAGTTTGTTGTAGTGTGTTTTAGCTAAGCAACCTAACCCCTTATCCCTTGAAACCCTTTAACAATGCTTGGAGTGACTTTACTTTTTCTAATACATGACTTTACGATAATTGCATGCTTGGAAATGGAGGAAGATAGAATCTTGGTTAAGTGATTCATACCTTTACTAGCATCTAATATTAATGATGTACAAATAATTTAGAAAGATATAGGAGAGAGTTAAGTTCTCTTATAGTTATATTGCAATAATAGCTAGTAAGATTGTCATGTGAGTTATAAAAGTGTTATTGAAATGCTTATATAGCCTTTCGTAGGTGAAATATTTTGATAAGGATGACCTAGGTAAGAAGGTGAAATGGAAAATAAAAATAATTAAATTGAAAAAAATTGGAGGATGGAAAACTTTATGACCTTACAAGTCACCATAATCTAATTTCACATCTGGACCAAACTATACAATTTAGGAAAAGAGATATGTAATGCAAAATATAAAGTTATAACATGATGTATATGGATAGTTTATTGTTTTTTATTAATTAATGTTTCTAGAATTTATGACAAAGAAAAGTGTGGAGGTAAGATGGTCATAAAATTTTATCGACTTAGAATTTTAGAATTTATATAAACAAGAGAGCATATCCAAACTTTTCTTTACCTATGGATAATTTATTAAAATTTATTGTCTAAATTTCCCATCACTTTAGGTGTGTAATTGATTATTTCATGTTTAAAAGAAAAACATACCTAAGTGTGAACATACATTTTATCTTTACTCTATAGTTGTTCTCTAATGTGTTGGCATTTACACGCCTTATGGTGAAACTTAAAACACAAAGTTTAGTAAATTTATATATTATAAAATGAACTCTAACTCAAAGTATAGATAACTCTTGTAGCTCTTTTAAATTTTAACTTGAATAAATTAAAGTAAAGAATATCTCAAACATGAAAGGAATACACATGTACATTATGTGGAGGGAGGATACCATGTTCTTCTTGTTCTATGGATATTTGTAAAAAAATTGAGATGTGAAAAGGATTAGGGGTGATCTGAACTCAATTGTGTTGAAGGAGATATTGGAGTTTTGAGCTCATGCAAATCAACACCAAAGGAGAGAGATGAACAAAATTACTCCATAAAGAGACAATACTAGCATATCAAATAAATCTCAACACTCATATCATCTCTTTTAGATTTTTTGAGAGAAGAGAAATGACATCATATGAATAACATATCTACGTATAACTTCCACAACCCCAAGGACTACATTTCTATAGAAGAATCTAGGATTGGTTTTATAATTGTTATAATTTTTGAGTAAGATAAAGCCACATGATAAAAATAAATGGCTATATTATGCCTCCATTGTGTGTTGTATTATTGATACTAGGTGTATGGATTTTGGGATAATTTTGAGGAGAAGAATGCCCATGCCCTAAAACATTGTTCTTGTAACCATGTCTAAGTAATATAGAGGAGAATGAATGAAATAGGCATGTCCATTGTATCATAGTCCGAGTTAAGTAATATGTATCTTAAACTATTTAATAATTTTTAAATAGTTGTTACAATATTAGAATAACGAGATTTTCTAAGAATGTGACCCCTTTCTAAGAATGTCCATTGTGGTCAAGACAGTTGATAAGAACTTTACATACAATAAATCTATAAATTGTAAGATAACACAACACCGAGATATATGTGGGGCCAAGATTCCCTAATAATCAATATATGTAGAATAATACCCTTAAGGCAGGGCAACACCATGCAATGCTCCTTAAGGAAGGAGTAACTCCACAATCTCCCAAGATGGGAATCCACTTCGAGGGGGACACCTCCAATATACCTCTACCAAGTAGAAGACTCAACTCATACATCCATGCCCTCCTCATAATGATACTCACATCCTTTAAATAGGATGGATAACACCTAATCCCAATGTAGGCCGACCCATTACCCAATATAATTAATCCCTATGTGAGCCCATATAACTAACTAAGGGGATGTGTGCCACATGTCGGCATCTCCATCAACCCATATACATTATAATATTATATCCCATGTGAACCCATACATATAACTATGGGGGTGTGTGCCACATGTCGGCATCTCCATCAACCCATATACATTATAATATTATATCCCAAGGTACATAGCATTGCCTCCCTCTTTGACATGTTTCGTCCCTCAAACATAAGAAAATCCATATAATGAGTGTGCTTTAAATTATTGTACACTTGTCGCCAAGCTCGATCATCCGACCACCCATATGAAATCCTAGTGGGTGATGCTGCTCCAAAGCTGATTCCATATTCTATTGTGCTTGCGATTCCATCCTAGTCCATATGTGTTCCTCCTCGCATCCATGCATATCCATAATGATTATTCTGTGATTCCTTGTCATACAATTATTGTTCTATTGATTCCATGTATAGCTAAAACTATTACTCCTACAATTACCTATATATCCATATAGATTGGTGACCTCATGTGTCCGAGCATGTCACCATGATGTTTCCTCTCATGATGATATATGTCTATATGGTGCAACCTTAGTATGTGCAACCTTATCAATCTTTTCCTCTACTTTCTTTTCCTCTTCAAACTTGTTTGTTATTTTTTTCTCTTGAGTAGAGAAATTATTTTTTTCTTTTTCATCATCCTCTTTCGATTCATCCTTATTCCCTTCTTCACCATCTTCAAATTCATCTTCATGATCCAATTTTACATTATTTTTTTCCTTGCTAAGTGTGATATCTTGCAATGTAATTTTCTTTCTCTTGTACCATAATTTCATGAATTTCTTTTACACATTAATATTAATTGTTCCCAATGTCTCTAACCAAGGATATCCAAGAACAATATCCATACCATCCATATCTAAAGCATAAAAATCTGAATGTAAAACATATTTATCCATAGAAAGCTTTAAATCTTCAAAAACTTGAATTTTCTTACCATCCATTTGAGATTCCTTGATATGCTTTGTTTGCATATGTAGATTGTGAGCTACATCCATATTGATGAATTTATATTTGCTAGGGTTTATGGAAACAATTACCTTTTTTCTTTGAATGCACCATTCAAACCTGAAATATCAAGCTCCCTTCCTTGGAGATGCACTATCATGTGTAGCAGCTTCATCATCAACATCTTCTTCTTCTTCTTCTTCTTCTTCTTCGATGTTGCTTCGAATTCTACTTCTTCTTTTTTCTTTTCTTCTTCTTCTTCTTCTTCGTCTTCTTCTTCTTTTGTTGCCCATCTATCCATGAAAACTTGTTCCAGTTCCTCCAAAGACCAATTAGACTTTTCCTTTTCTAACTCAGAAAACCAAATCTATGCAGGGCCACTAATCCACAACTTGAATAACCAAATATCTGATGGTTTAGAGAATTTAACCCTAAATTTTTTCCACCATTCTCTAGCATCAATCCTGCCATCTCCAAAAAAAGCTACCATCCCCATGATCCACAAAACTAGGGTTTTAGGAATAGACCCTTTTGATCAAAAATTCTAACCCTTTCGGCTAAAGTTCAGCCAAAAATCAGAAATCACAGAACACAAACCCCAATTTAATTTTTGAGAGGTTTCCGAAAATGTAAGAAATTAAGAAAATCCTCAAATTGCGGCTCTGTGGAGCAAAATAGTGAAAAATAAATAAAAATGAAATAACTCTAACAAAATAGATCCAAAAATTCTGAAATTTCAGTGGTATCACCTTTGAATATATTACCATCAACCCAAAAACAATTGTTTCCTAATTCATCATTATTTAGAAGATATAGATGAAACCATAGAATCGAGGTTTTAACCTAAAATGGACACAACTTTTGTAAAACAACTCCAAAAATCTGAAATTCGGAGGGAAGATCACTTGAACTATGTATCCACTCCCCACAAAAAAATCTAAAAAATTCCAAGTCGATCTCAAGATATAGATGAATCACCAACATTAGGGTTTCATCCCACAAATTACGGATCACTGCTCTGATACCACTTGATAAGAACCTTGCATATAATAAATCAATAAATTATGAAGATAATAAAACACAAGAGATATGGGGGGCCAAGATTCCCTAATATCAATATATGTAGAATAATACCCTTAAGGTAGGGCAACACCATACAATGCTCCTTAAGGAAGGAGTAACTCCACAATCTCCCAAGATGGGAATCCACTTTGAGGGGGACACCTCCAATATACCTCTACCAAGTAGAAGACTCAACTCATACATACATGACATCCTCATAATGATACTCACATCCTTTAAATAGGATGGGTAACACCTAATCCCAATGTAGGCCGACCCATTACCCAATATAATTAATCCTATATGAACCCATATAACTAACTAAGGGGATGGGCATCTCCATCAACCCATATACATTATAATATTATATCCCATGTGAACCCATACATATAACTATGTGGGTGTGTGCCACATGTCGGCATCTTCATCAACCCATATACATTATAATATTATATCCCAAGTGTACATAGCATTGCTCTCCTCTTTGTGAGATGGACTCATCAACTCAAAGAAATGGTCATGGTAAGAGCTCGAGGCATCAACATGACATTAAGTCTGGGAAAGGATGTGACCAACTCGGAGGGGCACGACATGGGGGATCTAATGTGGGAAAGATATACTGATTGAAGAAGGTGGAAAAATCGGTATGGGAAATGTGAACATCTCGGTGAGCTTGTGAGGATAGTGACAATGAAAACGGTCGTATGGGAATAGAACTTGTGATCTATCCACAAAAATTGGGTGCCTTAACTAACTCACCCAACTCGGTGAGTTGGTATAAAGTTGTTTGATAACCCATATCAACAAGATTTTTGGGCTGAGTTAGGGTATTTAAACCCCCTCCATTCTACACACAAACACCTCTCAAAGGAAATTCAAAGGAGAGGATGAAGTGAGGGAATTTTAGAAGCCTTGAGAGAGAAAAAGATAATATTTAAAGAGTTAAGACCATATTTTTTTAAATAGGCATGATGATAAAAGACCTATTATTATATGCACTTGTAAAAAGGAGTTAATGATTTTTAACTCACCAATCAGTTTTTATTATAGAAAAATAATTTGCCATAAGTGACTATACCCAAAGACAAAAAAGGCTCAAAATATTGATATTACAATGAAATAGTCCAAAAAGAGATCAAAATTAGATGTTTACATGATAGCATGATGTAGTTTAACCACTAAAAAAAAAAGTACCAAAAACATACGAGAACTTCAAGTCAACAACAAAAAACAACAAAGTAATAGCAACTAAATTGTCAATCAACAATGGGCTTATAAGAAGAACATCACTTAGATTCTCTATCAACTATTCTCTTCAACTCCTATAGGGCACTGAATAAGGTGATAGCAATGACCTAAGTGGGGTCATTCTTGTCAATCTGACTGAAGACTTGAGCTTGTGTTGGTCCTTCCCCCCATATGTTTTCAGAAATATTGTTGAGCATACAAACGTTCTTCACTTGTTGTTCCTAAAAATTGTAGACTACTTTGAGAGCTTTGACAATAGAGTCATGTTTTCTCCTCATATTCACAACCCTTGTTATCAAGAGAATTGAGTTTCTAGTATCTCTTGTATTTGGATTTCAACAAGTCCAGGATCTTCCTCTATTTTTTCTCTTACCCTGTCTTCTTTCCAGCTGCTTCATTTCTTTCTTAAGGGCCTCTAAATCTTTCTCAAAATCATCCATCCATCTCTGATGTAGGTCTCCATTTTCTCCTCAAAGCATTACTTATTTGATCGGTTGAGCCCATATGGAGAAGAATTTAGGCAAGCTCAATTTTTTTTTACTACTGCTGCGGAGAATTATTTTTGGAGGAAAAGGATGGTTAAGGGGGTATGAGGGATTTTGGATCTTATCTTCATCTATGTCCAAAGTAGTGGGGGTAGGGATGATGGGTTTAGGAATGGGATTGGATTAGGAGGGAAAGGGTGGAGTGGAATGGAAGGGTTTTGTGTAGACAATGTCGATGTAGAAGAAGAATAATCCCTTGGTGAAGGGGAGTAGCATGAGTGTGCTTTTGAACCTCAAGGATATAGTGCTCCAGTGAATTCAAGATGAAATGAGGGAAACAAATTTTTATATTCCTCCTAAAATGGTTTAGAAAAACTAAATGCTTTAGAGGGACTGTGATGTACCTTCCTTCAAGTGTCACGTATCTAACCATCATTTTGGTGATCTCATCAAATAGTGTAGGAATAGAGGTGACCTTGATGCCAATAGTTACAAACTCCAATTTTCCTCCACTTCCAGAATTTCTTGGTTTTCACACATTATCAATTCTTTTTTATTAAAAATTGTGTTGCCTCCAAGCTAATACATGTGATTTCAGCAATGAGTTCTTCGGTTACATGATATGGTCTTGTCCCTATATGCCACAACTATTTTTTTCCACCCTGCAATAAACTAAAGAGAAATATGTTGGTCGTGACCTTAGATCCTTTCAATAAGATTTGAAATCACCCCAATCTAGAGATGGTTATAAAGAACAACATCGGATTTCCATGTAGGGTCACAGATTGGTTATACTTGACACGGCTCTCCTCCCATATTTTCTCTGCCTTTGTCTTTGTTAGATCCTTCATTTTGCTTTAGTGTACTCATATAAATGCCCAAAATCCACTTCTTATCATCTCCTTTTTTAACCCAAAAAGTGTGCAAGGAGTTAGAGCATTTAGCTTTCATCATAAGCTTGTGGGGGGTTTGTAATGACCTTTACCTTCACATGTGTGAAGGACACCTTATTAGTGATTTTGGACTTCAAGTGTATTACCATATTTTTCATTGATGATAGCATTTTGTACTTGGCTAGGTAGGATCTCATTAGTATACCATATGTCCTTTTTTGTTAAGAACCCCAATATTTGCTAGAGTATCTGCAACTTTATTTCCTTCCCTATATGAGTGAATAATTTGGAAATTGGTGAAGGATTTGCAAATATTTATGGATTCATTAATGAAATCCTTGATTGTCCAACTAGGGGGATGAATTTGATTTAAATGGTTTACAATATTCATAGAATCCCCTTCTATGATGAGGTTAGAAATATTGCAATCTTTGGCCATTCTAATACCCATAATGTTGATAAAGCTTTAGCATAGTGATTTGATTGATGTCCCATATTACTAGCATAAGAAGTAACTAAATAGCCTTTGTGATCTCTGATTATTCCCCCTCCTCTAGCAGCTCCAGGATTTACCCTTTGAAGCTCCATCAAAATTGAGCTTGTACCATAGATTAGGAGGTGGAATCCAATGTATCAAAGACCTATCTATATTAGTATGACCTTTTCTCTAAAGATTTCCAATGTCTATGTTCCATGTTGATAGAATAGCTTCCTCTTCCTTGAGGATATTTCTTATTCTTTGGAGGTCTGAATCTTTCTAAGTTATCTTTGACCTTAATAACAATTTCCTTCATTACCTTTTTACACAATTTTATTATTCCTGAAGATGATTCCATTCCTGGCTTTCCAAAGTTTCCAAATGGTATGAGGAAAGATCAATTTCCAGATTCTTCTAACCATGCAATGTTTATAGGGGGATCCCATTGATTCTAGGCCTGCAAGATGTTATTAGGAAAAATCCATCCCATTTTAAAATTTGTAAGGATTAGACCCCATACCTTTGCAAGCATACTCACAATGTAGCAGCAAGTGTTTTATATCCTCAGCTTCTTTCTTGCACATACAACACATATTTGGCATAATGAAACCCCTTTTGATAATATTATCATTAGTTAAAATCTTCCCTTTAAGCACAAGCCAAAGGAAAATATTTACCTTAGGAGTTAACTCAGGCATCCAAATTTTGTTCCAATTGAACTCACATTGTATATTTTCAAAAAAGGTGTTATATCCAGATTTAATAGTATAGTCACCATCAAAATGAATTAACCCAAATGAGTTCATCCTTGGAATTAGTTTGATTTAAAGGAATAAGAGCAAGTTGTTCTTGAAGAGAAGATACTGTTGGTTCCAAATCTATCATGTCCACCTTAAGTTGTTTCCAAGTTCTCTTGTTTCCCTCCAAGTCTATATAGTCTTTCACTTTATTGTCATATTTATCAATCAAGATGTCCTTGATGGTTTAAAAATTTCCTTGAATGAAAGTAGTCCAATTATCCTACCAAAATTGAATGTCATTTCCATTTCCCACTTTCCATCTACTTCCTCTTTGAGAATATTTCTGATTTGAAGCAAATTGTTCCAAAAATAGAACCATTGGGAAGTTGTTCTTCAAGAGAAAGGTGTTCACATGGTTTTGAGCCAAATACTTGACTCTGATTATCTCAGTCCAAGGTTGCTCTTCCTTTAACAATCTCCACCCATTTTAGCAATCAGAGCAACATTCATCTTTCTTATGTCTTTGATACCAAGGCCTCCAATTTTCTTAGGCATGCAAACTTGATCCCATGCAACCAAATGATATCTGAATATTTCTTCAGTTCCATGCCAAAGAAAATGTTTTGTATCTTTTTCAATGCTTTCCATGACAGTTGAAGGTATGCTAAACATGGACATTATATAAATGGGTAAGTTCTGAAGTGTGCTTTTGATTAGTAAACATTTTTCCCAGCACTAGAAAGAACAACACCTTTCCAACTAGCCAATTTCTTATGAAATATGTCCAATAAGGAATTCCAAACATTCATAAACACTTTATTGGTCCCAAGGGGTAGACCAAGATAAGTGGTAGGAAAAGAGATAATTTTGCATCCTAAAATGAGTGTAATTCTCTTTTGTCTTTCCAAAGGGGTATTGAAAAAGTATACCGAGCTCTTGTCAAAATTAACTTGTTGTCCAGAAGTTGCCTCATAAAACTTGAGAATGGTTTTATAGCTTTAGCTTCTAGAATGGAGGCCATCAATCAGCAAAATGGTGTCATCAACAAATTGTTGATGAGAGGTTGTTTGATTTGTAGAGGTAGGTCTGAATCCTTTTAATAAACTGCATTGATGGCCTTAGTGATAGATCTACTAAGGCTATCAACCATGATTATAAAGAGCATAGGAGATATATGGATCTCCTTTTCTTATGCCCCTACTGCTTGTAAAGAATCCCACTAGAATTCCATTGACCACAACAAAAATATGGTCATAGATATACAAGCCTGTATAATCTTTTTGAATTTAGTGGGAAAGCCAAATTTTAATAAAACCTTATCCAAAACTGCTAAGATACTCTATCAAAGGCCTTATTCATATCAATTTTAATGGCCATCCCTGATTTCTTACTTTTATCCATGGAATGAATGGTTTCATGAACCATGATCACCCCATCTTGTATGATTCTTCCTTTAATGAAGCCACTTTGTTGTTTTGAAATCAAATCAGAAAGCAAAGGTTGAATTCTAGTGGCAAGAATTTTAGTAAAAATTATAAATAACATTTAATAAGGCTGATAGGCTAAAAATCCTTGAAATATTTAGCATCCATCTTCTTGGGAGCCAACACAATATGAGTATTATTTAGTTCTTTGAGCAGATCACCCAAAATAGAGAATTCATTAACATAACCTTCAAGCAAGTCTTCCAAACAAATATCCCAAAACTTTTGGAAGAAATTAGCAAAAGCCCATGTGCCTTATCTCCTTCCAAAGTGAAAACAACACTTTTAGCTCCTCAATTTTCACTAATTTGGTGAGACCTCTAAATCTCTCATTAGAAATAATGTCCCTAGGGATGGCATCTAAAAGATAAGAGGTTGCTTCTTCATTACAAACATTATTCTCAGTGAGTAGATTTTCATAAAATCTTAGTGCTTTCTGTCTTTATAGCATTCTAATCCTTAGTAATAATGCCACTTCCATTGGAAACTTCAGTAATTCTATTGTAGGCCATGTGCTTTAGTGTGGTCATGTGAAATCATTTTGTGTTTCTATCTCCTTCTTTCAAATCAAATATCCTAGGATTTCATTCTCCAAAAGGTTTCTTCTTGGTTGCAGATGTTATGAAATTCAGAAAGTAATTCCTTCTCCAAATGATGCTCTTTAGCATCCATAGATTTTGAAGAAACTCTCTTTTCAAGATCCTCTAACTACTTTTTCAGATCCTTCTTTTTTCAAAGATATTCCCAAAGACTTCTTTGTTCCAAACTCTCACTTTCTTCTTTACATTTTTAATTTCTGCACCAATTTGAATTGAGTAGTTCCTTCCCCATCCCAATGCCACCATTATTTAATCCTGTCATTAATGTCCTCATGATCCAACCACATTTTTTCAAATTTAAAAGAACTATGCGAGGGTTTGGACCAATTGAATAATTTTGGTATTCACCAATCAGTTATAAAGCATATTGATATCTTAATCTTCTTGTGTGATCCTAGAGTCCGATTGTGGAGCCAAAGGGATGTGATATAGTATTGTAGAAGTGCATGATGGAGCTCGATTCTTCATGTGATATGTGTATCACCAATTTTGTTACTTGGAGTCCATGGAGGAGAGTTTTAGTTATTGACATAAGATCATTCATGACACCAAATTTGACTTAGCTCTAATAAAGGTGGAGGTTGTGAAATAAAGTGGAAGTCAACAAGAAGGTGGAACTCATTAACACTAGGCACATTTCATCTTAGCTCTACATAGACATTAGAGGTCATGCAATGGATTGGAATTCATCGGGAGGTGTCAAACCTAAGAAGATGTTTCGAGCACCGAGCTTCCAAGATTAGTATAGATTCTATAGGATCGATTAACACTAGGTTTGAGTTGAACATTAATTGTAGAATTGTAAGTTTAAATTTACTTATAATCAAAACATTATATTGATTGGTTCATCATTTAGCAAACCCGAGACATATGCAATTTATGAACTCTTTTATTAACTCTTTTGCAATGTCGGTTCTTTTCTTGCATCGCATTCATTAAAGTTGATTATTCAGGGTATAATTGGAATTAAATTAAGTTTCCAATAAGGATCCATTTGTTGAAGTAAAAATTATGGCCATTTTATGGATCAAGTTTGTTAAATGGAGTTTCACTGTAAACTTGTTATCCCGAGAAAGTTTGATATCAAAACTAGTTCTCTCATGATGGTTAAAGTGAAATGGCATTCATACTATGGCCCATTTTACTCACTATATTGGGTATTATGCTACACATGGTGAATCTACATCAACAATATCGAGGCACATCAAATTGTTGAATTGAGATGGAGCATAGAAATCCTACATTCGTGCATTATAATAAGAGTGTCCTCACCAAAGGAACCAGAATCAAAGGATAGTCCTCAGGTATGTGCACATTTCTCTATGACTAGGCATGATAAGGAACAATGATGGTTGTTCCCATATCGAGCACCAAGTTAGTTCCAACATCAAATGGTGGAATGTATAAAGACACCAAAAATACTAGTAGAACTTAACTTACTAAAGCTACAACTCATAAAACACACCGTAGTCCAAAGAAGGATTCTCAATTGAGAAAACATCTATAGCTTGTGGAATTAGAGAAGCAAGATTTCTATGTCAAAGTATGAGACTCAAGAAAAATTCCTTGGAGGATTAATCACATAGTTACGGTGTGAATTGCAAGTTAAGGAAGTGCTCCTAGCAACATTCCAAGATGGTAGAGAGGAGGAGAATAAAGGTATGCCCACCAATAAAAACATTATAAGTGATTCATTAAATTTTCCTTCTTGTGAAGTTGTAAATCCTACTTTTGGTGAATTTGAAAAGTACACTAGAGGTATAGGATCAAAATTGATTTTTAAAATGGGATATGAAGGAAAAGGCCTTGGTGTGAATAGCCAAGGTATAACTAACCCTATCTAGGTGGAGGAAAGACCTCGATATGCGGGTCTAGGATATAGCAGTGGAAAAAATGAGGAAGGAGAAATCTCCGAGAGAGTCAAGCATCAAGCGTAGATGCCCAAGCCATAGTCCTCCCAAAGTGGCCTATCAGACAAGGAATAGACCAAACTCTCTAAAGAAGAATGATGAGAGAAAAGGAAAATTTGACAACCCTAAGAGGTATGATCATGTCTTATTTGATTAAAATAAGTATGCCCATAATAACCTCAGGAGTTACTTGTGGAAATATCCATGTGCTTATTGTGGATCCAATAGCCATTGTGTGATTTGGTGTGGAAAGCAAAAGAAACATGCCAAGAGGGTTATGGCCAATGAAGACAAGGGAAAATCTACCTCATCTTAAGGAGAAGACACAAGACCAGAGCCACCAAGTAAGTGAACACTTTGCGATAGGTTTATCATGCCTAGTGTTTTCTTGTAAAATTGGTAATCAAAGATCTATTATGAAGTCCTCATGAAGACCAGATAGAGATTATCTATCCCGATTTGGCATCAAAGTGGCACAAACATAAGGTAGTGGTCCCAAGTAATATTAGTCCTAGGATCGAACTAATTTTTTTATTAAAGGAGTAATAGTTCAAAGTCAAGCATCTTAGCTATGGAGATCTCTATAATATATTACATAGTTTTGGATCCAAAAATAGAAGAAAAGAAGATATTTGGGGACAAAAAGCCTCCTTAGTATGGAAGTGTGATCCAGAGATCAAATCAATAGGAAAATTTTCCCTAAATCTCTTGGGATCGTTATATTACGGTAGAAGGCTTGAGATGTTTAAGCACCTATTAGAACGAGTAAAATGGATATTGTACACTCCATATGTAGTCCGCACAAAAACAAGGTGTTCGCATGATGGATTAGGGCTTAAACGATGCAGCATTGACTAGGCATGGTGCAATAACAAATGATTCTTCGTAGTGTCGAGGAGAAAAAGGATAGTGTTTGTGAACCTCTAGTCTTTGCACGAGTGATAAAAATGCAGTGGTGTCCACTTTTGTTTCGGAAGGGGACCTGTGCCACCGTAGTACTTTGAGGTCATCGAGTCAATGATCAAGCTAAGAACAGAGCTAAGGGTGAGTTAATCAAGCCACCTCGGTGAGTTACTGCTCGTCAAGTCAGAATGAGCTCAAATGGTCAAATACATGGGACAATATGGTGGGATCGGGTTATAGAAATCCCTATCCTAGACCTCCCCGATCAATGTGGGACCTACCCACATGAAGCACCATACATCTAGGCGTGATGGACACCAACGATGTAGTGTACATGACAGAGTGATAGGTGGACTCATCCGCTAAGCATAGCGGTTGTGGCAATGGCTTAGAGCATCAACATGGCAGCGTGGGAAAGGATGTAACCAGCTCATCGGGGTATGACGGGGGAGCTCATGTGGAAAATATCGATAGTCGAAGCGGGTGGAAAAAGAAGTGTGGGCAATGTTGACACTCGGTAAGATGGAGAGGAGAGTGACAATGAAAATGGTGATAAGGGAATCGAACATGTGACCTATCCAGTGTGCTAAGAAGGTTTCCTTAACCAACTTACCCATCTCGACGAGCTGGTATAAATTTGGTTAATAAACCATATCAACAATATTTTTGAGCCGAATTGAGGTATTTAAACCCCCCCTCCATTCTACACACAAGAACCTCTCAAAATAAATGTGAAGGAGAGGATGAAGTGATTTATATTTAGAAACTTAAGAGAGAAATAATGTAATATTTAAAAAGTTAAGAACTATTTTTTTTAATAGGCATGATGATAAAAACATATTGTTATAAGAACTTGTAAAAGGAAGTAAATTATTTTTAACTCACTAATAAATTATAAAGGCATATTGATGCCTTAATCTTCTCATGTGATCTCGAAGTCAAATCATTGAGCTAGAGGGATGTGATATAGCAATGGAGAAGCCATGATGGAGCTCGATTCTTCATACGTTGGGCATATTGTAAAGTTTGTTTCTTAGAGCTCATGGATAAGAGTCATAATTATTGATGAGATCATTGATGACACTAGATCGGATTAGATCTACATAGAGGCCGGAGGCCATGCAACAGAGTGGAAGTCAACATGAGGTGGCACTCGTCGACCGATCCAAAAAATTATCAAGTTTTTATTCACCTGATCTCGGACCCCTATAGGATTATTTTATTTTCCGATAAGTTGCTCCTTTTAAGTAATCAATTTAAAATTAATGCAAGCATATAATGACAAATTGCACAATGATTGATTATGGAGTTCAGAAATTGCTTATGTCTCTGGGTTCTTATCGAAACAGTTCCACTAGTCAAAACTTGTAAGTTACAATAGTACTTTCACAAGAAAACCTAATGGAAACTATTAAGAACTTGCTTATAAGAATATCCAGACCTTTGAACGACAAGAATGAAAGATAGCATCTGAATTCCACCTTCCTAGTATATTCGGCAAGCTTTGTGTACCCAGCTCCACTGTTTGGAATCCTCCAGATCTTGATCGGCCTTCCTAGATGCTTCGTAATGCCCTATGACACTCCATTCGATATTCTAGGCTTCATAATAATTTAGTGTGGCACTATGGGTAGTATTAATAACTCCTAGTCACAATAATTTTAATTTACTATTTCCTAAAAAATAATAGGTCAATAATAATTAAAATAATAATGCCTAAATAAATTAGGACTTCACACAACTATGTCATTGACATAATATCTAACTCTCCTCTTGGCTCGATCTCCGCCTTTTCGAGCTCTAGGAATGAGCTTCCAAGTTGTGTCTCGTGTGTCCATTACAAAGAAATGGGTCCCCTATTTATACCCAAATGGGGCCCTAAAATAATGCATTTAAAAATTTATCTAAGGCTAATATTAGCCTCACCCGTAGCATGAAAAATGGGATAATATCCCATAGTGGGCGGCTTAGCATAATAATTGGGATAAAATCCCCACATTAGCCTCCTCTAATAATTTCCACGTAATGTGGATGCATTTGAAAATGTGTAATATCCCACATTAGGTGGGGAGGATAATGTTTTAGGCTTTAATAAGCCTTTTCCACGCATGTAAAAGTGGTCAAAGGACCACTTGAGGCTTAACCCCCCTCCTCCTTCTCACGTGGAAGCTTCCACCATGGGCTTTGCATGCCCCACCGCTTCACCATGTGGTCTTTGGCATATGTGTGGGTTGGTGGATTTGTTTGGCTGAGTCATGTGGTGTGCTTTGTGACCACCGAGATATGTGGGAATGTGGTCTCACCAAGATTCGACCCAAACATTACAAATTGAAATTGTATAGTAATATGGTGAATAATATAAAATTCAACCATATAATACTATGATATTCAAAATGAAATATGGCTAAGTGGTGGCAAGCCACGTGGTGGCTTGTGGACCCACCACGTTGGCGATAATACCATAGTCCACATGGCGGTCGGGCTCCCCTCCGTTAAAAAAGTTGAGCCTCTTGCTCCCACGAGTTATTTCATTTTACGACCATCGAAGACCGGAGGTCAAAAACCAACAAATGAATCCCTTTGCATTTTTGCCACGTGTCACAGTGCCTTTGGTCCAATATTGACCTATTGACTAGAGTTGACTTTCTTGTTGACTGAACTTTGACCAGACATAACTAGAGCTCCCAATGTCTATTTGTCACATTCTCATAGTCATCGGAAATCTCTCGAAAATATCTTCTACACTGACACAACTTAGGGATTTTTAGGGAACTTTCGATTTCAAAAATGATCCCCGATAATCGACACTAGGAATATTTTGACTTACCTCTACATAGAGGTGGAGGTCATACGGTGGAGTGGAATTCAATAGGAGGTGTCAAACTAGGAAGTTATGTCGAGCGCTAAGCTTTCAAGAGCAACACGGATTCTGAGGATCAATTGGCACCAAGTTCAGGTTGAACATTCATTTTATAATTGTAATTTTATTGGTACTTATAATTGGAACGTTATAATCAATCGGTTCAATGTTTAGAAAACCTGGATATGTATGCAATTGCATAACTCCGTTATCGAATCTTGTGCATAAGTGTCGGTTATTTTTTTGCATTGTATTCATTAAAGTTCATTATTTTGGGGTAAAATCATAATTATATTAAGTTGCCTATAAGGATCCGTTTGTCGAAGAAAAAAATTGGCCGGTTTACGAATCATGTTACCCATTGGATATGTCATGTAATCTATGTGGATTCACATAGAAGGATGTAATGGTGGCCAATGTTGGGAATCTATACCTACAAAAGGAGTTGTGCAAAGTGCAATGTCACACAAATAAAGCAACATGAAACATGTAACAAGTAGAATTACGTGTATAAAAGTAGTAACAACAATATGTAAGGATTCAATCATATCATAATCCAAAATAGCAATAGTATAGAAATAAAGGCATCAATCTAGTAGGGTTGAATAAATTCATAAGCTAGAGTAGAAATAGTATAAGGACGAAATATTAATGTAGTAAGAGCCAATCATGTAAAAATCCAAATTTGAAAAAATAAAAAAATAACAATGTACGGGGATAAGTAATCAATAGTATATAAACATAGTCACATAAATGCATAGGAATGCAAACATGGGACATCCATGGTGTCACACAAAAATCACAATAGAAGGTATTGTAGGTCACATACATAGAAGTAAGTGTATACATGAAATATAGTCATAGCTCTACAAACATGGGAAACCCAAGGTGTCACAAAATAATCAAGGCACCGTGACATATAGAATAAGAAATCATATAATTTTTATCGAGAAAGGAAATAATAAATCATAAATAAGGGTCAAATAACACAATAGGAAATTAAGGAAGTAAACCACATAAGCAAGTAGTGATAGTAATGTATCAAAAATTACAAAAATAATTATATGGTATAGGAAAATATAGTAAGATAAGTAAGCATTACAAGACACGTGTTAATCTTATTAACTCAAAATATGACATAGAAACTATGTATCTAAGAAATCATGGAAAGGGGGTAGAAAGTAACTATAATGAAAAAAACTCGGTTGTATAGTGTGGGAGATGCCCCCACATAGTAGTGTCGAGGGAAGGGACCAAGCCAACACTTTTCATCTTGTGTCATTCTATGTGTGTCTTGCATCAAGCTCAATATACCTTATGAATGCATGTGTGTAAAGAGTATATAGAAAATATCTTCTATCTTTCAAACCATTGTGACGAATAATATGTATAAATTTACTAGATAATAAATCAAACCATAAACATGACCTTATTCTATATTTTTACACATATGTGATTCTTTGTGTATTATGTGATTATTATTTTTGAAGTGTTCTAAAATAGCTATATCAAGAAAGGGGTATCACAAGAGATAACTTATAATAACCTCATAAAGAGGCACATTGTGCTCAAATGGTAAAGGAGGAATAAGCCCCCTGTGGCATAAGAGATAAATGGGGATCATGTATAATCTGTCTAAAAACCATAGCACTATGTATTCTATAATAACTAGGGTGGGGAGACCCTTATGAGTGGTATGCGCATCTCGGAGGCCTAATAGAAATATAAGAATGGAAAGATGATAATCTCATAAAAATAAGAGGCATAACAATATAATAAATAAATATGTATGTAGTAATGAAATTCACAAGAAAACCATGTGTGTAAATACTAAATAGAGTAGTCAACAAGAATTGAATTGTTGTCATGTTATAGATAAGTATGAAAAGATATTACGAGAAGAAATGTAAAGAATACATATTGTGATTAATTCCACGAGGACTAATCAAAAGAATGGATAGATTAATTAGGCTAACTATAAATAGAATCTTAAATAGATATCAATTGTAACAAAGATATACGACATTTATTATCCGATCATATATATTTGTTGGAAGAGATATCAACGTAGTATTGTCTGCACACCCGAGGGTAAAATTAGAGTATACAAAGTGTCAAAGAAGATACAACCATACTTGAAATGATTATGGTAATACCTATGTTGATAACGGATCAATCATTACATAAATTCTCAATAAACACATCATTATCGTGAGCATGTATAAGAAAATACTAAGAAAAATGCGAAGAAGGGAATGATCCCTTAGAAATAGCATATGAAGTGGTAGGAAGGGTAAGATATAATGACCCACTAGAAGTATCAAGTAAACTATAAATCTTTGTATAAGGCCTATAAGAGAGTGACCCGCTATAATTAGGATGTTGAACCAAAGTACCTATCACAGTAGATTCATGAGGACCTGGGAGTAGTCATTGCAATTTTGTGGTGACATTGTTGTAGTATAGAATGCTTGAATGGGATTCCTCTAATAGTATTCACCTTATTATGAATAAATTTAACACAATGGTATAAGATAGATATGATAGCTATGAAATTATGTATCCAAGGACATCTTACACACATGTCACATGAAGGGATAAAATATGTAATAAAAAATTAAGCATCAATAGTAGCGAAGCAAATGTGAGAGGGAGAACAATATGCCCTAATTTGATTTCGGGATAAAAATTTAATTTCTTATTACTATATCCAAGATAATGAAGAAACGTGAGAGTGCATGAATTATGTATGATAGTTTTTTAATCAAAAATGTGAATATGATGTTGGTTAACAAAAGCATGAATGTAGAGTGTATTTGAAATAAAATCATAGCGATATCAGTGTCATCAAAAGAAATAACCAATCGATGTGGTGGAAGACATCAATGGATTTATATAATGAGTGTTAGGTTGTGGAGCTAAATAGCTTCACTGGAGCATGCATTACAAAGTGACTGGGTTACACAGTGACCAGGCGTCGATTAGATAGTAACCAACCGATCGATCACCTATGACCGGCATTAGTCAAGAAAGTAGGAATCTTCATCGGTTAGGGATAACCGGCATCGATTACCTATGCGTGAGTGTTTTATTTAACTCATGGGAATTAGATCTAAATTTAGTATTAAAGCATATCTATTGATTGTAATTGCATGGCTAAGTGCCCTAAGTTTTTATATGCCTATATAAGCATGAAAGCTAGGGTTAGAAGGTGAATTAAGAGAAGGATTGAGTTAGATCCTTGATTCTCCTAGATTGAGAGGATGAAGAAGAAGAAGAGAAAGAAAGAATAGGTTACATGAAGACAGAGCTTCCATGGAGAGAAGCTGGACAGAAGGAAATAATAGGTACATCTGAATGGTGAGAAGGTGGTTATGTCTTCTTTTGTATTTCCTTTGTATTGTCTTGTCTAAATGTAATGGCTTGCATAGTATGCAAAGCACATAGAGTTTATTCTTGTAGATCCACATGTTGGTGAGATCTTGTATTGTAGATCCATGAGATCATTATGTATTTTTGATCCATGCAAATCTATCTTATATTGTTAGATCCACAAGTTGTTGTGAGATCTTGTATTCATAGATCCATGACATCATATTGTTGTTGATCCATGTAGATCTAGATATTGCAGAGGAGTTTTGTCATCATGTTTGCACAGGTTGATGCAGTGATGGAGAGATAGACTTACTTCTTGGTGCATAGTTATAGTTGCACATATGGTAGACCCATGTGAGAGGTCTTGTTGCAAATCCACAGAGAACTTGGTAGCAATTTAGATACAATAGTTCCTAGTTATGTAAGATTTGTTGGTGAAGGTTTGGAGGCACGGTTGTAGTGCACTCATGGAGATCCGTTTAGATATCTGGAGGAGAGGAGATACTCTTGGAGAGATGCATTGTACTTTTGTATTGAAGAGTTGGTTTGTACTCTTGTTATATTATATATGAGATCTCTATCTTTGGTGGGTGTATCCCACATTGGGTGAACCACAATACATTATGTGTTGTGTGTGTGTACTTTTGTGTGATTTGGATTATTCTAGTTTATACTTCCACTACTGTAGATTTTGGGGAATTATTTAGATCATGTGTGCATGATTGGGTTTGTTATTTAATCATAGCACTATTCCATGCAGTCTGAATTCACAACAACGAGGGGAACTATACATGATAAAAATCACACATGTATGCATATCTTATATACTCGACTTCTCGAGTCGAGACCAAGACAACTAAAATATAGAATATTATGTGAGGATGGGAAATGGAATATGAGAATGGATATAATAGGGGATGATAGAGATGGCAAATATGAAGATGGATAATTATTAATATACACTAGGAGAGAAATTAGTAATTGGTTGACCTACAAGTATGATAATTTTTTGTCAACGACAAAAAAGTCTCTCCTTATCTCTTAGTGTGAAATACTATAATCTAGGATGAATGGTGGATAATGTTTCACACAATTCCTAATCTATATCGGAGTGATCCAAATATGCTTCGACTAGGTTGACAAACCCTTGGGAAAATATTGTTTATTTTGAGGTATTCTTCTCCATAGAAGGTCATACAATAATATGGGTGTTAGAGAAGAATATTAAGGATTTACAAAAGTGGTTTGCTTGATTGTCCTAGAATTGTTTTAGTTACGGATAATTTTTTTGTGGAAATGGAGTAGAGAAAAATAACAACACGTATAATCCTAAATCTACATCTACCCAATAAAGGTATATAACTTATAGGTTGATGATAGATTCAAAGACTCTCTTACTGAGGTTGAGTTGGACCGAAATGATCATGTGTGGGAATTCATTCATGAAAAAGAGTAAGAAAGGAAAGGAAGCTAAAGGAAAATAAGAGTCTAAGAGTAGGTAGTGTGACTTCCTAATAGTTGTATTTTTTCTTTGTTCGGTTTCTTAAGTTATTTCAAGTGACGTCTCTTAAGATTTTGAGATGAAAAAACACTCAAACTTTGATGGGAAATTTCATGCTAACTATGACACCTGGGAACCTCCCATCTACTCCTATAGTTTGACGTTGAGCCTATATATAAAAACCTCTCTTAGTTTCTCTCCTCTCTAATGAGTTTCTCGGGGTGGTAATGAATGCAACATGCAAAAAATGTCGGTTTTAGTCATTGTTAAGGTGGTTGGGGTAATATAGTGCAAAACAACTTGTGCCACTTTGAATGGACATATCCCACATGTGTAGGTCGGCTTCTATTTGCTATCAGATGTGTTTTTTTCTTTTCCCAACCATCTCAAACTTTCCCAGCTACATCGTTTTGCGAGTGTCTATTAAGATCCTTGAGATTGAAAAACACTCAAACTTTGATTAGCAAGTTTTCACTAACTATGACACTGGGAACCTAACATGTATGTCTACAACTTAATGTTAGGCCTATCTACGAAATCCTCTATTGATTTCTCTCCTCTAGACAATTTTGTCAAGGTGGTAGTGAATGCAACGTCTTTAAAAGTGTCGATTTGAGTTAGTGTTAGGGTGTCTCAGGTGATATCTTGCGAACATAACCTCATGACACCAAATGGATGGTGCCCAAACATCTAGGTAGGATTTTATATGCTATCAAATGTTTCATTTTACTATCCAACCATCTCGAACCTTCCGGGGACATCGGCTTGGACAACGTCTCTTAAGACACCTAAGACCAAAAACACTCAAAAATTGATGCAAAATTTCTCACTAACCATGCCACATGGGAACCTCTCATATATACCTATAGCTCAATGTTATGACCTTCTAAAAATCCTCTAGTTAGTTTTTGGAGTGGAAGCAAATACAACTCACCAAAAAGTGCCAATTTGAGTCGGTGTTAGTTAGGGTGATATCTTGTGAATGCACCTCATGGCACCAAATGGACGGTGCCCACACATCCACACAAGATTTTATATGATATCTAAGGGGTAATTTTTCTACCCTGACCATCTCGAACCTTCCTGGATACATCACTTGGGCGACGTCTCTTAAGATCCTTGAGACCAAAAACACTCAAAATTTGATGGTTAGTTTCTCACAAACTATACCACTTGGGAACTACGGTATATGCACGGTGCTTGGCATCAAGGCCCACATAAAAAAATATCTTGGTTTCTCTCCTCTCTCTAAGGTTTTCTTGGGGTGGCAATGAATAGAATGCGCCAAAAATCGTTACTTTGAGCCAGTATTAGGGTTCCTAAGGAAATATCTTGCAAATAAAACCTTGCATCACCAAAAATATGGTTCCCACACATTTATGTGGGATGTTATATGCTATCCTAGTTGTTGTTTCACTTCTAACCATCCCAAATTTTCTAGCTACATCACTTGAGTGGCGTCTCCTAATAGCCCCACAATAAAAAATACTCAAACTTGGATGAGAAAATTATCGTAAACTATGGCACTTGGGAACCTCCCATATATGCCTAAAACTCATTTTTTTGTCCCATCTATAAAGGCCTCTATTGGTTTCTCTCCTCCTAGGCGATTTTCTCGAGTTGGCAAGTGAACACAACATGTCAAAAGTGTCAATTTGAATCGGTGTTAGGGTGCGAGGTGATATCTTGCGAATAAAACCTTGTTGACATAGAATGGATGGTGCCCACACATCTTGAAGGAATCGTATACATTATCAAAGATGTCATTTTTCTACCCAACCATCCTAGACGTTCCCAAATACATCACTCGGTGGCGTCTCTTAAGAACCCTCGGAATAAAAAGCACTCAAACTTTGATGGGAAAGTTCTCACTAACCATGACACCTAGGACCCGATGGTTACGCCTATATCTCATCATTAGACTCATCTACAAAATAATCTCTTATTTTCTCTCCTATACGTTTGGTTTCTCGGGCAGGTAGTGAAAGTAACACACCAAAAGAGTTAGTTTGAGTCAATGTTAGGTTATCCGGGGTGATATCTTGTGAATGGAACCTCATGGCACCAAATAAATGGTGCCCTTGCGTATGAGTGGACTAGTATACACTATTAGAGGAATGTCACTTCCTAAACATCTTAAACCTTCCTACTTACATTTCTCGAGCGACATCTCTTAGAGACCCGATACCAAAAACACTCAAACTTTGATGAGCAAGTTTTTGTTAACCATGACACATGAGAACCTCCCTTTTATGCTTACATCTTGATATTGATCCCCTCTATAGAGTCATCTCTTTTTCTCTCCTCTCCACACAAAATTTCTTAGGGTGGCGGTGAATGCAACTGCGCATCGAAAAACATCAATTTGAGTCATTGTTAGGGTGTTTGGGGTGATATCTTATGAACAAAACCTTGTGGAACCAAATGAATGGCATCCACACCTCTATGTGGGCTATTATATACTATCAAAGGTATCATTTCACTACCTAACCATCTCAAAATTCTCACCTAAATTTCTTGTGTGACTTCTCTTAAGAGCTCTTAAACTAAAACTCACTCAAACTTTGATGGGAAAATTCTCACTAATTGTAGCACCTAAAATCCCCTTGCCTATGCCTACATCTCAATTTAGGGTCCACCTAAAAATATTGTCTCATTTTCTCTCCTCTTGATTAGTTTTCTCGGGGTGACGGTGAACACAACATGCCTAAAAGCATCGGTTTGAGTCAATGTTAGGGTGTTCGGGCCGATATCTCATGAATGTGACATCGTGGAACCAAATTGATAGTGCCCACATGTCCAAGAGGGGACTTACATACACTATCAGAGGCATTATTTTGCTTCCAAATTATCCCGGAGCTACATCATTTAGGTGGTGTCTCCTAAGAGCCCTGAAACCAACAAACACTCAAATTTGATAGGTAAGTCCTCATTGTGGCACACGGGAACCTTTTGTCTACACCTCTAGATTAGTGTCATGCCCATCTACAAAATTCCCTCCTCCTCTCAAGTTAGTGTTTTCATGGTGGCAATGAATGCAATGCCCCAAAAAGTTTTAGTTTGAGTCGGTATTACGGTGTTCGAGGTGATATCTTTGCAAACATAAACTTGTAGAACCAAATGGATGCCACCCACACATCCATGCATTTTGGGATACACCATCGAATTTGTTGTTTCACTACTCAACGATCCCAAAACTTCCCATCTCGCATTGTTCATGCGACATCTCTTAAGATCCCGAGACCAAAAACACTAAAAATTTGATGGGTAAGTTCTCGCTAATTGTGGCACATAGGAAATGCTTATCTATGCCTACATCTTGGTGTTATGTAATCTACAAAATCCTCTCTTGGTTTCTCTCCTATCTAGTTTCTTTTCTTAGGGTGGCATCTAATGCAACACGCAAAAGTGTTAGTTTGAGTCAATGTTAGAGTGTTCAAGGGATATCTTACGAATAGAACCGCGTGGCACCAAACGGAAAGTGCCCACACATACGAGATGGCTAGTATACACTATTGGAGGCATTTGTTTCTTCCAAACCATCTTGGAACTTCCCGACTACATCACTCAGGAGTGTCTCTTAAGAGCTCTTAGACCAAAAACAAGTTCAATCTTTGATGGGAAATTTATCACTAATTGTGTCACCTAGGAACCTCATCATTGGGCCTTTCTAAAAAATCCTCTCTCGGTTTCTTTCCTCTCTATCTAATTTTCTCGAGTGGCAACAAATGTAACGCACCAAAAGCGTCAATTTGGGTCAAAATTAGGGTGTGCGGGGTGATATCCTGTGACAAGAACCTCGTGGCACCGAATGGAAAGGTTCCCACATATCTAGCTTGGCTTGTGCATGCTATCGAAGGCATAGTTTCACTATCCAACCATCCCAGGACCTTCCCAATTACATCGCTCAAGCAACATATATCTAATTTCCCTTGGTGTTCTTATAAAAGTAACATATGCTTATAATAAGAGAACATATAATTGGATTGTTGTTTCACCATATAAAATTGGCCTCTTATGTTTTTTTGCCTCATTCTAGTTTATCTTAAGTCTAATTTATTCGTCAACTTTTCTTGTAGTATATTTTGTTTTTGATCTTTTACATTGGTTTTATCTTGTCTGCAATAAAATATTTCTCAAGTGCAAATGTTCAAATTTCTTATTCCTCCTTCCTCTTCATCATCTAAAGGACTATTATTTTTAAGATTCTATAGATTTCTCTCTCATAAAACTCTTTTCCTAATCTCCTCTCTATTATGTAGATCGTTTATGGCTCGAGTACATTTTTCCCCTTCTTCCCTTTCTATTTTAGTATTCCCTATGTTCTAAACCAATTCACATCATTAAGTCTCCTTTATTAATCTCCCATGACCCACGCGATTCTTAGTTTAAATTTCATTTTATGCAAAATCATGCACTCCTAACATTTCCTTCCTTTCCTCACAACTCACCATCTTATAGCATATGCATCCCTGTTTTATACAGGGAACAATAAAAGGGCCTAAACATTATTTATTCTATCCTTTTTTATCCCGAATTTATAAGATGGACTTCTACATGTTTTAGAGACAACCTGGGTACCCTATACATGTGTCGATTTGGTCTTCATTCATACATGGAATTCTATTTTCACTAGCATTTCCTAGGTATGTAGCAATTGATTAAAAACGTCTTATTCATATCTTGTGGCATGGAATGGAATCTTTACTAACATTTGTTAGAATTGTAAAACATGAAGAAAGTATTCAATTTCAGCATGTTATGAAATATTATTGTAACGTTCTTCACTCCAATGGAGGTCTTCCATTGCCTTCCTTCAAAGATTTTGTGGTTCTCATCCTCCTGTGTTCCCCTATTTCAAACCTATAGTAACTACAAATACTTTTCTTTCGCTATTAGACAACCTTAACAACAAATCATGTGTGCCCCTTGTTGTCATTAATCATATTAGGCTTATTAAAGAGGGTTGTGGCCCATTTAGCATTCTTTGGATCACGGACACACCTTCTATCATTAGTATTAATTGATAGACCTCATGATGCCAAATATTTAATACCATACACATGCAATTACAATGTAATATAAATTGTGATTTTACTTCTACATATATAGATTATTCTCTTCTCTCTAACATCAATATGTAAACCCCATTATGCAAGTTTTTCATGTACCATGCATGTCTGTCAATTACAATATAATAGAAATTGTAATTTTACTTCTGCATATCTTAATTATTTCTCAATTAATAAAATATAAACAAAATCATATTAAATTTTAAAAGAGACTTAATCCACACACATATTAGCACTTAATGTAAAGCAGTCTTAGAAATCTCTAACCATAAATGAGACCAAATCCGCATGTAAATTTGCATACATAATCTCGTATATGTAACAGCAGGGTCTAGATCTCCAAACACAGGAAAAGACATTTTTCTCGAAGCTGGAAATAAAACCAGGTCCCTTCTTTGTTGCTGCAGATCTGACACAGTGCACCTGATTTTACAGATTGCTTTACACAGCATTACCAATAATCTGTACAAGAACGTTGTCCATGTTTGAAATGATTTGCATCTCTCACAACTTTGTCTTGCAACAATATTGTTGATAAACTTGGTTGCAGTCTGGCAGTCAACACATACTCAAAGGTTCTTGTCGGCTGTAACAGTTTGTATAAGAGGGAGTGTTTAAAAAAATTCAAACACAATTGCCAGCTTCTTGCCATGGTGGCAAAGGAATAACTATTTTCCGTCCTTATCCACATCAAGCAGTACATGTTTTTAATCTGGAAAATATCCTGCTGCCTTCATCTCCCAAGACAATTTCTCCAACTTTGCATAGATCTCCTGTGTCTGTGGGTGTGATCTGTCTCCTACACAAAAAGCATGTACCATTTTATGGCCTTCAATCCAACTACATCCAGGTATCTTTTTAATTCCTCTATCTTTCATCAATCTCCTTACCATTTGAACCTCACCCCACCTGCCCACTTCTGCATAGATGTTTGACAGAAGAACATAAGTTGCAGCATTTTGAGGATCCAGCTCAAAAAGAAGAGTTGCTGTAAATAATCCTAACCCTATATTCTTATGTGCTCTACAGGCACCAAGCAAACACATCCACACAACCACCACAGGTTTAATTGGCATTTTGATGATAAAGTTTAGAGTTTCCTCAAGATAGCCAGCACGGCCAAGAAGGTCAACCATGCACACATAATGATCAATTGTAGGCGTAATGCAATAAGAGTCACTCATGTCATTGAAGTATTTACAGCCCTCATCCACTAAACCTGCATGGCTGCATGCTAATAAAACACAGGTGAAGCTTACATGGTCAGGGTATGTTCCAGAGTGCTTCATTAGTTCAAAGAGTTTGAGAGCATCCTTACAAAAGCCATTTTGTGCATATCCTGCAATCATGGCATTCCATGAGACTACATCTCTTTGAGGCATTTTATCGAACAGTTCACGTGCCTTGTGTATGCTTCCACATTTTGCATACATGTCTACCAGGGCATTTGCAACTACAACATCTGAAAAAAATTGCTTTCCATTATGCTTTGATGGATGTCCATACCCTGTTCTAAAGCTCCCATTTTGGCACAGGCTGGGAGGATGCTGGCAAAGGTTGTGGAGTCTGGCTTTACACCTGCCAATTGCATTTGCTTGAAAGTTTCCAAGGCCTTTTCAAAAAAACCCATTTTGCATGTATCCAGTAATCATTACAGTCCATGAAACCACATTTCTTTGAGGCATTTTGTCGAACAATTCACATGCCTTGTGTATGCTTCCACATTTTGCATACATATCTACAAGGGCATTTACAACTACAACATCTGACAAAAGTTTGCATTTCATTATGCTTTGATGTATATCCATACCCTGTTCTAGGGCCCCAATTTTGGCACATGCTGGGAGGATGCTGGCAAAGGTTATGGAGTTTGGCATTACACCTGCCAATTGCATTTTCTTAAAAGTTTTCAAGGCTTTTTCAGAAAACCCATTTTGTGTATATGCGGCAATCATCACGTTCCATGAGACCACATCTCTCTGAGACATTTTGTCGAACAGTTCACATGCCTTATGTATGCTTCCACATTTTGCATACATATCTACTAGGGCATTTGCAACTACAACATCTGACAAAAATCCACTTTCTATTATGCTTTGATGGATGTCCATACCCTGTTCTAAAGCTCCCATTTTGGCACAGGCTGGGAGGACGCTGGCAAAGGTTGTGGAGTCTGGCTTTACACCTGACAATTGCATGTGGTGAAATAGTGTCAGTGCTCCATGAGGATGCCCGTGTCTTCTGTAAGCTGCAATTATGATATTCCATGAGAAGAGGTCTCGTTCAGTCATTTGGTCAAACACTTGGCGCGCATCTACTAAACATCCGCACTTGTCATACATGCGTATAAGGGTATCTTGTAATAGTTTGTGTGCGGCAAACTTAAATTCCCTCTGATTGATGTGGGAGTGAATTTGCTTACCCTCTGAAAGGGCTTTCTTGGAAATGCAGGTCTGCAATAGGTGAAAGTATGTATAAGAGTTTACAGGGGGTTGTGTTTAGTAAGCAGAATGTGTAGCGCCTCTTTCAACCGACCTTCTCTACATAATGCCGTGAGATTGAGATTGAAATCGGAAGCGGTTGGCATTGGGATTGTGTGATTAAAATTGAGGCTTTAGAAATCTGCATTGTTAGACAATTTATTTCTATGACAATGACAATGAAACACTGTCATCATCTTCATCCTCAAACTTGGTTTAATGGGTGTTTGTTATTTACAATGATACAGAGGAAATGGGTTTTAACAAAGAGAAGCAGTGAACACAGACCTGTTGTAGAAAAATGGAATTATACCTGGGCGGAGACATTGGCGTCCTTGAGCAGCAAGTCAGAAACCAGTTGACAGAAAAATGAAACGATTAAGTATTATACATCACAACCCAGTTGACAAAGAAATGCAACGAATAAGTATCCTACATCACGTTCCAGTTGATAAAGAAATGCCTAATCTGCGCTTTCAGCCTCCTGGTTGATTTAAATTTGTACTCAATTTCATTCAAGTAAATTGTCTCCTTTCATGTGTTTGATTGCTGTGTTGATTAAACGTCGTTATATCAGGAGGCAATGCAATGTCATTATATTAAAAACGGGTTACTTGAGGAGGGAAAAAAAAACTCTCTCAACAAAGCTAATATTTCAACAGATCAAAGCTATTTAAGTTGCTCAGCAGCGGCTCACGGATTTGCCAGAGATCACAAACGCTTTTGTTGAGCATTACCAGTTAGTCTTCCAAGCTCAAGTGGCTACCTATGAGGGACCGCTTTGCAGCATTGTATCGAGGCGGTTCCGGTCAAGCTTTCTTCTAAGGATCGTGCTTGATGCAATGCTCCTCTTTCTTTGGATGATTTTTATGTTGTGCTTGTGCCTTGCTAATTCAGGCCTGGAAATTGACAGGCTGTAGGCCGTTTTTTGTGATTTTAGCGAAAATTTTTACAAACCGTGGAGAATGACAGGCCAATTTTTTTGAAAACCGTAATATTTTTTAAGTGTTTATATAAAAACATATACCTATTTATATATCTATGAACAGATTATAGATATATCTATATACATTATTGGAAATTACAGCCATATGAAAGAGCTGAGACATCAACAAATTTTGATTTGACAGGCATAGATAATTTGAAATTCTAGGCCTGCTTGCTATGATAAATCTCCAGGACTAGATGGCTTTCCTTGTGAATTCTACAAAGCCACTTGGTCTTTTGTTGGTCCAAACTTGCTTTGGGTTTACAATGAAGCTCTCCAATCCAATTCTCTAGGAGTTTCATCAATCAAGGAAACATTAAGTTCATTCCTAAAGTTGGTGATCCAGAGTAGATTACTAGTTGGAGGCCTATCACATTGTTGAATGTTTCTTACAAAATTCTTGCTAAGGTCCTTGCTCTTCGCTTTAAGGAGCTCATTTGTTTCGCCGTATTCATAC
Source organism: Taxus wallichiana var. yunnanensis (assembly GCA_018340775.1). NCBI lineage: Eukaryota > Viridiplantae > Streptophyta > Pinopsida > Cupressales > Taxaceae > Taxus > Taxus wallichiana. Next base: position 461,900,719 of record CM031241.1, read on the forward strand.
AAATATTTCTTTATGTACGAGTGCCATTTATTAGATTTTCGCAAAAGCCATTTCAAATTACTTTTGACATGCAAAATTTCCAATATTGGAAGTAATCCTACATCATCAGGATCCGACACCTGATCGACAAAATCGACGAATGTCAACCAAAAACCATACCAATTTAAAGTTGATCTTTTACCCAAGATTGTTCGCCCCGAGCGAGATGGATTTGTCAAAGGTCATTACATTCTGGATAATCATATAGTTGCTTGGGAAGGAATGAAATGAATTCTGAGCTCGGTTATCTCTACAATGACCCTTATTTCTCAAAATTGACTTTGAAAAGGCTTATGATCATATTGAATGGCCATTTATTTTGGCTATGCTCACAACCTTAGGATTTGGAGAATTTTTTACCTCGGTGGTCTGAACTTTGTTCTCAATGCTTTTGCTTGCCTCACTCTCAATGGGCATAAGTCTTCCTCGATTGGTCTCTTCCGCTCTATCAGACAGGGGTGCCCTCTTGCGCTTTCCCTATTTGTCTTAGCCGTCGATGCTCTTAGATATCTCATTACTCAACGTGTTGATCAAGGTTGCATTTGGGGAATTTTTTTGCCGGATCACTTGAATCGACTCATTAATGGGAATTTTTTTATGATTCCTTTCTTATCCTTGCTAAATCTTAGTAGAATTTGGTTGTTTTTTAATTTCCTTGACATCTTTTGTCTTGCTTCAGGATCCGTCATTCAAATGGCTAAGACATTGGGCTATCGGAAAATTTGTTGGCCTATGCCTGATTGGTTGAAAGTATATCCCTAGAAGTGGATGGAACGCAGAGAACAATTTAATTTTTTGGGAATTCCTTTTGTCTTTGATAGTGATTCTACCACTCTATGGCAGTATGTGATTGACAGAGTTGAACATAAAGTTTCTCGGTGGTCTTCAAAATTCCTTTCCTTAGCCGATAAATTCTAGGTGTGTACCAAGATTCTTGTGACCACCCATGTTTACCATTCTGTGTGTTGGTGCCCATCCGGGCTTCCTTCGCCAAGCTTGCCAAGCTGCTCTGGGACTACCTTTGGTCTAAAAGTTTTGGTTCAGTTGGATTTCATCGGGTGTTCTAAGAAGTGTGTTGTTTACCCCGCGATCAAGGTGGCATGGGTATTATTGATGTTTATAGGAAAAGCATGGCTTTACATTCTAAATGTGGTGAGATGTCTTTCGAGCAATTAATCTTGGAAAATTATGCTTGAGCATTGCATTGCTTCGATGTTCCTTAAGGCCAAAAATGTTGGAATAATATAGGGTTGCACACCTTAATTATCACTAGGGCTCTGTCAAAATTTCTAACACCTTCGTCGCCAAAATCATATGGAAGGCCTTTGAAGCTGTGAAACCCCTATTGTATTGGATTGGTGATGGCTTTGCACCAGGATCTCTTTCAATTCCCAAAATATATGGTGGTCTCCCATTATTACAGATGATATTATTCCACTTGCAGAAACTCGGGAATCAAATCTCTCTAATTATCTCGCAAAGGGATTCAAACCATTCTAGATTTGGTTTCCGCATAGATTGGATTTACTATCCCGAGCTCAAGACAAAATTTAAACTTACCAATTTGGACCTTGTCTATCTACGAGAATTCAAGAGTTGATGTCAGATGTCACGCTACATAAACTGTGGCTTAAGCCTTTAGATGCATGGTGGCACGATTGGCGGTGGAATCATGATATTTTGTGTTTTTGCTACGGTGTCGAACCATATACCAACTATTGAGTCCCATCTCTCCTATCATTTCCAAACTCAATACCCATTGGGGCATGTTATTTGTGTAGTCTAGTTGGCTTCGTAGGCTTTCCTATGCTTGGAGCTCCTTGCTTGAGCCTAAAGTTAACCACTTTCTTTGGTTCCTTATTTATCATGACCTTCGATTGGCTTTGACGTTTGAGTCGAGAATTCCCAATCCCAAATTCCCTTTTTGCTCTAGACCTAAATCTTTTAAGCATTTTTTTGCCTTGTCCCTATGCTCAAGTCATCTAGTCTTGGATTCATTTGTTATTTCAACCCTACCACCCTGAATTCTTTCATTGGCGTCTGGCTTTGTTTGGAGATTTCAGTCCTTGGCCTAATTATATTGATACTCTATGGCAATTATTTAGAGCTTGTATTATATTTCATATTTGGAAAGCTCAAAAATCTATGATATTCCATAATGATCAATTTGTTGATTTATTCTCCACTGATGACAAAGTGGTTATTTTGTCTCTATATGCACATATAGATTCAATCTCAATCAAAAAAATTCTCTGTAGAATTTTCTCATTTGCAGGAATCGCTCACACAATGGGGAGTGCTTCGTGCATGATGATTTGGGTCCCTCCCGGCCCTTTTCCACTACCATCTTGGCCATCTCCGCCAAGACTATGATCACATATTCCTCTCTCATGACCACATCTCTACCTCTCTCCCGAGTCGCCCTTCAACTTTGTCCTCTTAGGGATGGGCTACGAGTCCTCCTCGAAGAGGAAGGTCATGGCAAGATCTCTACGATGGACCTCTCATTTCACTTGGAGTCCGGATGTTTGTTGGCTCTCCACCCCTTGTCAGGGGATTTATTGTGCCTTTGCAAATGGAGATGTCGAGATCGGGATGGCTACTGAAGTTGATCTTCTTTAAGCCGAGCCGTCGAGTGGATATTTCATCCCTCCTTGGGATGATCCTCCTCCTCCTCAAATAGCCGGCTTGTGCTTAGTGCTTTCTATTTTTATGTAATCCTCATGCTTTTTGTTTTCCCTTTGGGCATTTTGTGGTGCCTACGTGGGTTTTTGTGAGACCGTGAGTTTTTCGGTCATCCCCTGTTAGAGTAGGTATTTACCTTAGCTCATGTTCACCTAGGTACATTATTTATCCTTATTGTATTTATCCTCACTCACTTATGTGTGTGGATACTTCTTTTTATTTATTTAGATATTAGGAGATATTATCTACTTGTTAGGTATAGTTCTTTCCTTGATCTATGGTATTGACTAGTTCTTTCCTAGATCTATGGTATTGACTAGATCCTTGATGTCCAGATTCTCTCATAAATCTATGGACTTGACTAGTTCTTTGATGACTAGTTCTTTCCATGATTTATGGCTTGATCTACGACCTTGATTGGTTCTTAGATTGTTATTCCTTGCCTATATAAGCAAGGTCCATTCTCATTGTATTTCATTGAGTTCCATAATAATATATGATATTGTTGCTCATTTGTTTGCAAAGGTTTATGTAAAGTTATTCTGGTGAATTGCTTTCATCTTATTGATCATGATGTTTGATTAGCATCTATGTTCTTGGCTTGGCACGATCTGGTTATCATTCCTTTTATGGTATCAGAGCAGGAGATTTCTATTGACATCCATCTGTAAGTTTCATTTTGCAAGCATTTTTTAAAATATTCATATATTCGGGATTTGTCTGTATTGTGTTTGCGTGTGGTTTTATGCAAAACAGAGGTGACCATTGGATCCAGAAGGTGGGAAAACCCTAAGATCAACTGTAAACTCGGCCATTTTTTGCGAGCAGTCAGTTTTTTTTTTTTTGTTGTGCAGAGAAACATACTAGATTCACCTCGGGATTCGTGCCGTATGGAAAAGGAAATATAGAAAAAAAATTCTGGGTTTTTTGGGTTTCTTGAGATCCGATCTAGGTATTTTTTTGTTGCAGCTTAGCATACATTTTTGGGCCATACGAGGTAGGAGGTCTTTTTCGAAAAAGACGTTTCTTTCCTCTTTTGGCAGGGGTCCTGACAGACGGTGCACTTTTTTGTTTTTTAAGGAAAATCCGCGCAAAACCAAAGTGCTGACACACCCCATAATAGTAAGTTGCACACACCCATTGAAATCCTTAGTAGGTTATGGTCATATGAGGGCTTAAAGCTTGTGACTATAGTGGCAGCTAAAATAAATAGTAGAGCATAATATTGAAAAACTTGTATCTTTTGATCGGTAACTCGGTTTTGAGTGCCATTTTTTGCAAAAGTGTGTTGTTTTTATGCTCTTTCCATTGGAAATATTTATTTTGAGAATCACACTATAATTATAAAGTGCCATATTGTAACACGCACTCATTATAAAGTGCCAAAATCTGGGGGCTCTTGTTGCATTGTTTGGGGGTCTTGTTGCATTGCTTGGTTCTTGCATTTCTTTTGGTGATTTTTTGAGGATGGCATCTTTATCTACTTCTACATTAGATCATGTTGAGTCATTAACAACACATAATTACCACACATGGAAACCAAGAATGGAAACAATAATTAAGCGGAAAGGATTATGGGCTTTAACTTCTTCAGAACAACCAATGTTCACTAGAGAATATGAGAAATTTTAGTATCAAGTGCAAATTTGATGAGTGTATGGGTTTGATAGGAACTTATGTAAGTGATAGTATTTTATTTCATTTGGAAAAGTGTGACTCTCCTTTCAAAATATGGGAGAAATTAGAGGATTTATTTGGTAAGGTGGATCATATGAGAGCCATGCAACTTGAAATTGAGATCACCTCTCTTAATCTGAAGATTTTCCAACAATTATAGACTATCTTACCAAGTTCAAGCATTTGTTAACACAGTTGAAGGGGAGTGGAAGAGATAAGAAAGATGAAGAGTGTGTTTACTTGATTCTATCCAAGTTGAGAGGACCATTCCAAATTTTTGCTTCTACCTTTTTCTCTAGCATGGATGCCTTAGGTGACACCTTCAAAATGCCTAACTTAGAAATATTTTGTGAAAGACTTACTAGGGAAGAATCCAAATTATCTCACCTTGAGTCTTCCACCTCTCAAAAGGCATTAGTTGCATCTAATCCTAAGGGCAAGGAAAATCAAACAGTAAAACCAAATCCACACCTTCTCCATCTCAAAATGCTCCTAAACCCAAAGAAAACAACTCAAAACCCAAGGAGTCTTCTAAATCCAAGAATAAGTCTAGTCATTCATGCTCTTTTTGTGGGGGTAGTAATCATGAAGAAAATAGGTGTTATAAGTGAATGCAAGCCTTAGAGGATGCAGTCAAGAAACAAAAAATTTCTATCTCCACTCCACCTCCTTCTAATCAGCATGGAAAAGCACTTAATGTTGTTGGAAGATCTCAGTCACCACTTACAGACAATTGGGTTATAGATTCTGGTGCTTCTCATCACATGACTTCTTCCAAGGAGTCTTTTGTTTCTCTAGGTTTGAGTTCTACTTCCAAAATTGAGGTTAGAGATTCTTCCTTTCTTTCTATTAAGGGAAAAGGTGATATACAAAACTTGATGGTGGCAATATCCAAGATGCACTATATGTTCCTAACATCACTACAAATTTGCTTTCTATATATCAAATTTGTCATTTTGGTAAAGGGAAAACAATGACTTTTACACCACATGGGGTAGAAGTAAGAACTTTGTTGGAGCCTTATTCACTTGTTGCTCAGGGTATTGTTGATCATAGTTCTAGACTATATCACTTTGAGGGTTTTGATGACACTTCTTCTATAGGGACAGGATTGGTTTCTCATTCATATTTAGAGAGTAAGCTTTGGCATGAAATATTTGGACATCTCAATTACATATATTTGAAGGAGTTGAGCACTCATGGTATGGTAGATGGTCTTCCTAGAGTTTCTTGTCTTGAGGGATTTTGTCATGGTTGTGCATTAGGGAAACAACACCAAGATCATTTTCCTAAGAATTTGTCTAAGAGAGCTTCTTCACCACTTGAGCTTGTGCATAGTGACTTGATGGTTTTTCCTACCCCATCTTTCAATGGAGCTAAGTATGCACTTACATTTATTGATAATTTCTCGAGGCGTACTTGGGTTTATTTTCTCAAGTACAAAAGTGATGTTTTTCACACTTCAAATTCTTCAAGGCTTTGGTTGAGAAACAATCTTCTAGTAGCATAAAGAACCTTCACACTGATAATGGGGGGAGTACTTCAGCAATGAGTTTTCTGAATTTTTGGCAACTCAAGGCATTATTCACCAACATTTTGTTCCTCATACTCCACAACAGAATGGATTAGCAGTAAAGGAAGAATATAACTTTAAAGAAAATGGCTAATCGTATGATGCATTCTAGAGATATACCTCCTATCTATTAGGCGAAGTAGTTAATTGTGCTAACTATATTCAGAATCGCACACACCACAGAGCACTTGAGAATTTGACTCACTAGAGGAAGCTTGGTCCAACACTAAGCCGGATGTCTCATTTTTTTTTTCGAGTCTTTGGGAGCCATGCTTGGGCCTTTGTGCCAAAGAAGAAAAGGAAACCTTTGGATAAGAAGAGTAAACCCTTGATCTTTGTAGGGTATTGTGAGGACATGAGAGCTTATCATCTTTTAGATCCTGATACACATGATGTTCTTTTTCGAACACATGTTCATTTTGATGAGCATTTCACTCCTCATGATTCTTCATCTTCTTCCATTCCTTCTTCTTCTTCATCTCATCTTGAGGATCCTTTCTTTGAGGATATTGATGAGGTGGTTATAGATGTCATTGAGGATCCTATTCCCACTGATGTTGTCACTATGCCTAAGTGGGCTTGTACTACCATTTCTGAGGTAGCACCTTTCATAGAGGATCTTCCACCCACTAGGCATCATCACGCACATTCTACAGGTTCTGGACTTTTGTGTCAAGTAGTTTTTGAGGATCCACAATATTTTTCAAAGGCTCATGGGATACGGAGTGGGATGATGTGATGGTAGCTGAGTATTCTTCTTTGATGAAGAATCATACTTGGGATTTGGTATCTCTTCCTAAAGGAAGAAAGATGGTTAGGTGTAAGTGGGTATATCGAACCAAATACGTAGTTGATGGGTCCATTGACAAGTATAAGGCTCATCTTGTTGCAAAGGGTTTTTCACAAGTTGAAGGTATTGATTACTCTAAGACTTTTGCACCCATTTCCAAGATGGATTATGTACGCCTTGTACTTGTTATTGTTGCATCACAGGGGTGGCCCGTATACTAGATGGACGTGAAGAGTGCCTTCTTACATGGAGATCTACAAGAGGAAATATATATGGAGCAGCTGGTTGGATTTGTTTCAGGATTCTTCTCTTGTTTGTCATCTCGAAGGTCTCTCTACATTCTCAAACAAGCCCCTCGGGCTTGGTATGAGAAGATGGATTCTTTTCTTCTATCTACTGGTTTTTTTCATTGCCACTCGATCATACAAGTGTATCTCTAGCATGTTGGTGAGGATATTGTGATACTTGTCTTGTATGTTGATGATCTATTACTTACTGGCATCTCTTCTTCCCACATTCAGAGTATTCAGAGGGCTCTTTCTACACATAGTTTGACATGACAAATCTTGGGCTATTGCATTATTTCCTTGGTTTGTAGATTTCTCAGACAGATTCAGGGGATTCATTTGAGTCAACAAAAGTACACCCATGATCTTCTTAGGTGCTTTGATATGGCTGATTGTAAGCCAAGTCCATCTCCTTTTCAGTTTGGAGTTACTCTTACATCCACATGTACCACACCACTTTGTGATCCTACATTGTATAGGTAGTTGGTTGGGAGTCTCATGTACTTGACCCATACTCACCCTGATATTTCATTTGTACAGTAGGGCTTATATCTCGGTTTGCACATTCTCCTCATAGTAGTCATTGGCAGGCTGCTAAAAGGATTTTGCACTATTTGCATGGCACTTCCCACTTTGGCCTACACTACACTAGGGGCTCTACTCAGTTGGTTGGGTATACAGATTCAGATTGGGCAGGTTCTATTGATGACAGGTGTTCCACTTCTGGCTATCTTTTTTGTCTTGGTTCTTCTCCAGTTTGCTTGGGCGTGCAAAAAGCAACATGCTATTGCACTTTCATCTTTAGAGGTAGAGTATAGGGCAGCAATTACAGTGAGTCAACAGATTCTTTGGCTTTGCTAGTTATTGACAGAGTTTGGATTCCCACAGATTCACCGATTGTACTTTGGTGTGACAACCAAAGTGTAATTCATATTTCTCACAACCCAGTTGAGCACCAATGGACCAAGCATATCGAGATACACATCCACTTCATTCGGCAGCACATTCAGGATGGAGTTCTTTGCTTGGAGTACCTTTCGACTCAGCAACAAGTTGCAGACATCTTTATGAAGCCTTTTGCATCACCTCACTACCTTGAGTTGCGTGGAATGCTTGGGGTTTGGAAGTTGTTCTTGGGGGGTGTTTGTGAGAACATCTTCCTTCTTCTTCTTCTTTCTCTTTCCTTCTAGTAGGATTCTTTCCTTCTTTTGGTTCGAGATTTCTTCATGGATATATTGTACATGAGTACCTCATCGAAGCCTAGTTCACGGGACTCATACCGTGGACATGCACTTCTATTTTGGCCCCTAGCTTCACTTGAAGGGGGTGTTAGAGTAGGTATTTACCTTATCTCATGTTCACCTAGGTACATTATTTACCTTTATTGTATTTATCCTCACCCACTTATGTGTGTGGATATTTATTTTTATTTATTTAGATATTAGGAGATATTATCTAGTTGTTAGGTATAGTTCTTTCCTTGATCTATGGTATTAACTAGTTCTTTCCTAGATCTATGGTATTGACTAGATCCTTGATGTCTAGTTCTCTCATAAATCTATGGACTTGACTAGTTCTTTGATGACTAGTTATTTCCATGATTTATGGCTTGATCTACGACCTTGATTGGTTCTTAGATTGTTATTCCTTGCTTATATAAGCAAGGTCCATTCTCATTGTATTTCATTGAGTTCCATAATAATATATGATATTGTTGCTCATTTGTTTGCAAAGGTTTATGTAAAGTTATTCTGGCGAATTGCTTTCATCTTATTGATCATGATGTTTGATTAACATCTATGTTCTTGGCTTGGCATGATCTGGTTATCGTTCCTTTTAACCCCTGCTTTCTTGTAACTCTCTTTTATTTTGTTTAATATAAAGGGTAGTTTGAATAATAAAAGAGCTAATATTTTATAGTCATGCTTTGGATGCATCGAAAAATTTCATGAGACATTTTATCTTATATGGTGTCATTCTTTAGACTCTATGTGAGAAATAAAATATAGATTGAGATAAGTGATTTTGAAGAGATGAGAGCTCTTTCAAATTTTGTGTTTTTTCGAGGACGTTTTGTTTTGGTCGCATTATTGATTGTTTTTTGTTGATATAGGTATTATTTTATTGCAATATGCCAACCTTTACCATTCCCTTAGGGAAATGACTTCAAAAATTTGCCATATTCTTCAATTTAAAAAAATTGCCATATTAATGGCAATCTACGTGAAATTTACGTTAATTGATTTAGGTTTAGTAGATGAATCTCTTTATGACCATGACATGAAATAAATGAGAAAATTTGTCCTAAAGGTATTTCATGAGGTAATGATCTTTCTTTATGAAAATTCTCTACCTAATGTTGTGTTAGATTTTCCTAAATTTTACAAAGCTTGATCAACTACGATATACTCTAGGATCTCATCCATAGGTCGATGGTACCTCCAAGACCATCCATCTCTCTCTTACGAGATGTCATACACACTCTTGTAATGGTACAATGCAATCTATGAATATTAGTGACGATGCCACCCAAGCATGCACCAAACCTTTTGCACTACACACCATTGGCTTTGGTAGCCAGTGTAAGTAGTACACCTCCAAGCCAAACCACAAAGAAAAACTCACACTATGTGGTATCGTGAGGTACTCAAAACCTTTTAAGCGTAATCTTAGAGATGTTGTTCAATGCGATTATACATCACGATATGTGGTACTCCCAATGCTAGCATTATGTTAAAGCATTGTTAAAGCATCTCTTTACATGTTATGTATCTTTCAATCTATTTGAATAGCGCAAAAATCTTATAAGAAGTGTTTTTGGTAGAACAATGACCATCAAAAACACCTTCATTTTTATTATAATCACACATTTAATTTGATCATGAGTCAAACACCTCAAAAAAATACAATCTCTACTTGAAAAATAGAAAATCTCAAGTCAAAATGAAATTTAAGGCTTGAAATCTAAGGGCTCTACATTGTATTTTATCTATGGAATTTGGGTAATCTCGATTATGAAAATATAAAACAAGGTCATGATATTAATCATCTTTTGACAACAAACACTCCTAATGATATCATTTGGCCATATTTGCACATATTGAATTCATAATAAAACTTCACATTTAAACAGAGATAATAGTCTACATTTTGATTCATATGGGATAATATTCAACAATAGAGGTTACATACTTATAGCACAAAGTGATCCTTTAAACAAGGAGTCATATTTAATTTTTAATCCCTCATATCACTCAAGTTATCTCTTAGATCCCATTATTCTCTCACCCAACTTCCAATATCTCTCCTTACGACTAGAGAGGTGAGTTTTAGTTACAACTCGCATACATTATTCATACTCACTCAATATTACTAACCCATTAACAATTAACAAAGATAATGTAAGTACTAATTTCCTAACATTACCCCCTTAGTACTTACATGGTAATTTTGTGTTTTATAGGACCAAATGAAGGTAGTAGAGGAAGTCAATCTATACCTCTCATCAACCATTCATTGTTGGGAACACATTTACAAAATCAATGTGGTAACTACGAACGAGAACCATATGCCTCTCATCAACCATTCATTAAAGGGAACTCATCAACCTAGTTGATCTACTGATAAGAATTCTCCTATGTTTAACCTTCTTTCTTGTATCTTCTAAACACTATTATTTTCATGAAGTACAACATTTGGGAAAAGTAGGAACTGTACCACTTATTATAAACATTTGAATATTAGTTTACTTTATCTTGATTAAATTAGAAAAAGTTTGAAATGTGAAAAATGGCTAAACATGGTGCTAAGAGATGGTAGTCTAAGGATGGTTTCAGGTAATGTTAAAGGGTGTACTCCTTGATATACCCGAAGGTACATGAGGTCTGAATCTATGTTGGTGTTTTTACGAGGCATGGTATGGGGCCTACCTCCTCACTTCACACGATCTCGTAATGATAAGGGTGTCAGGTTCTTAGCCAATATATTGCCCACCAAAGATGTTTTTGTACTCGGCTAGAACTCGAGTCGGCTTATCCTCTTGGTGATGAAATCCAAGTAGGTCCACCGGGAAGGAGTGTTTAGATGCAAGTTATGTTTGATGTGGTTTGGTTGTGTGTGAAGGGAGTTTTGTGAATGCAATTCCTTAAACCCCTAATTAAGCTATGTGATCAGGCAAACATGAGTGTTCATTTTAAGATCCAAAGGAAATGTTTTAATTCAATGAGAGCAAACACCCAAAATGCAATAACTCGAAAGAAAATGATGAAAGAGAAAGAACATACCTATAATTATTTTTATTTTTATTTTTATTTAAGTTTTAAGAAACAACAACAACAATCCGCTCCAAGCTAAAAGGTTAGGTGAAAGAAAAAGCAAAATAAAGAAAATCTAAATGAAAAAGGGACTAAGGTCCCACTAGGCGTGTTAGGATGTTTAAGGTGTTTTTCGGTTAGTTCTTATAAAAATGTAGAAAATACCAAAAACTCAAATAAGTAGGGTTTACCAATACCTGCGCCCGACACTCACAATGTCGGGATGACTAAATATGTGAGCAATAAAGGGGCTTATCCTTTCACCAAGTGAGAATACATGTAAGCATTTGAAGACAACTAGATAAATAAATATTAGATAAAATGATAATGAGTTGCTCGACAAGTGTCAATCCCAGGAATCCAAAGGGACTTCCTTGAAGGATGTCAAATCATTTTGATACAATTACGTTGATTTTCTAATGAGAAGATAGATAATGAAAACATATTTAGAATTTGAGAGGGATAGTAAGGCCTTGTTCAGCTTCGTAAGTGGCCCAGGCTAGGGAAGTGACAAGCTCAAAGTCCTCAAAGTAGTAGTTGTATCATAATTCTTCGGTGGCTTCTTGCTCTTCTTGAATGATATTCATATATTCTTGATATCTTCAATGTTTGGTGTGAATGCGGTGGTGACAGACTGATTTCATGGAGGATGTCATTACTCCCACATGAACAATTGTTGGATGATCAAAAGGTCGTAAATGTCGGTGATGGGGTGCGAAGGACTTGGAATTGCACAATCTACATAACAAACATGCTTTCATATAATAGACTATACCAAAATAGATTTGATAGAAATGTTGATTATGATAATAATTGGTAAATAGTTAATATTTGATAGGGATCTAAATGTCAGAATTCGGGAAGATCGTGGGAGATCGCTAGCGATCTATGTAAAAAGTTAATAATCTTGATAGAATAGATATTTTGACGGAAACATAGAATTAAGGTAGTTTGATTAGGATTCTATCTGATGTGTAAATGGAATGAAATAGACAAAAAGGAAACTTGCTTACTTTGACAAGAAAAATGAGATGTTGATGCTTTGATTGCTTGTAGGTGCTTTGTGGAGCTTCAAATGTCTCTGACAGTGTGCTAAGGATGTATGAATACTTGTGATAGGGGCGTTTGAATTCCTAATGTGACAGAGCTTCACTACAATGGTTCTAGATTCCCCAAGTAGGAGCTCTAAGGTCTATTTATAATCATTGGTGATCTTTTAGGATCACCGACAATCCAGAAAATTTAGGGAAAGCAAACGTTGACTTAGAATTGGTTTTAACCACCTCCAAGTTAGGATTTCACAGGTGGGGTGCGAGGTAAAGTGGTTAATATGTTAAGAGGTAGGGTAATGGGGGTAAAAAATGGGTTTAAATGGGTTAGAGGTGGTTAAGGAAGTTTTGTAGGGAGGTTAAGTTGGGCGAGTAAGGTTTCGGGGGTTAAAATGTGATTTTATGGGGGTAAGGGTAGTGACTTAGGTTATTAATATAGAATGATAAGTTTAATTATTTAATGTCCGCAAGGTGTAGGCGGGTCACGTAGGGTGATGAAAACTCGGTGTCTACACCTACGACTAGTAATTTATGAGATTCGCACTTAAAAATGGAGTCTTCTGCAAAGCGTAATATGACTATGTGTTGCATTTCCTCACCGGCACGACAATTATTCATGGTGTAAATGATGACTTCATCGGTTGTGCCTTCAAAGGCATCTAAGTTGTCTTTAATGGCATTTACCATGACTTAAAATTTTCCCTACTCCCACAACCGTGTTCTACTAAAATTTGTGCACATGCGCAAGATTCACGATTGGAAATAACTCTTTTAAACCTTTTGTGACTATATTATTTTATGATTTTCCAGTTTATCGATATATTCACCAATGTTAAATTAATAATAGGACTATTGCTAATGGTGGAAATTAATTTTTGGCTATATTTCGTTCAAAATAGTGTGACCGAATTTGAAATGTTTGTTGTAAATGAGTAAAAGACCCTTGCGATGACTGTAAACTCAAATTGTGCCCTAACGGGAACTTGAATTTATTCCCTTCTCTTTCTCCTTGATTTCCCCCACTTTAATACCAATGTTACAATATGTGGAGAGAAAATAAATAAAAATTAGAATGTATAAAGAATGAATGAAGAGAAACTAGAATGCACACATTATCATTGTGTGTCCGTCATTTTATTATGTGAAATATGGTTATAAAGTGATTGAAGTGGTTACAACCATTTATTAGTTAACACTTAACTAATATTAACATAGTGCTAATAAATAAGCCTTATATTAAGCATTATATTTTAATACGGTGATCATTGTGCACACTCCATTGAAGTTTTTAATAAAATTCTTATAGAAGCTCGCAAACCATAAAAAATTACATGCCTTAATTACATTTCTTGGTGACATCCACTCCACCATTGTGCACACCTTCTCGAAGTCCATTTGTAATCCATATTGGCATATCACAAAGCCCAAATAGACCAACTTGTCACGCATGAAATTACATTTATTTATGTTCACAAGTAACCTTTCCTCTTGTATGTGCTTCATCACTTTGTGAAAAATTTCTAGGTGTTCCCTCCTTGTATTAATGAACATGAGTATATCATCTAGATATACAATCACAATTTTCCTAGGAATGGCTTCATCACTTCGTTCATCAACCTCATGGACATTCTCAAGGAATTTGTAACCCAAACAACATAACCAACCTCTCATACAGCCTTTATTTTTTTGCATGTTGTCTTCCACTCATCTCCTCTCTTACGTCAATTTAGTGATATCCACTCTTCAAAGTCAATCTCATAAAAATAGCATGTGCCACTAAGGTAATCCTTTATATTATCCATTCTAGAACCGGGAACTTATACTTAATTGTAATCTTATTGATGGCTCATGATTCAAAACACATGTGATGTATTCTCCTCCCTTATTTTATATTAGTACTATATGTACCACACACAAGCCCAAACTTTTATGCACTATACCTCTATCTAGCATCTCTTGAACTTTTTGTGCACCTTTTCATTTTCCTCTATAATCATCCTACGTGGCACTCTGTTTGGAAATATTGAACCTAGTATCAATTCAATAGTGACCGATAAATCTTGTATACTAATAGTAATCCTTGTAACAATTCCTTTGTACTATATCTCCAAAAAAAAATAACATTCCATGCATTGCACTTGGGGTTTCCTCATCCCCGTGTAATCTTTGTGCACTTCTTTTGGTACTAATGTGTAATATGCTCTTTCCTCATTCACTTCTCATAGGAACTATTTAACTAACATGATAAAAAAATCTTGCATAAAATACATAAACTATTGCACAAGGTTATTCTACACCACATTGATGAGTTGCAGGTGTTTTATCTATTTAAACTAAAATTATTCTTCAATACTTGTGAGCTAATATAAATATTATTTTGGATTTAATCTTCTATGTAATGATGGTACATCCATATGTGGCCCTTGACCCATTCTTGAGATAGATTTTTGGAGCCACACTTCTCCAACATCTATGGCTTTTTTTCATGTGGGTAAGCGCACAAAGATGGGGGGCAAAAAGGGAGTAAAAAAGGGACACATTTTTCTGAAATCATGAAACACGAACTTCATCGAATAATTTGGCATGCCTATGCTCACAATTTGACAAAGTGATAAGAATAAGTATCGTAAAGCTTGAAATATAGTTTCTAAACTACTAATTGTTTTTGAAATGGTTGAGATTAAGAGGCTTAAATGTGGTGCCCACACAAAGTATGTCTATTTTTGTGTAAAAAAGATAAGAACCTATTGTGTGTGCGCCCCCCCATTTTTGAGTTGTATATTTTTTTCAAATCCCTTCGGTAGAAAGTTATCTAAGACCATGTACGAGGTCCCACTAAATTTTCATAATTTTTGGATGAATATATAATTTTCTATTAATTTTCAAAGTCCACATATCCCAAAATTAAAATATTTGTGTGTACACCCCATAACTTTGAGAAAAAAAGTTGTTTTTAGTTTCTTTTAGTGTGTGTAGAATGGAGTTTAGAAAAAACCAAATTTTTTTAATTTGGATGAAAAAATCATAAATTGTGCACCAAAACGTATGCATAGGTTTTTGTAAGAAAACAAGGCACTAGTAAAAGAAATTATGGATGAAAGCCTAAAACTAATCAGATTTTAGAAAGAATTATATTGCCATCAAGGTAAAAATGATCTTGACATCGTAGTATAATTTATTTTTGAATATTATGTTTTAATACATGAGATATTGGGGTGCACATGAAATTTTGATGTTTTTATGTCAAACATGGTTTTAATCACACAATACACAGTCCAAACCTCTAGTTTGGAAATCCAAGCCTTTGGATTGGGTATTCCAAACCCCAAAAAGATGAAATGCTGAATATGTCCATTTGGTAGGGATCACGTTATAAAGCAACCTAGATTTTCCCTTTTCGCATTATAGCGCAATTGAGCCATAACGTGAGTGTGTTAGGGCCAAAATGGCCAAAAACAAATTTTTGTCCACTTTTTGGCCCCCATCTTTGTGCATACACCCATGTTCCTCATCTACTTCATCTCTAGCATCTCTTACATTATGTGCATCTCATATTGTCCCTTCATAATTACTTTAAGTGTCCTTGACCACTTCGATCCTAGTCCTTAAACCCCTTAGTTCCATCATTACTTCTTCTAATGCACCTATAATAGCTACATTTTTGCTCCCATGCACATCCCTTCTTGGTGGCACATTGCTCCTTGAATAGTTACCTCATCATCGGTGTTATACCGGTACTCATTATCTTTTTTCAAGGTGTGTAGCATCACTTTGATACTACTTGATGACAGGACTAGTCACTCTAAACAATGCTACCATTTGTAAAGTCCAACACAATGGAAAATGAACACAAAGACACGAGTTTTCTATTAATTCAAAAGCCTTAATGACATCTACACAACTTTCCCTCTAATGGGTGATAACACCTTTAAATGAACTCAAAGATTGTCTACATGGGTGGCATTATTCTCTCTAGGAATCCTTATAGCTCGTACTTATTCTAGCTCAACTCTTCCCTCTACATTCTTCTTACCCTTAGCCTCCAAATTTCTTCGTTCTCAAAAACCCTTTAATATGGCATGGACCTTTCCTTTTATAGTCATTTCAAAAAATTCTTCAAAACTTTCTCCACCTACCTTGCTTAGACTACCATTAATGGAATTGAACTACCCGATATGATGATTTGGGAAATCATCTAATGTCCATGTCAATATATTATCTAGTGGTTTGTCCTCTTTACTTTTTGTACACTCTTCCTATCAACTTCCACCTACTTCTTTGTAGTCTTTTGACTCTACCTTTAGTGCCTCCATTCCTTCACACAATCTGGTGTCTCGCACTATCCCTTGAAAATATTTGCACACTTTGTTCACCATAGGGAAATCCTTTATGTGCCACCTTTGTGTCTTTACAAAAAAATTACGTTGCACACTACTAAAAGTTATTCGTAAATTTATGTTCCCCTTCTTGCACTTTTCTCACATGCTCTTGCATCTCAAATCCTTGCACAAACTTCTACGCACTCTCAAAACCCGTAGTTATTATTCTCCCATGATGCTCCTGCATCATATCCTAATCATTATAATATTTATAAAAGATTCATAATTTAATTGGGAAGCCTCTTGAATAATATTTTTGATGGCTAAAAATTCCAATATAACTTTCTAGTTTAATAAGAAACAATACTAGCTCTTCCCAAGAGACTAGTCATCTATCTACATCAACACCAAGTAAGCACAATTGTTTGTTGAATACTCATCCAATAAATCAAGATTTGAATCAGAATTATGAGATAAAGATCACAAGACTTCAACATCAATAAGGTAATGTTTTTTATGATTCTTATCATGAAAATATGATATTTGCATTATCATTTATGACTAGTGAACCTAGAAGTCATACAAAATCTACTTAAAGGGAAGAAACATTGATGCAATGAAAATTGAGATAGATTAAATTGAGACGAATGATAAATGAAATCCTATTCATCTTTCAAGTGATAAATATATCATTGGAACCAAGTGGGTTTACAATTACAAAGTTAAGAGTTATTGGGTTTCACTAGTTTCTAGATTTATGGGCAATCCATCACTTAAACATTTGCAAAAAGTGAAAAGAGTTTTAAAATATGTAAGATGTATTTATAATCATGTTACTCATTTTAGACCAGAAATTTTATTATATATAATTGAATACATAGATTGTCACATCCCGAAAACAATCATTTATTATTTTGATACATTTAGAGAATTGAGTGGCGATGATCGCCATAGAGATAGTATGTTGTTGATTTATTGATCTTGCTTGATTAGCATTTTGATATGTTTCGATAAAATCATTTA
This sequence comes from Taxus wallichiana var. yunnanensis, assembly GCA_018340775.1. Taxonomy (NCBI): domain Eukaryota; kingdom Viridiplantae; phylum Streptophyta; class Pinopsida; order Cupressales; family Taxaceae; genus Taxus; species Taxus wallichiana. The sequence goes on from CM031241.1 coordinate 461,918,474, forward strand.
TTTTCAATAACTAACAATTATTTGAAGATTATTGAGTGATTCAATTACTGATTATTGATTATAGTTAAAAATAAATAAAATGTTGTTATTGATTTTATAGAAGATTTATTATTTTGGACATGTAATGCACTTGGTATCATTTTTGTGCATGTGTAGGAGTTCTCGACAAGTGAGAAAGAGCATCATCAAAGCGCTTTACCTCCAACCACGATCCATACAGATCCACACACACCTCTCAAATATTGAGAGTTGATTATAGTTTAACTTGAATGTCCATAATTTAATATTTTTAAACTTTACCCTCCCCTTCTAATCTAGAAAAGTGGCAGTTTGAAATTTAGAACAATTTCTCATATTTAAATATATATATAAATCTATTTACATAATACATATTCATAGCTTTCAATCTCAACAATTTAAGAGGGTTAAAAGATGTCAACTCTTATTATGCAACATTATATTGTTATTATTATTATTATTATATACGCATATATGTTCTTTATATTTTATTATGGGTTGGATCGTAATACGATTTAAATCGTGAATAATAAAGTAATGCATTGAATTGCATTTTGGACTTAGAAACAAGTATTATGACGACACCTTGACATTTACTACTACTATTGTTTTATAATAGTTCATTAGTATTTCCCATGTAGCGATATCCGTTTTTTCACTTTAGTGGGTGGCGTTGTGTGTATACTCCAATATTCTTAACACACAACGCCACCCACTAAAGTGAAACTTGAAATAAACAAAAATATATATCCTATTAGTTGACTTACAATTTAACTAATTATCAAGCTCGACATACCCATGAAAACTCTCCCGTGGAATACTCATTACCACATCTTGTCTTCTATCTCTGATGATGCCCTTTCTCATTTGTCAAGAACTCTTACACATGCACAAACAATAATACCAAGTGTAAATTACATGTCCAAAATAATAAATTAAAAAGATCAAAACATGGATTTAAACTCCACACCCACGGCAGATTTGAAATTGGGGAATATAAATATTCAATATTTATTTTAAGCTTTAGCTAGAATATAATTTTCATAAATTCATAGTCAATTAAGGAGTTTGGACGTGAGGATTAAGAGGGAGGTGATTGCAAATTAAAGAGGCGAATTTGGAGTCAAAGAAAATTGGAAAAAAATTGAAACACAGTGTTTAGCAGAGGAAAAAAAAAAAGAAAGACCACGGAGTTTGAAGGGAAGGAGGGAAGTCTTCAGGAGGCAGAGGAAAATTTTTACGCATCCTGGAGGGGACGCACGCCAATAGGAGAGGATAGGAAGAAGTTTGGAGCAGCAAATAGGGGAAAAGAAAAAAACATAGAGGTGAAGCAGAAAAATATTTCTGTGCATAGGTAATAAACTTTATGTGTTATTCCCAGAAAAATCTTTGTTAAAATTCAGTGCAAGTGTGATCTCTTTGTTCTCCTGGTCACGTTGCTCTTCTTTTCTATTCTTGTGTGCGTCCTCTTCTCTGAATGTGAATATGTGCATCCTCCTTCAATTAACTCGCCTTGTGCCATTATTAAAACTTTTGGGTGCCTTTATTTTTAATGAAATTCGCCTTAATTTCAAATAAACGCACCAGATCTTAGTTTAATTTCCAGCTTCTATAATAATAATAAAACTCCCTTTTTCTAATTATTCCAAATGTCTTTTCATGCAAAGTTTTGATTTTTAAAATCTAAACCACACCTGATTTTATGTCTATCATGACTACTTTTATTCCAACAATGGTTTAGATTTGTAAACCATTGTTTTCTTCTATTTAAACCACTTTCCATATTCTGCCACGTTTCAAAAATCCCCACCTTGAGAAGGTCCTGAACTTAAACAAAAATATATTTGGTCAATTTTATTTATTATTATAATAATAACTAGCAATCGCATGTGTACAATGCAATGTGAACACCGAACGTATATGTTATTTGATTTAGAGGGATATTTATTACTTTTGTAGTTGATGTTGATAATGGGTGTGATTGATTTTGTAAGTGTAGGAATATAGATGAAGCATTACATTTAAAGGTTCTATCTCTACATTTTAAATTTGTTACAAATTCGTACATATACATTTGCAAATCTTATATCACGAGTGGTAGCATTTTGCAGAGTAGTTTGTTTGAGCTTAACATGAATACATGAAGACTTCCGTACATGTGCAAATTTTATATCATTAGTGGTAGACTTTTGTGGCCATTTTTTTGCACTAAACATGAATACATTTGATACCGTTTTGGATAGTTAATTACTTTTGTAGTTGATGTGGTTTGTAATTATTTCGGGGAAATTGTGTTAGTGTTGCATCGGTTGTTTGGTTGTTTTTTTGTGCAGTCAATAATATGTTGATAAGGGGTGTGATTGATAGTGGTAGTGTAGGAATTTAGATGTAACATTACATTGAAATGTTGTATGTGTACATTTAAATTTGTTACAAATTCATACATATACATGTACATATACAATTGTAAATCTTATATCACTACATCTGAACTAAACATGTATACATGAAGACATTTGTACATTTGCAAATTTTATATCATGAATGGTAGCCTTTTGTGGGCTGTTTTATTTTCACTAAACATGAATACATTTGATACCCCTTGAATGGGACTGTCGTTTTGGATACAAGAAGTGTTGAGTAAAGTAGTAGTGGAGGTGCTATTAAAATAGAGGGTAGTATTTATGACGGGTTGAGTGATAGTAGTCTTGAATCTTTTTTTCTTGCTCCAAGTCCCTTGTGGCCTTGTTCAATCCTTATGCATTCCTCCAATGTTAAAACAAAGCTTAACCTAACATGAACACACCCACCACCTTTGAGGGGAAATAGTTCGTCCAAAGAACCCTTCTCAACTATAATTGGCATTCCAATCTCTGAGACGAGTTGATGTCTCCACATGAGAGAAAATAAATATTTCAAATAAATTCTTGATACCTTACATCAATGTGGGTATAAAAAAAAAATATAAATGAAACTATTTGAGAAATTACATTGCCCTTCCTATCGAAAAGGGCAACTATTCAATCGTCTCAAAGATTCAACATTGGGTTGCACCAGAATTGAGATGGTCATATGCAAGGAAAAATGACACGATACAACTTTGAGCTAAAATTTGCGGTAGTCACTCACAATGCAAAATTTGAATTCCGTGCCATTGTTTTGTGAAAGGAACGATAACCAGATCGTATCAAGCCAAGAACACAGATGTTAATCAAACACCACGATCTATAAGATGAAAGCAATTCGCCAGAATAACTTTACATAAAACCTTTGCAAACAAATGAGAAACAATATCATATATTATTATGGAACTCAATGCAATACATTGAGAATGGGCCTTGCTTAAATAGGCAAGGAATAACAATCTAAGAACTAGTCAAGGTCATAGATCAAGCCATAAATCAAGGAAATAACTAGTCATCAAAGAACTAGTCAAGACCATAGATTTAGGAGAGAACTAGACATCAAGGATCTAGTCAATACCATAGATCAAGGAAAGAACTATACCTAACAACTAGATAATATCTCCTAATATCTAAATAAGATAAAAGAAATATCCACACACATAAGTGGGTGATGATAAATACAATAAAGGTAAATAAAGTACCTAGGTGAACATGAGCTAAGGTAAATACCTACTCTAACACCCCCCCTCAAGTGAAGCTAGGGGCCAAAATAGATGTGGCATGTCCACAGTATGAGTCCGGCAACTAGGCCTGATGAGGTACTCATGTACAATAATTGAGAAAAAGGGACACCGCAAGGTACCCAAAACCAATAACAACAAAGTAAAGAGAGTAAAGACCCACTCCAAGGCATCCCAAGAAGCTCGGCTCAAAAAAACTTGTATAATGTTGAAGAAGTTTGGTGTGCACTGTGGTTAAATCCACTACTCGATCACAAAACTCAAAAACAACTGACATTGGGCTCCACCAGAATAGCTCCATACAAGGAGACTATCAACGGAGTGATGTCGAAAGTGCAAAAAAACACCAAACATAATTCGATCAACTACTGCAAATAGGTGTGCCATGATCCAAGAACAAAACCAAAGCAACAAGGTAAGGACACAAAATCTAGAGTGTCACGATCCAAGAAAAGCCAAGGTAACAAGGTAAGGACACGAAACCCGAAGAAGCAGGATCAACACCACACCCTCCCATACTGTTGAATGGGTGGAGTGACACTACAAATCTGTATGAGTTGCCAAAATCAACTACTCAAACACTGACAAAATAACACTTGGAATGCACAGAATAGATCCCCCATAAGAGATATTGTCAACATGCCAAAAGTGTCGAAAATACAGATACAAAATCTCTCAACAAACAAGAGAGATACACTACACTTGCTAAATAAAAATGCTCAAAACAAGAAGCATCACAATGCATAAGGTATAGAAAGTGGAGCAAGAGGCCGAATGGTGGAGGAGCCACGCTTGTAGAGTCCTCTCAACGAATGCCTATGTCACCTCCACGAGTGATCAGATATCCACCCCAAATCAACATGGATGGATGAAGAAGATGCTCTGCATATGACTTGGTGTAAAATGCACAATGGGTGCATGCAAAAGAACATCAGAATGTGTGTCAGGTTGATCATATCTAACAACTGAAATCTTAGGTTTCTCAAGCCCGAGTGAAGATGTAGAACCCATGTGTTGCTTCGGGATCCTTAGAAAGAGTCGAGAAAAATAAAAAAGGAGCTTTGTCAATGTGTGATCCCAATGAAGTATCTGCTCGAAAACCAATGTCATGACGAGAATTCCACTTCACATGTGGAATAGAAGAAATAATACCCTGTGAATGTCTACCAATGACTCCGCTAGTGAGACCTATAGAACGGAGCATGCGAGAACTGAATGCAGCGGTATGCTTCCCAAAAAAGCCATGCAACTGAGCAAATAGGATACACAACATGTGGTACTGTAATAGGCATAGATGTGGAAGAGCATGTAGTAACAAGCCTCATAGGTTTAGAAGCATCAAAAGTAGGTTTAGGCTCAAAGACTGGCAGATCAATGTCAGTGGGTACAAGAGCAACAACTACAAATGGACTAGGAGCATGGATATGGCTGTCCACAATATGATGGTGATGTTGTAGGCTTGCAAGTTTGTTCTGCATAGGAGTGTATTATTGTATCCTTATCATGAATGAGTGATTGTAGATGAGAATTTTACTTCTTGAGCGATCTATTTTCTTCCACAAGTTTTACAATATCCTCTTGAAGTCCACATACTTTGAGAAAAGCATATCATTCTCAAAATCCATGATACGTACAAACAAGTAACTCCCAAAAATTTAGGACGTCGGGCTCGGCCAAATTACGTCCACAATTGATTACAACACTCCTCCATATTTGGGCACTTTATAATTATAGTGCAAGTATCAAAATAAATAACTCCAATGGAAACATCAAAAAACAAGCACTTTTACAAAAAATGGCACTCAAAACCAAGTTACCGATCAAAAGTTACAAGCTTTTTAATATTTTGCTCTGTTATTTATTTTAGGTGCCACTAAAACAAAGTAAAATGTTGTTGCCTTCACCACACAAATAAAATTAAAGGGGCTGAAGTTAAGCACTTACTAGTAGGAATCACAAGTTTTAAGCCCTCATATGACCATACCATATGACCAAGGGCTAAGGATTTTAATGGGTGTTTGCACAACTTACTATTTTGGGGTGTGTCGCATGTTTTCGAGAAAGTCACATCCAACTAAATAGTTCTGAAAATACCAACCTGTAGATTTGCCCGAAATAGCAAAAACGTGCATAGCATCCATGGACCCCTACCAAAAAAGGAAAGATCCAAAAACCTTCCTACGCACAAACCGAGACAAATACGCCACAACAAAAATTACTCTATGTAGATCTCAAAAAAACCAACAGACCCAAAAAAATAATCTTGCGGTTTCTTTTTGGGCATGAATCCGAGACGAACCAATGTGTTTCTCTGTAACAAAAAAAACCACAAAAACGACTGTCTGCAGAAACGGCCGAGTTTACAGTCGATCTTAGGGTTTTCACACCTTCCGGATCCAATGGAAGCCTCTGTTTTCCATAAAAATGCACGCAGCAACAAAATACGACCAAATCCCAAATATATGAATATACAAATAATTTATTTGCAAAATAAAACTTACAGATGATCTAATGAATCTCTAGCTCTAATACCATGAAAGGAATGATAACCAGATCATACCAAGCCAAGAACACAGATGCTAATCAAACACCACAATCTATAAGATGAAAGCAATTCGCTAGAATAACTTTACATAAAACCTTTGCAAACAAATGAGAAACAATATCATATATTATTATGGAACTCAATGCAATATATTGAGAATGGGCCTTGCTTAAATAGGCAAGGAATAACAATCTAAGAACCAGTCAAGGTCATAGATCAAGCCATAAATCAAAGAAATAACTAGTCATCAAAGAACTAGTCAAGACCATAGATTTAGGAGAGAACTAGACATCAAGGATCTAGTCAATACCATAGATCAAGGAAAGAACTATACCTAACAACTAGATAATATCTCCTAATATCTAAATAAGATAAAAGAAATATCCACACACATAAGTGGGTGAGGATAAATACAATAAAGGTAAATAAAGTACCTAGGTGAACATGCGCTAAGGTAAATACCTACTCTAACATTTTGCCTCCATTTTCCTTGGAAGGCCTTGTTTGGAATTTCTTTTCCCAATACCAACTAAACAAGGAAGTGGAATTTAAACAAAATCATTAGTTTACCTTTATGATTTACCATAACAAATAAAAAGCAACACCATCGTATGAGTTCTTGAAAAGCGGAGTGGCATGTTGGATTCACTAAAGATGTAACCTCAACAACAAAAATCAATAAAGCAATCTATAGAAAATGTAGAGCATCCTACCTTTAATTGACACATATTTGCCTTCTATTCGATATGAGACAAGATGCAATTAGAGCCATAATAGATAATTTCGATCATTCATTCTTACACTATGTTTTTCCCAAAGTACAAACCAAAACCATCAACCCAAGATTGAAGAAAATATACAAAAAAATTATTTTTCTATATATTATTTACTGGTCATTGGATTTGAAAAATTCAAGATTGTCAATGGACAAAATACTGAATATTCAAAAAAGATAGGAAGGCATTATGTGGTGTACGTTAGGAACATTTATCTTTAAGACAAATTTGAATGGAAATATCGTTCAAATTTGGAAAAACTGAAAACTATCCACAGACAAGGGTAGTGCTTTGGCTTCTGGCACAATCATTTCACAAACCATTGTCGAGGAGGGCAAGGCTAAAAATGTTAGCCATAATGAAAAGAATCAAATAACTATAGTTTTCCCGTAAGCATCCTTACCAAACAAGATGCAAAAGAAAACAAAGAGTACTGAAGGATTATCACTTGCTCCAATATCATCACCAATTCAAGATGTCACTGACAATGACGCTTTAAGTAATGGTTTAAAGGGCATTTATGATCATGATTTGAAAGAACATGGATGCCGACATCTGCCTCAACATGATCTCGAGGAAGCAATATTATCAAATGATATACAAAAGAAAATAGGGAGTATCAAAGAGGCATCACTTTCTCTAGCATCATTACCAATTGAAAATTTCACTCACAAGGGGGTCTCATGTCATGATTTAAAGGATATATATGTACAAGATATTAAAGAAACAACTTCAATTATTCCATCTAAAAAGCTCACTTTACCTAAAGATTCACCCTTGCTGCCTTCCAATATGTTATTTCCCAAAAATCCAAGTTGAAGAGCTCATGCAAACAAATACCCTATTTGTAAATGAACAAAGATGGCTTGCTCAGTTGCACCATGTGAAAGACGGCCTTGCGTAGAATCGAAAAATTCATACACCCATACTTCCTTAGATAAGTTTTCCATGTTTGGACTTGAGCAACCTAGAATTTGTAAAGTGATACAACTTTGTTACTTGCAGACCTTGTTTCTGAGGTACCCTCTTCACCCAAACATTCATTTGTCCTTTCTTCGAATATATCACCTTCCAAGGTCTAGGGTGAAGACACCAAGAAAGAAAATGTTCCATTTGCAAATGAAAATATAATGACTCTGTTACACCACTGGGCATGAAAGCCTTGTAGAATGGGAAAATTCGGATGCCAATAATCCTATAGATAATTTTCTCTTGATTGGGCATGGGAAAACTGAGTTTGAAAGGAAGGATATAACATCGATACTTGCAGACTCTATGATATTTTCTGATATACCTTCTCATAAAGCTTTCGTAAAATTTCATGAGATAGGGGAAACTCATGCACTAGGGTCTTTGTTACACCAAGAAAACAAAAATTTGTCAATAGCTTCACCAAGTCTTGTCTATCCTATGCCGATTATTCACATGGTCGTGGTTTTGCTAATTTAGATACTCAATTTGTTACAGGTGGTGGAAGTTCTGGCATGCCTCCTTCAACAAAAGAAGGCATTACTACCTCAAGGTTATCTACTTATTTGAGTGAGCTACCATTACAATATTCAAGGGATGGTTTGAATTCATTAACTCCTTTGGTAAATAGTCCAGTGACACAACAGGTGAGGAAAATATTCCCTTTTCAAAAATTTTTACTAAGAGCTCTCAGAGTGACCAAACTTCTCGATTACATCATTCGTTCATTCTACTGGAATTTCCAAGAAGTGAATACTCATGTATGTTAGAAATAATAGGCATCAAACTATAGGAGAATAGCTTTTCTCATCTTAGCAGACTCAAAAACCAGTAATTTATACATACATTTGTCAAAGATCCTGTATTTGTTGAAGTTCTGAAAAAATCAGTGTCATCACGCATAGGCCAACCAAGGCGAAAACAATCAACCGACCAGTGAAAAACATCAGATAAATATATGAAAATGACTAAAGCATTAAATTTAGAGTTTCAGTTGAGATTAATTTGAAATATGTCAAAGTTGATGATTTTTCGCAAACCAGAAATATTCGTTCAAGTCATCATAGTTGCACCAAGCTGAATGGCGTGTTGTTCCATTCCCATTTTTCTTGGATTCCTAAAATACAAAAATAATTAGCATATACCCAATCCACTTATTATCCCACCCTCCATAATGTGTAAGTTCATAGAAAATCTGACATAAGCTACACAATGAAGCACCTTTTCAACTATATGATATAGAGGTGTTATGACTTTTTCCAGGAATGATTCATCATCCCCACCATATGCTGGTTTGATATTCTCTCCTGTGATAACACTGATGTTTCCCGCAAACATACCATGTAGTTCATAGGCCATCTACAGGGAAACAAGAACAGATGTAAAGCTTCAGGAAATTGAAAGCACATAAGATCAGTGTCAAGGTCTTAAACATCAAAATATAATTTAATGGAACATGTGGGTGGCATACTCACATTATGAAAAATGTAGCAAAGGCATTCTGGCATAAAGCGAATGTTTGCATCTTCACCCCATATCAGCAGGTAGAGTGCCATGTAAAGTATTTTACACTGGTGCACCTCCTGTTCTATTTTTGGAAAGCTGATAAGGTACAGGCCAGTCATCAAGGGCAAGCACAATTTAAACCCCATCAATATCCAATATTTGGTAATACCACAGCAACACAATTTTAGAGGCATATAAATGTATACAAACACTTCTGCTTCATTAAGGAAACCTCAAAAGCAAACAAATTGCAACTCCATAAATATTTGAGATTGAAGATTATCATACACCATGGCACAACCTTGAAGACATATAAACATGCATAAGCGACCTCTCTTGCATAAAAAATAATTACACAATTTAACAATTATTCCATAACTGACATTAAACTGTGCTTCCGTGCAAGAAATTTGCACCACTTCTTGTAGTTCTTGAACAACTTACTCATTACTGAATCTATTGCACGTTCATCAAGCTGCAAATGTAAAATTTGTAAATCAGGCAAAAGAATGAACTTGTCATTCACATTCATACAAAATTCATGGCTACATATGTTCGTCAAGATAAAGGAGGACCGACCACATTGAGAGGCATTGGCTTTGGCTCTAATCTTATGTGTACATTGGCCAGTAGAAGAAATAAATGCTCCCTTTGGTTTGCAACATTGTCAGTCTGAAGACAAGAAATATTCATAGAATGCAGATATTTGACAACAATTCAAAATCAGTAATATTTGGACTAAGAATAGAAATTTATCATTATGACATCATTTAGACTAAACACAACAAAAAGATTTGACCTGAAAGCCAAACATAGCCTGCAACCAATCAAAAAGGTCTACTTCTCTTGTCTTCTGTTGCTTCTTCCAAAATGAGGGAGGCCAATTCAATCCATGAATGTTGCGAAGGGCAGCTACAGCAGCTTTAATCTGGGTAAACAAGGACTGTCATTCTCAGAAACAATGCTTGTAAAGATAAACACAGGCACACACAAATATGCACATAGGTACATTAACCTCTGCATTATGAATGAACCAAAATATCCAAGTATCATGTAAGTTACTTCACATAGAAAGTACAAGCATACACCCTTCAACAGTCCAAGAAAAGTAAGGCATAATAACTCATTCAGATAAAGTGAGAAGTCCCACTTAAGTACATGCCTACAAAATTCCTTAGTAACCAGTTTGAGTTTAGCAGTCCATCTAATTTAGTTCAGAATTTTCTTACCTCCTCCAGTTGCATAATTGCTTGTGAAACACTTGCAGCATCAAGGGGAAGGATATATAGGGATAGTTAAGGATATATAAGGATAAATAGTAAGGATATATAAGTAGCCCTAAATCTCCAACATTACATTGATAGTGGTAGTGTAGGAATTTTGATTGATAGGGGTATTTCTAGTTTGTTGTTTGTTGCATGAGATAAAAATGAGGAAGAATCCATAATTAGCTCCTCTCAGTGTGTTCTCAAAAGGCATCCCAGGCCCACAACTCTTGGGTTACCTCACAAGGCAACAACAAAGTTTAATTTGCATGTCCTTGAAAGGAGCTTTCCATTTTACTGATGAATGTTCAATACCTTGAACTCTTGGTCCATGAACAGGGAATTAGTAGCTTTATTTTTACCCCACTTATTTATATTGCATAAGACCCACTCCCTTCCCTTCCTCTCTTCAAGCATTATTCTCTTGGATTTTATGTTGCAAATCGATATAACATAAATATATACTTAGTCCTCCCTTTACAAAGGGGACTAAATACTTATAATTTTAATCAAGATTTGAATTGTCATGTACCTAGATACAATAAATAATCATTTTCAAGTCTACACTTCCATCAAGAGTTATGAAAAGAGAAACATTTGTCTTATAAATTTCAAAAAAACAAAAATCAACAGGCAGAAAATACCTTGATCCCTGCTTCATTGCATACATCACAAAACGGGACTTCAAAATTCTTGAACAAGCTACGTAATTCAAGGAATGCTCGAATTCCCATTCCAATTTTCCCGTACACAGCCATCGGTTTTTCAATAGGTCTTCGAGAGTTTTCTCCTTCTGAGCCATGGAAAATTGCTTAAATGCTGATGGTATCTGGTTGAACTCAACCTGTGATTCTTGCTTAACCTACATTTTAACCAAGAAGCACCAAATACTGAAAATCTTTCACCGTAATAACTAAATAGAGCTATGTCATATACTCTCTTGCATAATGCACAAAAGTAAAGTAAGCAGAGATCAAATTCAAATGCAGGTATAGCCATCAAAAAAATATTTTCCAAGCACAGATATGCCTAATGGAGGTCAAAGTTCTCATTTTTATAAAATTGATCTGTGAACCAGACCGGTTAATCTAGCTAACAACTTCAAAATCCCTATTGTTTCAGTCATCTGAAAAAATATTATAGCTATTTTTAGTCAATTAGCTAATTTCTATTGATATTTTAAAAAATGCTAATTAGAAAAATATCCAGGTGAATACTAGTCAAACTTTTATATAATTATATTTGTCAAAATTTACAGATGACTAAACTTGTGTAAAATTTCTCATTTCTTAAATTTTATCTGGTTGGTATGAAAGTTTGGCCATACATTCATCAAATGGGAAAAATATCAGCACTCTTTCTCACACAATTAAAATTTCTTGATTGAACCGTTGATATCTTTTGTCAGAATTTAAGGTTACCTGGGTTTCAAGGCGAATATTCAACGCGTCAATATTAGAAATCTGCCCCTTGCCAGATTGGTCTTGAAGAATTGCTTCCATCTTCTCAGCATCCAAAGAACTCAATCAATGAACATAACCAAGTAGCTCGCCTCAAATCTAAGGCGCGGGAACATATTTAACAGGTTTTACATGGCTCTTAAAATTAAATAATCGTCCCCCACAATACCCAACACAATTTTCTTAAAAAGGCTATATACTGAGTTCTCTTACCAAAGCCTTGAAAAAAGCAATTTGAGGAAGCGAATACTGAGTTCCCAGTTTGGCCTGTTCATCAGCTACTTTGTTGATCATACCATAATAAACTCGACCGTCATACTGGTTTGTGCTGGCTCTAACCTCAAATTGCAGAAAATGTGGGTACTACACACAAATCACCAAGGATTCCCTTTCACATCATCCAACTCGATTTCATATCCAATGATTCCCTTTCATAGCATGCAACTCGAGTTCCACCGCTAAAAAATAGAAAAAAAAAGCTAAAGGCCCGTCAAATTTAATGGAGCAGGAAAACGCCCAGACCGCCACAAATCTGTCAAATTTAATGCGATCACGTAAATGTCCACAAGGGACTTTCCCATGGGGACGCCTTCATGTAATAATAATTATTATTATTACAAGGCTATCTTAAAATAAAAGAGGACCGTAAAATATAATTGGTTAATTAGATCAACAAGTAACGAGATCAATAACTATACCATGTTGGTCATATGTGAATAAACGCTTATTGAATTTTATGAGATGAATTTTCAACTTTACATAACTTCAATCATAGCCTTGTTAGTTAGAGAGTCACTTGAAGTAATTGATTACACTTGTCAATACATAGAATTGAAAAGGGTGTCAAATGTATGCCGATTAATTATTCAAATATAGGAGATGATTGGTTATCACGTAATAGTTTATGTGGTAGCAATGATTTAAGCGAAACCAAAAATTTGGTCCTATAAAACAAGCTGTGGGAATTGAACCTACTATCATGAAAATGGGATCGCTACATATAAAATAATGATTAAACATAGGATAAGGAAGCGTGGTTTTGTTTAGTCAAAACATAGCTTTTTCCATTTAATGATAACTTTGGAGTAGAGAAGTGTGTTGTGTTCAATTATTGGTTCGAGAAGAGTCTATAGTCGCGATAGGTGTTAAGCCTATGGGGTTTTAGATCTGGGGTGATAGATAACCTAGTGCATAGAATCACTTATGATGAATGCCAAGAGGGGACATAGGGTAGGTAGTGGATTGACACACAAGCTACCCTCTTGAATTATCACTTTGGATTATTCATGCTCTAGCATTTTGATGGATTTCAGGGACTAGGTGGGTACCTACTTGAATTTCATAGACTTTTGGCCAAAAGAAAAATCATAGGGTTATGATTTTAGGATGTATATTATTCCTACCCCGTATAGATTACCATTTGATTAGGTAATGGCTTACACATATGACTCTCTCTTTCTTCATTGATCACCACATCTTCCTTCTCATGAAGGGTAGGGACACTCTCAAGATTTGAGAGGTGTGCAGGATCCGTATGGCTCGTGGTTGGAGGTAAAGCGCTTTAATGATGCTCTTTCTCTCGTTGTAGTTGGAAAAAATGGTTCTCTACTTCTTGTGTCTTGATATTCTGAGGTAAAAATTGTACCAATGTATTTCTAATGTGATTTATGTAAAATGATCTGAAGTGAAATTGTACCTTTTAAATTGAATGTTGATGATTACCTTGTTGAAATTGTTAAAAGACCTTACATTGTGTATGATGGATTCTTTAAGAAATTAGAGCTAAGTAATGAAGACCTTAGATCTTACTAATAAGTGGCTAAGTTGTATTCGACCAAAATATGTAAATGTTATGTAGGATAAACCCATTTAATTATAACTCTAATTATGAAATGCTTTCATGTGGATACATTTGTGTGATGAAATTGTGTAAATTGTTATATTGATAAAGAAGTGTAAATGAATAAATAAGTGATCTTAATTTACAAATTAGTCAATCAAAGTCAATGTTGATTTATATGCATGGTGGTATTCATTTGAAATTATCAACTCATTTGTCTTGAGTTATATGAAGTGTTTATGCAAAAATGGGTGATTGAATAAGCATGTGTTGAATTGCAATTTTACATTGAGGATCAAACATTTAGAACACTTGTATCATGTAGAGACACATTGTACCAATAAGTGAAATGTTTTTATGATTAAGTTGAAATGAACTTAGAGTACACGTAGGCTAATTATGGACATCGTAAGCCTCTCAATGTGTAGGTATGATAAGTAGAAATAGGTAAATGTTAGTAACATGTTCTTCCTAACTTAAGAGAGATTTTATAGATTTATCTTAATCATTGGGTATTAAACAAAAAAAAATAGACGTGTTTTCATGGTTAATATTACAAGGGATGTTACATAGATTCAGATTGGGAAGTCTTGTTGATGACAGAAGTGTACTTCAAGTTATTACTTCATAGTGGAAGTGGGTCAAGTATCATGGTCATTAAAGAAGTTGAATATGTAGCTCTTACATCTTATTTCACACAAGTCATGTGGTTGATGATACTATTATTTGATTTCAAAGAGGCTCAACTTGAGTCTATATGTATTTTTTTGTGATAACAATGGGGCAATACAATTGTCCAAGAATTTATTTTTCCATGCTATAACCAAACATATAGAACTCAAGCATCATTTTATCATATATTTGGTCAATGGTAGTCATATTTTCATTGGTTATGTAGGAATTGAAGATCATTTTTTTGATATTTTTACCAAGGGATTGATGTAGTAAGTTCATGGAAGACTTAAGGAGATGATAGACATTTATACTCTTTGCATCAAATGGGGGAATATGGAGTATGATACCAATATGGGCACCTTATTATTTACTATTAGAATTTGTTTGTTAGTTTTTAGGATTTTTTTGTTTAAGTGTAACATTCTATTTTTAGAATTTTATTTTTTTAGATTTAGATTTAGAGATTGGAAGTGCCAATTGGAGTATAGTTCACTAGATGTGCACTTGACTAAGTTCAAATAATTATACATTCATCCCTAATAGGTGGGAAAAACTTTTCTATGTATAGGCGATTGAGTTTAGTCTTATTTTAGGCCATTTTGTTTATAGGAGAGTGTGGGACACCTATTTTGACTAGTGTGCATAATGATTATGCATGTGTCACTTAAACTAATAATGACCTCTTGCATGTTGAATTTATTTTATTAGTGGATGATAATTTACATCTTGAGTATAGTTTTAATCATATCTAGTTTACTTTAGTTCATTTAGGAATTTTAATTCTTGTATGCATACTAAACTAACTAAGCTAATTGAATGAAGTTAACACCAAGTAGATTATAAACAAAGTTAATCTAATAAGAACATCAATGATAAATATTTAAAGGAAATAACTTCTAATGCATCAAAATGAATTTAAACATCTAATGCAAATCCATCCCTTGGAATTGGATGTTCTTTGTAATGTATGATTGCTAATTAATATGAGCCTATTTAGATAATAAGAAATCAATTTGTATGTTGTCTCCAAAGTGAGGAAAGGATCTCACCAAAATGGCTACAAGGCCATGTTTGGATCTTCCTTTACTACTCAACTATGAGAGAAATGGATGCAAAGATGAAGAAGTTATTCCAACAATGGAGAATGCTCTATCAATATGCCTATAGTAATCACTATTCAAAGTGTGGTGTGGTGTGAAGGGAGGATACTAGGTTGTATATATAGCTTTCCATTTGGAGAAACTACAATCCTAGTGAATGTGGGATAAAAGATAAAGTAGAATTAGAAGAGATAAACATGATTAGAAAGAATTGATTAGAATTAACAACTCATGGGAGTTGGAGATGATTTAATTAATCAACTAGGATTAATTAATAGGCTAGGATAAGCTTAGAAAGCTATTTGGATTATTTAAGAGGGGGATTTAATTAATAAGAAGGTTTATTAATTAAATACAAGGTTATAAAGGCTTAATTAACTAATGATAGTTAATTAATTTATTGGAGGAGGATTATAACTAACGAAGTGTTGTTAATTGGAATCTGGAATGGGGAAAGAATAGTTAATTAACGAAGTGTTGTTAATTGACCAAAATAGAGGGAAACATTAGTTAATTAGTGGGAAATCACTAATTATAATGAAAATGATGGGAAAGAGGATAATTAGTGCAATTTTAGTATTAAAACTGCGTAGGTGGATTTTAGGTGTCTACATTTGCCCCTCTTTGGGGTGGTGTAACACAAATGACACCACTTCAAAGATAGTAGATAATTACAGACAAGTAAATTTTGAAGGAATGGAATAAAAAATAGTAGAATGAAGGATGCCCTCGAGTGTCGATGGGGTGATGAAAGAGGTCGATCAACAATCGAAAATAAGGAAAAAGAAGAGTTGACACAAGCCTAGTAGGTGAGTGTGCAATGTGAGTGAGTGGGAAAGAAAATCCAATGTTTCAATAGATAGAAGAAACAAGGGGGAGGGGGATAAATATAATCCCTATTTCCCTAGGTGTTATTGAAGAAAAAATGTGATAGAATAAAATGGTGAAGAAGAAAATGGTGATGAAGAAAACTTGTATATAGAGATTACAACATACTAGTTGGATTAGAAAAAAATTGTCTCATCATTTTGCTATATGATCTATGTCATTAACTCTTTATTATATATGAGCATGCAAAAAAATATAAAATGACATGAAAAGCCATAATACTAACATTTTGCACTGCAAAAGGACTAACTCAAAGCAACATACATAATGTAATGCAATACGATAAAGTAAACAATAAGACCAACAAAGAAACAAGCACAAATAAATGTACTCAAACAAACAACATGAAAGATAGTTGTAGCAATTTTTTTGTTATCGAGCTTCAGTTCCCAAATTTTCGAGCTAACGACAAGGGTTAAATATGACACCCCAAACAAGGATACATGCAAGGTGAATAAATGGAGGACACATGGGTCCTATGAAAAATCATTTGTGCTCTATGAAACTTCCCCAAGAAACTAGATGTGCAAGGAAGGACAAACATAGTAGGCAAACCAACTTTGTTAATGGAGGTAGATCCAAATGATCTCGCAAGTCGTGTGCGAGAACAAGTGAGGACCAAAGAAAGATGTTTTGTAGGAAACATTTTAATATTCGAGGAAGTTGTATCTAATAAATGATTCAACTGCATGAATTATTTTTACCATTTTTTAGAATTTTGAAAATTTTACTTTTTTGGATTTTTGAAATTTTACCAATTTGTTTGGATTTTTAATGATTTTTTATTTTTTGAAATTTTGGGAAGAAAATGATATAGAAGAATGATGGTATATGTGGTACACCAAAAAAATTCACCGAGAAGCAAAAATATTCAGGAGGAGAAGAAAAGGTCACCATGAAGCAAAAACATGCCCCAACGAGCCAAAAATGTTAGAAAAATGACCATTTAAGAAAAATAATCATCATGACAGAACACCAAGACACATGAAGGGAAGAAAATAGAAGAACGTGTTAGTCATTTGGATCCTGTGGGGCAAGAAAAATGAAGAATTAGGGCTTGGAGGGTATAAATAGTAGGGTGGGAGGGGTAAAATCCATCGCGACCCATTATTTGCTATTATACTCTACTGCTTTTTTGAGAGATTTTTCTCTGACCTTTGAGAGAGATGGTGTGAATTATGAACCGTAAACATTGCGTTGATCGAGTTCGAGTGTTTGGTAGGGTCCCAACAGATGATATCCCAGTATGTAGCATAAAAATTTAATTTTTAGTGCATTTATTATTTATTTTAGCTAGGGAAGTTGGCGGGTTAAGTTTAGCGTAGGCCTTTCAAATAGCGTGTCTAGTAGTGTAGCCTTTTCATGCGCAGCTAGCGTGAAGGTCAGCGGCTAGCATTAAAATGTGAGCATGGGCATTACATTGTTAACTAGGTAGAATAGGGCACCTTCTAGCGTCAAAATGAAAGCATGGGTGTGAAAAGGGTCACTAGTGTGGCATGCACTAGCATTAAAATGAGAGCAAGAGCGTTAAAATGCATGTGCTAGTGTGCAAAAGCATGCACTAAGATTAAAAGGCATGCACTAGTGCAAAATGGTATGCGCTTAGTACAAAGTTCGGCCTTTGGGAAGGCCTTAGAAGAATTTAAGAGATGTTGAGAAGAAATTAGGAGTGATTACAAGAAATTAGGAGTGATTAGAACATCTTAGGAAGATGTTTTTTCAGAATAAATGAATGTTAATTGTTTGATTTTTGGGTAATCTTGTAGGTGAGATTACTCAATTTAGATGTGTGTGAGCGACATGGACGCCTTCGATCATATGAGTAGACTTTCTCTCAATGAGAGCATCGCGGATTGATTTCCGTTTTGGAGGTGACAAGATTATCACATATTGCACAGATGCCACACATCATGTTGGACCATAGCCTCCTTACTGCCTTAATAGAGGTGGCATAGTGAGAGCCGACATTACGACTCCTACGGCAAGATGACCATGATGCTGGAGGACGTATACCAGATCCTCAAAGTACCAATCCAGGGTAGCTTGGTTACATACAATGTGCACCACGACTGGGTCTTAGAGCCTATATGAGATTTATTCTAGCTATAGGAACATTCCTCGACAAGGCATGACAATATACTTTTACAAGCTGTTTTAAGGACTAGAGGATTGTATGCCTACTAGTGTATCTTATGGCTCTTTTCATCAGTTACCTACTTCCTGATAAGACTGGGACTCATTTTCCACTCATCTTGATAGGAGTGGTGCACAAACTTATGGATGGGGAGGTATTTTCTTGGGGCAAAGTGCATATTGCTCATTTGTATAGTGATCTTCATCGATTGCATATAGAAAGATGAGGAGCTTGAGTTTTGTGACACACTGTTACATGTTTGGGTGTGGGATCATATTACTATCGGGTGCCCACTTAGAGTGCTACAAGAAAGAGCACCTGATGAGCCATCTTGCAGGGGATGGGAGTCAGTTGGAGAGGATTTCATATCTCATCCTGGGTGATACAACCTACTACAAATGAGCATTTGATGACCTGACTATGGATGGTGACCGACGACCATACCATATATATCAGTGGCACGAGGATGCCTTAGAGATTATTAGCATTACTTAGGTGGACCACTTTCTGATTGGTATTCACGACACACTTTATATTGGTATCACGTTGAAATGGTTCAAAGCAACATTTTGGTCACATCTAGGGAATTCCTAGGGATGAGATGTGGTATGCATGCAAAGCGTGTGAGACTTTTGACTTTTGGCCCCGCATTAGACCATGGAGGGCACTTGATATTTTTTAGGGTTTCGTCCCATAGAGATGGTATGGACGTAGAAAGATAGTGGACCTAGGGACCACTATGGATTATGGGCCATAGTATGCTACAGAAAGTGCCTAGACGTATCACTATTTTTTGTAGGCTGCATACTGGCTGCCATAGCTTTTGGTATATATGCTGCAACAATAGAAGGACTTGTGGTTAGAACCTATGAGATAGGTCTATATTAGGCCAGCTAGAGGATGAGGAAGCATTACAAGGATATCGGGGGACAGGGGACCAACACAACAATGTCCACAGTACAACCTTCTCTCTACAGCACATGTCACCACAAAGAGGCCGAGTCCCACAATAGGTACATGAGCCTCTCACATAATAAGGCCCATTGTTACAACCACATGTGTAGATGCCTATATTACGACAAAGTTATACAACAGGATCTTAGATGATTGATATTCAAGAAGGATTGATACAAGGTCCATCGTGACCTTTGAGAGAAGCCAACCCAAATATATTGCAAAGTAAGTGAGGGTGATGGGGATAGAGTGGGGGATGCATAAGGACCACCACAATTAGACATACCAGGTCCAGTTACAAAGATTATTCTCAGAGCAAGTGGGCCATTAGTGGCCATTTTTCACTTGAGATAGATATGGACTTGTAGGTGTGGAGATATATATTTTATTACTATACATACCTTATAGCGACATGTTGAGTAGGGCTCAAAATCAAGTTATCTTGAGGTTGCGAAAGTACAACAAGTGACTACAGAGAGAGACCAGGACACAACTATGCGAGATCAGATCAGTTGACGGAGAAACACAGTGGGGAGTTGAGAGAACTCAAACTGTGGTAGATGTGGCTGAAATTACAAAGCAGAGCGTGATGCTCTTCATTAGGAACCATTAGTAGTAGGGTTCCTAGATTTAATGTATTACTTTACAAAGAGCTTTAATCGAGGCAACGACATTACAGGTGTTATACCATGTTGCGGTTCCAGAGAGATAGAGGGCACCTCCATATAGTCAGTTGCAGTGGTCGATCTAAGTCTCAATCACTGCACCATCTTATTCTACCAGATCCATACAGATGCATCCCCAGCCAAATGCCACCCCCGATCATAGGGCAGATAATCCCGACGTCGGTGAGAGTCAAGGTTCACTCTATATATGTAACCATGTATTTATTTTTTGTTTATGCTTCATGATGAAGGCACAATTTTGACTCGATGTATATGTATTTTTTTATCATGCCTCGAGATGAAGGTGTGCATTTTTAACCCATGCCCATAGTGGCTTGCTTTTGTATCTGATGTTTATTGAGACACATTTATGTATATGGACATTGATGATTTACATGGATATGTTGATGGACTTTGATGATTTATCACATTTTGTTTTATGAGATAGTATGTTTAGCCCATGTTTTTATTATGGTCTATGATGAGGGGGATAAAAATAATCCTTATTTCCCTAGTGATGATATTATATGATGTTAGCTTAGCATACATGTTTGATGTTCATTTTTATGATGATGTATCTCATCATTTTATTGATGATATATGATGTTTAGATGTTAGATGTGATGGTATAGATTTGGATGATGAAATGATAACAAACAATGTACAAGCAAACAACACAAGCACAAACAAAAGTTAATCAAATCTAATATGTACACATGCTAAATAACAACAACACAAGTATGTACAAGCATAAACAAACATGCAAACAAAATTAATCTATTGAAACCTACAACAGATGATTAAATCAAGACTTAATCTAAGTAAGCAAAGAACACACTAATCTAGAAAAGCATGTAAGACAACAAACAATAAGCCAACAAAACTATGCATAAATAAACAACCAAGTAATTAAAACACTACTTTGTTTTTGTGGGACAATTTCAAATGTTTTCCGATGTTTTTGTATTTTTCGTATATAATGTTATCTTGCTTTTGAATTGATTTTGAGAAAACCTATTTTGAATGTTTAGGGATTTTCTAAAAAAATTCCAAAGCTATGAAAAAAATGCGTAGATGCCTCCAAAGTTAGTGTTGTTGCAGACTCACAAAGACACCCTTGTGCAAATCAGCTTCTAGGTTGATGTTCGAGTGCATCCAGCAGGTGATCGCACAACATGGAATCCTTTCTCAAGCGTGGGACTTGTAAAGATGAGAAAAATTCTCCAGAGAAGGTCGGTTCCTATTCCTCTCCGTTCGAGATGCACACAAAAATGCATAGGGTTTGCTAAAACCTAATCTAACTTGCCAAGGAGACAAAGGTAAGAAAATGCATAGAATAAAACCTAAACTACAAAGGTGATGCACCGAGGAATGTTAGACACTCATTTTTCAAATTTAACACAGACCACATAGATGCAATACAAACACCATGCATAGGTAACCAAACTGCAATAAGAGATCAAAATGACAACAATGAATACATGAGAGGGTTGAGAGTCAATCACAACACATATATTATTGCTCAAGAGTCGATACAGTACATTGCAGTGGCCAAGAGGCAAAAATACTGGCATTACAACCCATATGGGAGGTTTGAAAGCTCCACAATTTCTCTTGCAAGCGAGGGAAGAAGGGAGGATGCAAAACAAGAATGTCCGACCCTTAAAGGAGCTCTTCTTTACAATATATATCAAGAAATGAGAGAGGGAAGAGAGAGGAAATCCAGAATCTGCCCCAACCACTTCTTGGTAGCATTTAAAATCATCTCATTATGATAGAAGCGGCGGATCCTAGCAAAACGGTGGGCTGTCTAACAGGAGCGGCGAGCTGTCTGCTGCATTAAAGTTGGTTGTTGAAGCATTACTTCTGTCTATCACCACGCGTCAGAGATGTTTTCTTAATTTTCTCCCTCCAAACTACACCAAAATGTGAGATTGATCCCAGAATCATGTAGAGAATTTCAACAGCTTTCCGTTGATATAAAGAACGTGCAAATCCAAGCTCTGGATCGAAAGATATGATGATCTGAAGATTTAGGGCACAAAACAGGTGAAAACGGATTTTTAAATTTCTTTTCCCACTCTCGCCATCTAGACGACACGTGGCAGGCTCTGGTTCGCTGAGCAATTTTCTCTCTCCACCTTTTCGTGGGCTTTTCTTGTGGGCCCCTTAAACTTGGACACGTGGCACTATTTCATTGGTTCTGGATCGTGCTCAAAACTCGCCTTTGACTTTTGGACCTTTTTCCTCGGTGACACGTGTCATGTTGTGATTTGTCCATGGGCTTGCCGGATTTTTCGTGTCCACCGCGTCTTTTTGTCTCGGATGTCCCGAGTGGCTGGGAATCCTCCGATCCACCCGAAATGGGCCGGTTCGGGTCCTTTTTCGCGTGACACTGATTGTCCCGCTTTGCTCCCGATAAAGGACTTGGACAAATTTTCTTTCTTCCGGCCGATTCTCGGGGCATTTCGCGTCCATTTGTCCCATATGTCCTTTGTTGTTTGGCAAATTCGCCCGTAGGCTTTTCGGCCGATCCGCGCCTTTTCATCCCAAATGTCCCCGTGCCGTTTGGACTTGGACTTAACCGATTTTCAGGACTAACTTAGCCATTTTTCGTGATTTTTCGCCCAAGCTTATTTTTGCAACTTTTTCGCATTTTCTCGAGCTTGTTCTTTTCAACCTGGATAGAGAGTTAGAAAATTTCGAAGGGACCCTAGAAACATGATTTTTTTGGCTCGAATCAATTTATTTGCCTGGGACTAAGTAATTTGATGCATGTTATCAAAATTTACCCTAGGGGGTGAATTTTGGATAACAATTTGGCGACTCAATGGGGTCATCGCCTCGCTAGATGAAGTTACTTGCTGTCAAGCATCCATTGGGCATGGAGTCATGAGTTGTAATCTGCAACTAATCTGAACTTTGAAAACCTCCCTCTAAGCCACTTGAAACCCACTGGACATGGAGTTGTTCTCACCAAAATGCCACTGAAACGAACTGTGCAAGAGTAGAACCAGCAACACCAAAACTAAGTACAGAACTGAAAATCATACATGCTCCAAATGGAACATGTAGAATGTGCACAAGCACTTCTTCTATTGAAAGCAAACCTACCTACTCTATCAGAATCGGGAGCAAAGGCAAGCTAAACAACCCCGCAATCGGTTGTGAGAAATAGCTTCCTTTCTCAAAAGTGGCAGCCATGCAATTGATTTGGAGCTGATCATGGTTGTTAGGATGAGTGGAAAATCAACAAGAAGCTAGTATTCCACCCAAATCATCAAGGTATCGGTGAAGGAAAATTCAATACCTCTTTTAGTTGCTCGCATTTGGATTCAAGGGTATGACAGCCTGATCCTTGGTACTTTGTAGCTCACCCTCATGCTCAGAAGCAAGCATGACTGGTTGTGACTTCTCCTTTGGCTCCAATGAAGCCAAATACCTGATTGGGCAAGGTCTGATCCGTTTGATATGCCCATAGCTCTGATTCTCAACTCCAAAAGTGGAGTCTTCTTGTAGACCCTCAATGGATGGTGTGGAAGCAATGGTGAAATTCCTTTGTCCTTTCTCTTCCTCCAATGAAGAACATGAAAGATTAAAATCTTCCAATCTTGATTCCGAAGAGCTGTTATAAGATGCAGGCTGCTACAAATGAATGTTCTCCTTCATGACAGTAGACTCTTGTGTTTGGAATGTGGATGATGAAAGAGAGAATGGTGGAAACTCAACCGGCTCTTCTCCATTAAAACATTCCTCCAAATTCGAGATAAACCGCCTCATGGCTGTCCCGCCGCAAATGTTCAACTTCCTCCATGGTGTCCTCTTGATCTCAGAATTTGACCACCATGGTTTCTTTCTCCTCCAACATTGAGTTTGAGAGGTCAAACTCCTCTTCAAGACTGGAACTTGAGAGAGGTGAAGTAGAAAAAGAAGAATCGAAGGTTCTCCCGTAGCCTCGCTTTGTGCTCAAGAGCTCTGGATCTGCAACTTTCTCCTCCACAGCCTAGAATGTGCTCCTCTCCGCCGGATCTCTGGAGTAGCTTCTCCTTCCTCCAATGTTCGAAGACAATCTTGCTCTTGAATGAGCTCCTCCTCCTCCAGCATGAAGTTTGTCAAGTCAAACTCTTCAATCTGCTACTCTAGAGGACAAGTTGGGACTGCAAGAACTTCTTCTTCCGCTGCAACAAAATCAGCCCTGACCACTAGTTGTTCAACCTTAGCCTCTTATGTAGGTTTGACCATCAAGGGGATCTTTTTTCATACCAAACTTGGCAGCCAAACTTACTAAGCTCTTAATCATTTCTTTTTTCTTGGCTCTTCCTCTTGCTGTCCCTTGATGACTGATTTTGCAATTTCTTCTTCCCCACATGGAATTGGGAATGCAAGAGGAGGGGTGGGTTGCAACTCAATTGATTTGGCAATTTTTTGTGGTGGTAAAGGAGATGAAATCTCTTGTTTCTTTAGAGGAGGGGGATTTCTTTTAGCTCTTGTGGAGAGGATGACTGTTTGGAAGGAAAAAGGAAAGAAGAATTGAGGTGTGGTGGAAGACTGAGAGGTGGAGACATGGGATCAACATTTGGGACAACAGATGGAGAGTTTAAAATTTGCAAGTCCAAATGAGATGATGTTGCTTGAGTAATGGGAAGAGAAAAACCAGATGATGGTGTAGAACTTACCCATTGACAAGGTTGTTCAACACCGAATGTATAGGCCTCTATTTTTGTTGTCCATTGTGCAAGTTGGGGCAGCATCTTTATCATGAAGTCCTTCTCTTCGAGAGCTGAAGTGTCTTGGAAAAGGGCCTCCCCATGAACAAGGAGTCCTGCAACCAATTCTGAAAGCTCTCATTTGAGTTGTTGCTCTGGACTACACCATCTCTACCTCCATCTTTTGGATTTTCTCCAACAAACCAGCGTCTTGGATCTGATGGTCTTTATTATATGCATACTCTTGCTCTTGGAAAGCTCCATAGCCAAACTGACTTTGGCATTGCTGCTCATATGGGTATGCATACTGATCTTGAATCTACTCAAAAGGCTGATTTGGAGGATTTGTAAAACATGTTGGAGGTGGAATATACTATTGTTGTTGATGTGAATTCCATGATGGAAATGAAGTCATGATTGCACAACCTCATGGAATGGAAAAGAATGAAAGAGATGGAAAGAAATATGGAAGGAAATGGATGGAAAACGGGTCTGCAACTTCAGAAATGAGTTGTTGATCAGATGGAGTCACCAGATGTGTTTGCAAGTGCCTCCAAAGGCTGAAATCTTCACAGGAACACACCAACCTACAAAAGATGAAATGGAAGACCTCTAAGGTCCCACCGGGCGTGCCAAAATTGTTGTTGCAGACTCACAGCACCCCTGGATGCAAATCAGGCTTCTAGGTTGATGTTCAGGCATCCAGTGTGATTGCACAACATGGAATCCTTTCTCCAAGTGTGGGACTTGTAAAGATGAGAAAAGATTCTCCAGAGAAGGTTGGTTCCTATTCCTCTGTTCAGATGCACACAAAAATGCAGAGGGTTTGCTAAAACCTAATCTAACTTGCCAAGGAGACAGGGTAAGAAAATGCATAGAATAAAACCTAAACTACAAAGGTGATGCACCGAGGAATGTTAGACACTGTTTTGCAAATTTAACACAGACCACATAGATGCAATACAAACACCATGCACAGGTAACCAAACTGCAATAAGAGATCAAAATGACAGCAATGAATACATGAGAGGGTCGAGAGTCAATCACAACACATATATTATTGCTCAAGAGTCGATACAGTACATTGCAGTGGCCAAGAGGCAAAAAGACTGGCATTACAACCCATATGGGAGGTTTGAAAGCTCCACAATTTCTCTTGCAAGCGAGGGAAGAAGGGAGGATGCAAAACAAGAATGTCCGACCCCTTAAAGGAGCTCTTCTTTACAATATATATCAAGAAATGAGAGAGGGAAGAGAGAGGAAATCCAGAATCTACCCCAACCACTTCTTGGTAGCATTTAAAATCATCTCATTATGACAGAAGTGACGGATCCTAGCAAAACGACAGGCTGTCTAACAGGAGCGCGAGCTGTCTGCTGCATTAAAGTTGGTTGTTGAAGCATTACTTCTGTCTATCACCACGCGTTAGAGACATTTTCTTAATTTTCTCCCTCTAAACTACACCAAAATGCGAGATTGATCCTAGAATCATGTAGAGAATTTCAACAGCTTTCCGTTGATATAAAGAACGTGCAAATCCGAGCTCTGGATCGAAAGATATGATGATCTGAAGATTTAGGGCACAAAACAGGTGAAAACGGATTTTTAAATTTCTTTTCCCGCGCTCTGCCATCTGGACGACACGTGGCAGGCTCTGGTTTGCTGAGCAATTTTCTCTCTCCACCTTTTCGCGGGCTTTTCTTGTGGGCCCCTTAAACTTGGACACGTGGCACTATTTCATTGGTTCGGATCAGTGCTCGAAAACTTGCCCCTTTGACTTTTTGGACCTTTTTCCTTGGCGACACGTGTCATGCTATGATTTGTCCACGGGCCTGCCGGATTTTCGCGTCCACCGCGTCTTTTTGTCCCGGATGTCCTGGATGTCCTTTGTGAAAGTTTCCTATTCCTACTGAACTGCCGGTTCGGGTCCTTCGCGTACTCTTGTCCCGCTTGCTCCCGATAAAGGACTTGGACAAATTTTCTTTCTTCCGCCGATTCGGGCATTTCGCGTCCATTTGTCCCAGATGTCCCTTTGTTGTTTGGGCCGCCTGTAGGCTTTTCGGCCGATCCGCGCCTTTTCGTCCCAAATGTCCCGACTGTCGTTTGGACTAGGACTTAGCCGATTTTCACAATTTTTTCTGGCCCAAGCTTATTTTCTGCAACTTTCTCGCATTTTCTCAGAGCTTGTTCTTTTCAACCTGGACAGGAGAGTTAGAAAAAATTTCTGAAGGGACCCTAGAAACATGATTTTTGCCCTGGATCAATTTATTTGCCTCGGGACTAAGTAATTTGATGCATGTTATCAAAATTTACCCTGGGGGGTGAATTTTGGATAAAGATTAGATGGGGAATGTAGAAGGGAAAACATCATGCATATGTATAAGAAAGTGAAGATGCAAAGGATTTCCCCTAGTGTTAGATGGGAATGTACAAAGGAAAACTTCTTTCGTACAAGTGTAGGGTCAGCTAGATCAAGGGCACAAAGGACAATCTCAAAAGAAACTCGGACATAGGAGAAAACTTAGCTTAGGATATAGCCATTGGTATGACTTGCTTGTGAACAATGGACCCTCCCATGGCGCCGAAGACCGGTATTCACTAAAGGACTTGTCCAAAGTTCCACAATTGTGTGGTTTTCACACTTGGATGGATTTATTTCTCTTTAATTTTTGTTTCTTTTTATGGATTTTTATATTTTTGAAGGACCCCCATGCTTAAGCATAGAACCATTTGGGATGCATGGCATTCATAGGCTCCCTAAGTTCATCACCATCATAATTGGAAAGTGTATATGCTCTTGAACCAAATTTACCAACCACATCATATGGTCTCAACCAATAAAGTTCAAAATTGCCTTTCTTTTCTCGATATTTGGTTGTGTTGAACTAATTTTATTTTAAGACAAGTTCTCCTACCTCAAATGTGAGAGGTATGATATGTTTATTGTAGCTTTGATGCACTGATTTTGATACACTTTTAAGTGATCTAGTGCATGAAGGCACTTCTCATTCAATAACTCTAATTCTGCAAGTCTAGCCACTCTATAGTCTTCCTCTTTGTCTAGATAATCTTTCAAAGATATGTGCAAAGATGGGAGCTCGATCTCAAGGGGAAAGATATCCTCTGTGCTGAAAACAAGTGAATATGGAGTAGCACTAGTAGGGGTGTGAATGGATGTTTGATAATCCCAGAGGGCGGGATGAATTTGTAGGTGCCAATTACGACCAGTTTTGTTAACCATATTTTCCATAATGTGAACAAGAGTCTTATTCGAGGCTTCAACCTGTCCATTACCTTGAGGGTAATAGGGAGTTGACCATTTTTGTTTGATTTGGAAGCGTTGACACAATGCCTTTACTTGCTTATTTTTAAAAGACTTACCATTTTTAGATATAATGGTAGTGGGGAATTCTCAGAAGAAAAGATAATGTGGTTCATTATGAATTTGGAAATTTTCGCACCGGTGACATAAGTAAGAGGAATAACCTCTACCCATTTTTGAAATACTCGGTGGTAGTTATGATGTGGTTGTGGCCATCAAAATATGTGAGCATAAGTTTCCTAATGAGGTCGAGTCACCACTTTGAAAAAGGCCTTGGTGTAGTAATGGGTGGCAATGACTATTGTGGAGCATGTATCATATTGTCATACTTTTGACACAACAAACATTTATTGACATACAGATAAAAATAAGTTTCCATGGTAGGCCAGTAATAGCCTACTCGATGTGCCAAAATTAGTAGAACTTGACAAGGTCATAACTTGTACTCGGGTGTCCGATTGGGTCCATTTTTTAAACCACCTGTTTCAACAAGATGAATGCACCAATCAATTGGCCCTGCCGATTGGAGCATGTTTTGGCACATTTTCGGCCCCAAATCCACCATCTTGAGGCCAAAAATTAGGATTTAAGTAGTAGTTCAGTTTTTTTCTATTTTAGGGAATTAGTTAATTTTAGTCTCTTAGTTGCATTATGAGTCGGTAAGTTGGCCATTCCTCTACTTTAGGCACATAGAAGATGCATGGAAATTTATGTGCTCGTATGAATAAGCATGCGAACTTACTAAGAATAATAGGTTCTAGTAAACTGCTAAAAATAGTAATTTCCGCCACCTAGAGTAGATTTAGTCAAAGTTAGTTAGAGTTTGCTTGGAAACTCGAGTTGGGAGTTGTTTTCCTATTTAGGAAACATTGTAATTCATGATTCGATAATGAAGAAGGAGATCTATTTTCTTTTGGAGTTCATATTATTTGCAGTATATTGAGTTTGTTTAGAATTTGGCTACATTATCCCCTTAATAGATTTTTAGCAAGAACCATTCCACTTGTGTGGGCCCCACTAATGTTGTCATGCACCTATTTGACTACTAAGATAGATTCTTTTGAATTAAGGCAACGTAATAGATTCCCGTCATAGCCTCTACGATAGAGTGTACCTCTAAGGAGGGTATAACGGGCTATGCACTGGATTAGGTTTTGTTTCTCAAAATGGGAAATGTCGGGAAAGGTTCCATTATGTAGGTAATTATAAATGTCAACATACCAAGGGGATAAGGGACCAACAAATTCACATACCAAACAAGATTCTAACATGTCATACGTTGGTGTTCTTAGATGTTCCACAAAGAATGACATGTCATTGTTTCCAAGTGGGATGCGTAACATAGATCCAATTGTGGCCATGGCATCCACCGAGTGATTCTATCCTCTAGGTATCTATTGGAACATGATTTTTACAAATAAATCCTTCAATGTATCTACCAGTTTCTTGTAAGGGATGAGCTTCTCATCCTTAACCTTATATTCATCATTTACTTGCTTGATGATTAATTGAGAATCACCTATAACATTAACATGTCGATGTCCCATCGTATAGCAATTTTTAGTCCTATAATCAAGGCTTCATATTTGGCTATGTTATTAGTGCATGGGAAGCCAAGTTTGAATGCCTGAGGAATCATATCCCCACAGGAGTGATAAGCACAACTCCTACTCCTAAACCGTGAAAGGTAAATGATCCATCAAAGTATATTTTCCATGTGATGGATTCTTCAATATACATCATAGAAGCGTCTGACAAGTCTAGATTTAATGGTTTTATTCCTATAAAAGGGGCTTCAACTAGTTGATCCGTAAGTACTTTCCCTTTGACTAATTTCTGATTGACATACTCAATATCAAACTCATTGAGCAAGATGATCCAATTATCCATCCTCCCAGTAAGTGTTGGTTTTGACAATAAGTACTTGAGTGGATCAATTCTAGATATGAGCTTGATCTTGTTATTCAATAGATAGTGGCAAATTTTTTGGAAAGAAAAAACAATGGCCAGAAAGCTTTCTCAATTTGTGGGTAGTTAAGCTCATAAGCAATCAAAGTGTGACTGAGGTAGTAGATGGATTTTTCTTTTTGATTTATATCATATTGAGCTAGAAGCGTGTCGATTGTAAATTGAGTGGCTGAAATATACAATAATAGGGGATCACCTAGAGAGTAGGTGACATAATAACAGGCGGTTTAGAAAAATACTCCTTAAGTAAGGTGAATGCTTGTTGTTGTTCAGACCCCAATGGAAATCAACATATTTCTTAAGAATATGTGTAAAGGAATGACACTTTTCTATGAGTTGAGAAATAAATCTTCGGATAGCTTGGATTTTCCTTATAAACTACACAATTGTTTGAGGTTCTTTGGAAGCAGAATTTCAGTAATGGTAGTGACCTTTGTTGGGTCAACTTCAATTCCTCTTCTTGATATAATGAAGCCTAAAATTTTTCCAGATAGAACACCAAAGACACATTTCTTTGGATTCAATCTAACCTTGTAATCTCTGAGACATTAGAAGATCCGCCGTAAAATTTCAGGATGTTCTTCCCTGGTCTTGGATTTTCCCAGGATGTCATCAACATAATCTTCCATTATATCACTAAGCATATCATGGAAGATGTAATCATGGCCCTTTGATAGGTTGCACCTACATTCTTAAGACCGAAGGGCATGACTTGATAACAGAATGTCCCCCAAGGGGTTGTGAAGGTAGTTTTATGTTGATCCTCTTTTGTAATTTTAATTTGATTGTATCCTTGAAAATCCATCCATAAGAGATAGCATTTCAAAACTGTCATTGAATCAAAAATCATGTCAATGTTAGGAAGAGGAAAATCATCTTTAGGACATGCCTTATTAATGTCTCTGAAGTCCATACAAATTCTAATATAAATGGTTTTTTTTACACGGGTACCATGTTAGAGATCCATTTAGAATAATCAATCGACCTAATGAAGCCTACTTCTAATAGTTTTTCTAGATCTTCTTTAACCAAAAGGGTAACATGAGGATGCATCTTTCTAAGATTTTTCTTGATTGGATTTGCTTCTTCATACACAACTAGGTTATGCACTACCAATGATGGATCTAAGCCTAACATGTCCACATAGGACCAAGAAAATATGTTTAAAAATTCTCTTAAAAGCATGACAAAGGTCTTATATTCTTGTGCTGAGAGGGAAGCTCCCAACTTAACAATTCTAGGTTGATCCTCTGTTCCAATATTCACATTTATAGTCTCCTCCATGAGAAGTTTGGATTCATCTTCCATACATGTAGGATCGGGAGGGAGATTGAGATCTTCATCTAAGGGTGTCTCAACAATATTTTCACCCTTAGAGTGGTCACTTTTTTTAGTCCGATGCAAGTACCTCAAGAGGTTTTTCACTATGGGACCTGGACTTTTTATTTTTACAAGGCTTCTTTGACGATATTTTTTCCCTGAAGTACGCACATGTGTCAAGATTAATGGAGAAGCCCTTCTTATGGTCACCAACAGGAATGTCATCATAGAGACCCATAAACTCACCAATTTCTTCGTCATTCTCAAATAAATCAATTGGCACGTGTTGTTGTTGGTCCCAGTTGACAAGGGAAGGATGGACAAGATTTAATTCAAGAATGGTAGGGGATATGGTTAGGATAGCCATGTTAGGAAACAAGTTCGTAGAGGAAAGGTCTTCGTAGAGACTACATTGGGAATCTATTTTGTTGTCATAGTTAGATGAACTATTTTCTCTCTCGAAGAGGTTGCCTCGATCTTGAAGGATAAGACCCATACGTTCGGATACCAATACCATATTTTTCTACTTTGTGATGTGGTGTCGAAGAGGTTCCCACACACCTTGTTTGTCTATGCCACATTTGTATCCTTGATACCCCATGGCATACATCATTTTATTTGGGATGGCATACTTGGGTGCTTGATAACACAATGTCATCTCATCATTAGGAGATTGGGATATAGAAGTGTCGAGTAGTTTCTCATCTGCCAAAAGGCCACCAAGAGTAAAAGTCTTAATTTTACAGTGTTCTCGGGATTGTTGATATTTTTATCAAGGCCTACCACATGTTCTAGGTGATAGGGGAGTTTGGAAATTAAGAGGTGTGTTGGAGGCTATATTCTCTCGCATCCATTTGCAAGAACTTTCATCTCCCATGAAGCAAAGGGAGACATCGATGTAGAAGCACCATCCTTACGAGAACACAAGGTATCTGGATCAATGCGGGAAGTAAGAGCCTCTAATTGAAACTGGGTAGCCAATTCAGTGGAAGGACATTCATAGGTAGTAGGGAAATAACCCAATAATGCTTTGTAATGGGTGAAGGGTTGGGGGTCCCCCAAAATGGTAAAAAATTGTCCTTCATGGTATAATTTAATGCATTGATGGAACATGGAAGGCATGGCCTGCATGGCATGTATCCATGGGCGACTGAGGAGCATATTGTAGGGAAGGTCCAAGTCTAAGACATAGAACCGGGTATCATGACTAGTAGGCCCAACTTCCATAGGAAAAGTGATCATACCAGCTGATTATTGCTCTGCATTATCATAAGCCTTGATCATGATGATTTTAGGCTCCAAATCAATGTCAATGCACCCTAGCTATCTGAAAAGTTTTAAAGTACAAATATTTAGGCCAAATCCGCCATCCACAAGCACCCTTTTGATATTTTTACAATTAAAAATGAATTTTATATACAAGGGTAGGTTGTGTGTATGATCATCGCTAGGAATCTCATACTAGCTAAAGGTAATGTTTTCAGAGGGGACAATCTACGCAACCAAGTATTGGAAGCACGTAGGATCAATATCAGTTGAAACTCTTGACCCCTGAAGTGTTTTGCAAAGGATGTCTTTATGAACATTAGATATTTTGAGAAGATCTAAGATTGAAATCTTAGCAATGGTCTTCTCAAGTTGTTCTAAAATATCATAGTGACTATCCTAAGGGGTAGGCAAAGGAGGTTCTAGGATAACAAGGTGAGCACGTCACATTGCCATGGCACACTCTCGTGCCTTGATCCTAATAGTGTTTACATGCTCAATAGATGGATCAACACAACCAATAAGGGAATCAAAGGGATTAGTGGAGTCAAAGCAACATGATTGGCACTTTTAGTTTGAGAAGAATGACCTTGATCCAACTTTTTATCCACTTGTTTATGTTTAGGAAATGGATCTTTGTAAATTCCCAACTTTTGATTAGAATATTTTTGGGTCTAGGTGAATCCATTTCAACTCTCTTCTATCAATAAGGTCTTGAATGAAGTGCTTCAACTTCAAACATTTTTCAATGATATGGCCCTTAACACGATGATATTCACAATATTCATGGTCTTTATACCATGATAGTTTAGGTGCATCATCTGCATATGACGTAGTGTTAGGAAACTTGATCATGTTCACTACATCTAATTGTTTCAATATAGACAACAAAGAATCAGTGAGAGGAGTGAACACATGTTGTTTGACCTCAGTACAATGGGTCCTTTGACAAGCTTCAAGGAGCATTATTATGGAATGCTTGCACACGTTTTGAATTGGTTATACCATCACCTACAACATTTTTGTTCTTGTTTTGAAATAATTTAGGCTTGTTTGCAGGTTTGGTTTCATGATTTTCTCTTGAAAAGGGTTTTAATGTCCCTTTAGATAATAAATCCTTTTCGATATGGCTTCCTTTTTCTATGACTTCTTCAAAAGTATTACCACAGTGCATTTACAAGTGGAAAGTAATTTTGGGATGTAGATTTGGTACGAAAATGCTAACAAGTTGTTTCTCCGGTATTGAGCAAGGGAAGCGACTAGCTAACCCTCACCATCTTTGTAAGAAACCAACGAAGTTTTCATTATTTCATTGTTTGGCATTGCATAAGTCTAACATGGTAATGTCACTTTCCATATTGAATGAAAATTGGTGCACAAATGTTTCCACTAATTCAGCCCATGTGAAGATTGACCCTTTAGGTATATGGAGGAACCATTCAAGTGCTTGGCCTCTAAGACTCATGGGAATAGGCAAATGAGATAATTGTCACTATAGGAAACTTCTTGGAAAGCCATGAAGAAGTATTTAATATGATCACGTGGATCACCTTTACCCCTATATTTATCAAATTTAGGGAAATCAAAGTGAGGAGGAAAGGGTGTTCTTAACATCACTCTATCAAAAGGATAAGGGCACAATTCTTCAAATTGGTACTTTTTATTGTGTCCTACATTGCCACGGGGGGTTCACTAGTTAGGCAATATCCTAGCACATGGGTTCATATTGAGGTAATTAAAATTAATAAAATTAAATTCAATATACCGGTAGACATGAGGGGGTGAAAGGGTTTAATTTATTAATGTTTTGAATCAAGTATTGGGGGTAGGTTGGAGAGGTGGGCCAAAGGAAAGGGAGGTTTATTTTTAATATAAAACTAAAACATTTGAGCCCTAGTTTTTAAAAGTAAATACCTTAAAATTGAAAAATGAGTGTGGTCATAAATTAAATTATAATCTCTTTTATAATAAAGAAATCTAGATTCTTAAGCAAGAAATAAAAAGATGGTAGAAAACTAGGATTGAGTATGCCTTTCAACGCAAGTGATATTATTTCACCATATTAATTATTTGAATAATTGTTGATAAATGATTAAAGCTTAACATATATAAGGTGATTTATAATAGGTCTTCAATGGCTTCAAACTATCTTTTGAGAGGAAATGCATATTACAAAAAATTGAGTGAGAAATATAATATATGTTTTGTCTAATATATTAGGGTAGAAATAAAAACGGATAAATAAAATTGTAATTGAAAAATGAGTTAGTAAGGGACATGGAAAGAATAGGGGGTATTTTCATTATAATAATATAACAGGAGGGGGTGTTATCAATTGAATGATTAGAGGTAGAAACTAGAATTAAGGGTATTCTTTAATACCCTTCGAACGCACGTGTTATACCATACTTTTACTAAGTGAACCCCCCCGTGTACATTGCTTTCTTGCAAATTGGTGAGGGAATTTTTCATAGACTGTCATTCATGATCAAATATTTGTCCACGTGTAGGTGAAGCAGGCATATATATATGGTTATATTTGGATGTTTCACCACCTCGGTTATCAGTGTATAGATCATGATACACAACCTTAAGTTTTTCGTGACATGGAGTATTTATGTAAAACTCTTGCTATGTAGCCTTGGGTTTATCTATACGTGGAGTCTTATTAGTTATTCCTGGGTCTTTAAAGACATGGGAATTCAAACTGCCAACCGATTTACTAAGAGTTTGCAAGTGTTGTTAAATTGTAACCTCATCATTTTGGGTTTCCTTGTGAGTTTCATATGGATGTGGTTATTCATGCTCTTTATGTTATTTGTTTTCCACATTTCCATCATGGTTAATGTGAACAATGGGTATATGATAACTACCAATGTTTTTAGAAGGGGTGTCTTCCTCATTCTGTAGACCGAAAGTAGATGCATGTCCTGGATTTAGTATGTCATCTATAGATCGAAGGGGTCATTCTTCCTCTTCTTCCCCATGAACCATGTTCGTGAGGAGAGTATGGTCAAATTTAGGTGGCAGTTTAGCCCCTAATTCTATGACACGCACTAAGACTTCATTTCTGTTTTGGAATAGAAAGTTATCCATGTGGGCGGGGTCAAATTCAAAGTTATCTCGAGGAGAGTTCCCCTCATCACCACTATGGTCAACCATGTTTTCTTCTTCAAATAAGGGGTTTAATTTATCATTGACGAAAGGATTTGACCCTAATTTTTTGTGCCCCATTCTTATAATAGGAGGCATAATGGGAAGTGTTTAGCTAGGGTTTGATAAATGTGTACAAAGACTACAAGGACCCTAGGAAAAATCAAGCAACAGTGTGATGGCTGCAAATGTCTCAATGAATGCCAAATAAGCAAGGAAAATAATCCTAAAGAATCAAGGTAAATTGAATCAAGGAATCAAAGAATAAGAATCAAAGAATATGAAATTGTATGATGAGAAGAACCAAGGACAAGTCAAACAAGTTCGAACAAGGATCCAATCACAAAAGTATCTACTCCCTATGTCTCAAATATGGTTTGGTTTAATAATGACAACACAATGTCAATACTTAAATCAAGTTTGGGATAAACAAGATTTAAGTATTAAAATGGTGTTGAAGTGATTTTGATTCAAGGTATACCCAACGAGTTTTAAGACAAACAAAGTCTAAGTTTTAAAAATGGAAGCTACAAATGCGAGCAATGCAACACTTAGATACTTTAATCAAGATTTTAGAAAAGCGAGATGTTAGTATCAAAATGGTATTGATATGATACAAGCAACAGCGTAACAACACCTTTCAAAACTTAAGGCAATTTTTGGAAAAAAACAAGGTCTAAGTATAACAAGGATTTGATACTATGCAGTAGCATAATAATACAATCTAGAAACTTATATCAATTTCTACAAGAAAACAAGATGTAAGTATCCAAATGTATGGATATGATGCGAGCAACATAACAACTCAAGGGGAAATCAATGATGAGACAACCTAACTACAATGAGATGATCTTAACATGGGTATCAAGATATAGGCTTACCAAAACATGAGGATGTACCAGCACACTTTCAACACTTAACATTCTATTGCAACATGGTCATGTAAGTGACTACAAAAGTGGTGGACATGATTATTTTTTTAGTTCCACGTATGTTGTTCTCTTTTTTCCAAAAATGGAAATAAGAGAACAAAGGAGATAGATCAAATGGGGATGAAAAATATGCGGCATAACTTTGGTAGAGTTTCACCTTGTCTTATGACAAGGTAGAAACTAGGAAAAAGTTTTTCTTTGTAAGTTTCATGATGAATGTCACACGACACCAACTTTAATGGACTCTCCCTTGTTCGAATAACAAGGTTTTGACTCCAAAAAATTTGTTGCTTTGTGAGAGCTCTTTAGAACACGATGGATAAATTCAAGTTGGCCCCAATGCCAAATGGTTGCCTAAGATTTTGTTCTCAACACTCACCAATTATTTCCTAAGAGAGGTATACTTTTCTAGTAAACTAGACAAAGGACCATTACCCCACAATCAAATTAATGAATGGGGCCTCATACGGGAAACTTGAAGCTTATTCTCACGGTTTTTTATTCTATTCAAGTGGGTAGTGGGGCACTTCTTGTTTCGTCCACCATTTCTCTCAAAGTGGACTACTTTGGGGTTCCTGTGGTAATCCTCATAATGAGTTTTATGGATTATGCTAAGATACTTCCCACAATTCAAAGTGGACGGGTTTTAACCCTTAATCGAACTTGCAAATACAATGTTTTGAATAAATGGTGTGTTTTTTATCTTGAATTAAAAATGTGGTTTAATACACCATTGACAACCTGCAACACACTTGTAATTAGTATTTGTTTAGATCCCAATTCTTTGACAAGAGAATTAGGTCCTACACTCAAAAAGTTAGTAGTTTTCCAAGAAATCCACAATATTATGAAAGAGGACTAAAGGTTGCTTTTGATTCTCAAGATTGTCCAAGGACACAAGAGAAGAGCATACACAACAATTAATCCAACTAGATGGAAATGAAAA
The DNA here is from genome assembly GCA_018340775.1 of Taxus wallichiana var. yunnanensis. Classification (NCBI taxonomy): domain Eukaryota; kingdom Viridiplantae; phylum Streptophyta; class Pinopsida; order Cupressales; family Taxaceae; genus Taxus; species Taxus wallichiana. Next base: position 461,956,528 of record CM031241.1, read on the forward strand.
AAACAAATCAAAGGACCATAAAAATGCTTGGTAAAAGGTTCATTCCCTTAATAAAAATGAATAATGAAACTTCCAAGTTAATCCAAATGTTAGAAAAAGAAGACTAAAGCTTCTTTTGATTCTCAAGATCACCAAAGGTGCAAGAGAAGAGCATACACAAAATTTAGCCTAACTCAAGTAAAGCATGGAAAAAAATTTCATCAAAACATTAGACATGTTAGAAAATTGATTCAACATAAAACCTACAAAATAGAAGTCAGAAAAACCTACAAAATGAAAGCAAACATTAAAAATCAGATTCTGGAATTTCTTAAAATCTAAGCCAAAATTTTACACAAAATGCTAAGCGCAAGCCTTTTAACAAGATGAGTGCAAGCCTAACAACAAGATAGCACAATCCGGGAAATGGTAGCTTAAGCCTACCAACACCGACGCTGGGAAAACAACAATAACACAAGGCAAGTCTCGTGTGTGGACAGAGAAGGAAAATAGTTTAACGCTAGTGCAGACAGAGTGACGCTAACACATGGTTATTTCAACAATAACGCATGAGCTACACAGAGCCGAAAATCCAGAGAACACTAAGGTAAGCCCAATAATGGTAACACAAACATATTAAAAAGAGGAAAGCATCTTAACAAAGAGTATACAAGCCTTTCAATGTTGACGCAGGGGTTCGAACACTAGCGCAAGGCACTGTGTGCAACCTAAAAAACATGAGATTTTGAAAAAAGAATGTCAAAAAGCTCAAATATTTGTTGATTAACTTCAAATTTGGTAGCACCTCACCTCCTTTATTCCTACAAAGAGCACTCAACACATGCAAACTTAACAAAACAAGTTAAGAATCACAAGATTTATCAATAAATGCTTAAAAGAGGGTTAGTAAAGCAAAAATGAAACTAAACTACAAAAACTTGAAATAAATGCATGAGACAATGGAGTAAGTCCCACCAGGCATGCCAAATGTATGCATACTAAACTAACTAAGCTAATTGAATGAAGCTAACACCAAGTAGCTCCTAAACAAAGTTAATATAATAATAACATCAATGATAAATATTTAAAGGAAATAACTTCTAATGCATAAAAATGAATTTAAACATCTAATGCAAAGCCATCCCTTGGAATTGGATGTGCTTTGTAATGTATGATTGCTAATTAATATGAGCCTATTTAGATCATAAGCAATCAATTTGTATGTTGTCTCCAAAGTGAGGAAAGATCTCACCAAAATGGCTACAAGGCCATGTTTGGATCTTCCTTTACTACTCAACTATGAGAGAAATAGATGCAAAGATGAAGAATTTATTCCAACAATGGAGAATACTCTATCAATATGCCTATAGTAATCACTATTCAAAGTGTGGTGTGGTGTGAAGGGAGGATACTAGGTTGTATATATAGCTTTCCATTTGGGAGAAACTACAATCCTAGTGAATGTGGGATAAAGGATAAAGTAGATTTAGAAGAGATAAACATTTTATTATTATTGGTAAATAGTTTTAAAGGGACTATACCTTGTTACAAAAAGGGCTCAATAGCCAAATATAGCTATAAAGGAACAACAAAAGAGGATCAAAATCCAGATAAAACACTATGTCCAATAGTAACCAAAAGATAGTTACAAGCAAGAAACAAAACAGAACATAAACTGCAACAATACAACACAAAGCAACATAGAAAAACAAAAAGACCAAAAAAGAGTAGCGACCAAAACGATGCCCGCCAACCCGAGTGAGTTTACTTCTTGGACACTCTGTCGATTCTGGACTGGATAGTTTGTAGTGAGGTGAACAATGCCAATGTGGTGATGTGCGTTGGGTCAGTTGCGTTCAGCTGCGAGATGGTCTGGCTTCTCTCTTTTTCATTCCCCCAAATAGTGTCAGGGATCCCACTAAGCATGGTAATGCTTCGAACATGCTGCTCTAAGAAGTCACTAATGGCATTGAAGATAGCCATGTTGTGATCATGCCTATCTTTTTCTCTCCCCAATCTACTATCCAGAGAGTTCAGCTTCTTATAAATGTCAGCAATCGATATTTCCCAATGTCATTATCATTCTCAATTTTTCTTTTACCTTTCGATTTTCCACGCTACAGTCCTTCTTAAGTTGCTTCATCTCTTTCTCAAGACTCTAATCTATGAGGTACAATATTCCCCCCTCGATGCGGGGGGGCCATATCCAGCGTAATTGCTAATATGTAGCAAATTATGTGTAACTTCCAGCTCTTTGGTGCTTCTAAGAACCCGGGCAGAGTGAGGGTGTCAGTTTTTGGAAGCTTAGGGTTCTTGGTCTTGGGTTTGGAAGAGGTGTCCAATATGGGAGTGGGAGCAGTGGAGGTAGTGATGTGTGGATCGTTGGGAGTGGTCGGGAAGCTAGGGAATTTAGAGACACAAAGCTTATGGAGCAGGAAGATGAGGCCATGGTGAAGAGGGATAACACGGAGGGCTTTCAAAGTCCAAAATGGAGTCGTTGAAGGGAATTTAACAGGTAGTGTGGGAAGCAGACCGTAAATTGCCTTCTAAAATGATTAAGAAAAACTAGGTGCTTAACAGGGACAGTTTTGTATTGCCCTTCCAGAGAAATATACCTAACCATCATATTTGTTACTTCATCAAATGGCTTGGGGATAGAAATTACCCTAATACCCATGAGAAACAAATTCAAGCTCCTCTCCCTCATCAGAGAATTTCTTAGCCTCGGCGACACTGGCCAATCCTTATCTTTGAAAAAATGATAACCCTCCAACTCGAGGCTTGTAGCCTTAGCAATTGTTGGTCGTCAAATAGGACTTTTAAGAAGAGCAACAGTCAGGGGACAAGAAGTCCCTCCTCTTTAATGGGAGAGGTTCCCTTATTCAGAAACAAACCTATTTACAAATGTACAGGACATGATTTGTTGGTTAAACTTGGATACCACGAAAGTGTTTTCTATGAAGGTCATCAATTACAAAAGGACTGAGGAAATGAGAGCATGGAAAAGAGCAGAAAGGCAAACATGCAGAATTATAGATATCAGAGTAATTCTTTATGTATGCGAAGTCACCGTGAATTGAAAACAAGATCATTCGTATAGAACAAGTAAGATGGAATTTAAAGACACAAAGTTCTGTAAATAACATCTGCCAGAACGTAAAGTTTCTTAACGTAACACAGATTCATTATCAAGGAAACAAAGTTCCTTCTTGGTTATGCAAGATCACCGTGCTTGCAAAGTTGAAGAGTATGCAATCGATGAGACTAACGAATTTGAGATAAATGATCTTCACAAAGAAAACAAATGAAAGCTTAGAACAGACAGAGATCAGATAGACAAAGAAAGGAAAGTCCTTCTGTATTGATTTCTCTATAATCTATTTACACTTGCAGAAAATATGCCAAGTTCTTCCTCCTTTTGGAATGGCGTGGAAAGGCCATTATATAGCTTACAAATCAGTTATTCTTTGTAACCGCTTCTTTAACCGAGAATAGTTAAGGACCGCCAATCGTAACGCCTTAACTTCTTACAAAGAAAACGGAAAAAGAAAGGGAAGAAGAGAAAAGAACAAGGAGAAGAAGACAGGTGGCCAGTCACTGAGAGGGACCCACCGTCTTCGGAAACCGCTGCTTGAATTTTCTTCCACGTATCAGCTATGTCCTTGCCACGAGGGACACACCAGAATTTTCATCTTGAGGATGACAATGAATATCTTTGAAAACTGATGTAACCAGCGTCTTGAGAGCTTCGTTCCTTCTGCCAGCTGTCCTTGAAATTTGATCTTCGGATTGATAGCATCAGAGCCGCAACTTAAATTCATATTTTAGCATATTCGGGTCGAGCGGGAAAAACTAAGTATGAATTGCATTAGGTTCGCTTGGGACATGTGAGACGCGAATGCGCGAAACACGCGGTTCGGCCGATTCGGGTGAAACAGGGAGAAGACGCACAAATGCATTTTGGGACATTTGGGACGAAAACGCGCGAAGGACGCGGTTCGGGTGTTTCGGCCGAAATTGGAACAGTTTGCATTTTTTTTTATTTGGGACAAAGAGCTCTGAGGTACGCGACTCGGGAGTTTCGGCCGATCGGGGAACAGAGAGCAATTTGGAACTCGGGACAGTTGGGACAAAATTGCGCGAAGGACGCGGTTCGGGCGAATCGGCCGAAAATGGAACAGTTTTCCCGATTAACTTTGGGACATTTGGGACATGAAAGCGCGGTTCGGGCGAATCGGCCGAAAATGGAACAAAAGGCCCGTTTGAACTTGGGACATTTGAGACAAAAAGTTCCGGAGTACGCGGCTCGGCCGGTTCGGGCGAAAATGGAACAACTCGCACTTTTTGATTTGGGACATTTGGAACAAGAAAGTGCGAAGTACGCGGTTCGGGTGATTCGGCCGAAATTGGAACATCTCGCACAAAAAGTTTTGGGACACTTGGGACAAAAAGTTCCGACGGGCCCGAAAATGGAACAACTTCGGGGATTTCGGCCGATCGGGGAACAGAATGCACTTTCGTACTTGGGACAGGCGGGACAAAAATGTCCGACAGGCCCGAAATACATACAAAATGACCCGAAACACAGATTTTCTCAATTTTCACGACTTAGGCACTTTAGAGGAAAACACTCATAACTCAAAATTTTGAAATTTTACTTTCATTAGGGCAGGGAATTTTGAGTGGACAACAGCTGGCTCCTTCTGGGGATGACTTGGTATAAATTCAAGGAATGAGGCAAGGCAAGAACTTAGACAAACTCGGGGAAAGCAGACCAGTGCCTTATCCATTGGGCCACGAAGTCAAAAAGAACACCAATACAGAGGGCAACACACCAGAACAACAAAAGGAAAACACACCAAAAGCAGAGAAGCAAAAGCACTGTACAGAATATACAAGGGACTCCCTAATCACCTAGGACTTGAACAACTTGAGATACTGCCCACTATAAGGAAGTGGGAGAGAAGAACCATCCATGTAATCAAGATAAAAAGAATTCTCACCAGCAAAGTGTCTGATCTTGAAAGGTTCGAGCCACAGGGAATCAAATTTTACATGGCTGTCACGAGGTTCATGTCTTTTGTCCCATAACAATACGATGTCTCCAACTTGGAAATCTCTGAACCTAGCTTTCTTGTCAAACAGGGCCTTTACCTTTTGCTGGTGAACAGATATCCTATCAGCAACCATCAATCTGTCCTCATTCAGTTTATGCAGGTACATAATCCTCTTATCCAGAGCATCACTGAAACTAGTATCCTCAATGGCCTTCATTAGGTGCAAGGCTGGTAGTTCCACTGTCACTGGCAATTGAGCTTCCGCTCCATATATCACTTGAAAAGGAGACATTCCAATGGCTCTCTTTGGTGTAATTGTCTGCCCAAAGAGCATCATAGAGCTTCTTGTGCCAGTTTCGTTGAGACTCATTGACCAACTTCCTTATGATAGTCACCAGATTTTTGTTTGTGGATTCTGCTTGCCCATTGCCCTGAGGGTAGTAATCTGAAGAGTGAGCCAAAGAAATGCCATATCCGTAGCAGAAGTCCATTATCTCAGCTGAAGAGAAATTCGAGGCATTATCTGTTACAATCTTGTTAGGTACACCATACCTTACCAAGATATTCTCCTTGATGAAATTGCAAACCACTTCGGAAGTAGTGCTCTTAACTGGAATAGCTTCCACCCATTTGGTGAAGTAGTCAGTGGCAGTTAGCACATGAGTGTGACCAGCACTGTAAGGATTGAGTGTACCAATGAAGTCCAAACCCCACCGTTGAAATGGCTCCTCAATCACAATCAGCGGCTTGAGAGGCAAAGAAGCCAATTTAGGTCTTCCCACAAAGGTCCGGGCAGCCTCACATTTATCCACCCACTTGGATGCATCTCGAACAAAGAAGGCCGGTAGTATCCTCCCAGAGTATCTTATGAGGTGAATCGTTGATGAATAGTGCCCTCCACATGCCTCGATCGTGAAAAGCCGAGAGCAACTTTTCTCTCATTGTTCTTTGTCCACACACTTTAGAAATCTCCCATCCAAGCCACGTTTAAACAAAGCATTTTCCCATAATACATATTGTGCTTTGACCTCAATTTAATGATCCTCTTTTCTTTGGCGTTAAATGAGAGGGGCATTCCCATAGGTGAGAAAATGGGCGATGTCAGCATACCATTCATCAATCGAACTAAGGAAGCAGCAATGTAGGAAGGTCAACTTTCTCCAAAGCAGTTCATGCTTAGCTCCTTCAAAGAATGAGCTCACAAAGACCTTTTCCACGAACCACCTTGATCGGCTTAATGTCAATGTCATACTCTTGGACCTTAGCAACCCAATTCCCTCTCTTGGATCCAAATTCTTGTTGTGTGAGAATTGACTTAACAGTGGTATCCTGGAACCAAAGACTATGGAATGAGAGTTGAGGATGTAAAAGCGAAATTGCTTGACAGCTTTAACCACCGCAAAAGCATGTTTCTCCATCATAGTATATTTCAACTCATGATCTTTCAGAATATAGCTCATGAATGCGATTGGTAGCTCATGCTCATTAGAGTCTTCTTGAGTTAAGACAAGCCTGTGGTATTATCCGTAGCATAGCAATAGATGATGAAATCTCTATTGAAATCGTGACAAAGCTAAAAACAGAGTTTTAGCGATAGCTCTCTTGATACCTTCAAAGGATTCCTTTCCTTCAGAAGACCAACCAAATGTTTGTTTTCCTTTCATCATCTGAGAAATATTCAAAGTTAATTCTGCAAAATCAGGGATGAATCTTCTCAAGAAATTGATCTTACCGAAGAAGGAGTGCACGCCCTTTTTACTGGTTGGGAGAGGAATTTCTTTGGATGGCTTGAACTCGTTCAGACCAATCTTAATACCATCCTTGGAGACAATGTGCCCTAATAGTTTTCCCTCGTAACACGAAGATGTGATTTTTAGGATTCAAAGAAATCCCATGCTCTCGGCATCTTAGCAAAATCTGTTTCTGTGTGATCAAAATGATCTCGCTCTTATCTTGGAAAACACTGTCAGTCATCAAGGTATATGACAATACACTTCCCTTTCAAGCTTCCAAAAGCCGGTCCATAGCTCTCGGAAAGTGGCACCAAAGCATTAATAAGCCCAAAAGGCATTCTCTTGTAGGCAAAAGTACCCCAAGGAGTAGTGAAGGTGTCTTGTGTTGATCTCATGCAGATATCAACCTCTACCGATCGATTGTATCCAGAAAATCCATCAAGCATAGATAACATTTCAGAGCCTGTTACTGCTTGCAATATTTGATCCATCATGGGCAAAGGATAATTATCTTTCAGAGAAGCCTGATTCAGGTTCCTGAAATCAACACAGATGCGGATCTCACCATTCTTTTTTCTGACAGGCACAATATTTGCAATCCATGTTGAATGGTGAATAGGAAAGATAATTTTAGCTTTCAACAACTTCTGTATCTCCTGAAAGATGGTGTCAGCTACTTTGGGGTTGTATTGTCTCTGTTTCTGCTTGAAAGGCTTAATTCCAGGCTTGAGGGGAATAGAGTGCTGCATATCTTTTGGTTTGAAAGCTTTCAAATCTTCATAAGAGTAAGCGAGAACATCTTTATACCTTTTTAGAAGATCAATTGCTTTTCTCCTCTCATTTGCTGTGCAACATTTCCCAATGTTCACTAGCTTAGGGTCAGTAGGACTCCCAATATCAATCTTATCATACTCAGCTGATTGCTGAGGCCCAGAAGAAGCTCTAGATTTCACATACCTGTCATGCTTATCAAATAGTTCCTCCAAACTCACCAGCCCTTTAGGAATCTTGTTTCCTTTGAGATTGATGCATCCATCTTGATCTGTCTCTTCTCCTTGGGTGACAGCTTTGTCAAAGGGCACACTTTCACGAGGTAGGTTGTCACTTCCCTCAAAATACAGCTGTTCGAAATTACCCTTGAGTTCCAGGAAGGAAAGTAAATGTTGATCATCATTGAAAACCTGCCAGTTATTGGCATTATCAGGTACACTAGGCCGATGGACCATTTCAATAGTGAACTTATCCTGAGAGAAATCAGGATGAGGGATCAGTAGAGATCCTGAGACTGCCAACGAATCAGCCCTGCTGTTCTTTTCCCTAGGTACTGCTTCAATAGAGAAAGCATCAAGGAACTCAATAGAATCCCAAACCTGATTCCGGTAATGCCTTAACCTTCCATTTTTTACTTGAAAAAGGTTTCTGACCTGCTTTACAATCAACTCTGCGTCACCACGAGCCAGAAGATTCTTTATACCTTGTTCTTTGGCCACCTGCAATCCGAGAATGAGAGCTTCGTATTCTGCTGTGTTATTAGTGTTCTCGAACTGCAACTTAAATGAAAAAGGATGAAGGACACCTTCTGGTGACACCAGTAGAACACCAGCTCCAGAACCAGCTGAGGAACAACTTCCATCAAATTCTAAAATCCAAACCCCGTTAGGATCTCTAGGAGACACTTTGGGGGGTGGGATTTCGTCAGGGGACATAATCATGTAGTTGCCATGACCCATATCCTCATAGAGTATTTGTGCTCTAGGATCATCCGTTTTCTGCACAATATACTCAGACTGCTTTTCAGGCAACAACTTCTTCATTTGTCCATTGACAGGCACGAGTGCATGCGACCAGTCCATCTGGATTTCCCCACCCACATCTTTGCAGAAGTTCCTACTTAGCAACATCCCGTATGAAGGAGGGATATCTGCTACTAGGATGGTAGCCAACACTTTCTTTTCAGGCAAGGCAGCAAAAGCCACTTGTGCATCTTTAATCCTTCCAACCAGAGGCACTTCTTTACTCTCCATAGAGTAGCAAGATCCATAAGTACGAGTGAGGGTTAAGCCTAAAGCATGAGCTACTTTAGCTGGCATGACATTGTCCGAGGCTCCTGAATCTATGACACAATTACTGAGTCTATGGCCAGCTATGAGAAGTGTTACATAAAATGGTTTAATTTTGTCACCAGGCGAGGTGACAGCAGCTACCAGACTGGGCTGTGGCGCAGAGGAGGAGTAGGTAGAAGGCCTTTAGAAGTGGTCTTAGAGTTGGAATTAACAAAGTGGATCATTTTGGCAAAGGCTTTGGGATGGGTTTGATAGTACTCAGCTTCTGAGATTTGTACCTTGGTCTTTTTCAGGTGATCAACAATATCAAAGGATCCAGAAGTGGATGGGCCATCATCATTTGGAATTCTAGGCTTATCAACTTTAGGAGAAAAAGAAGAAGCAACTTTGGTAACTGGATTGATAGGACTCACCTTTTCGTAGACGAAGTAGGGATAAGAGATCCTCTTCTTGTAATTACAGGATAATTGCCGATCGCTCCTTGGATTTCTTAGGTGGCCGGGTCACCTTCTCCTCTCGCTTTGTCTCTTTCTCGAGTCATGACAAAGCAAAAGATTCACTGCTTCATTCTCGCTACCACTTCATCATAATCATCAATGCCCTCAGTGGTAAAGAAATTCACTCGAGATCCCTCAAGTTCCTCTGCCTCATCATCAAATTCTCTCGCAAACTCTTCGCAAGCTTCGTTATCTTCATCATCATCTGGTTCTTCCACCTCGCAGTCGCATTGACAGGACTCTAACAGGAGGTCCTTCAAGTGCTAATCTTGTTTGAGAAGTAGGCAAACGATTCCTGGGCTGGAAATTTCTCCTCGGAACGTCTGCATAAGGAGCGTGCTGAGCCAGTTGTTTCTTTATAGCAAGAAGATCATTTGCAAGCTTCTGAACTAATGGGTCAGTGTTAGGTCCAGGGGTGGAAGAGGAAGAAGCAGCAGACTTAGATTTGGGAGGGTCTCTTCTCAACTTCCCTGACATGATCAAGTCATCTTCGACACTAACAGCCAGTTCTTGATCTAGAACTAACGTAGCGAGATTAGCCCTTCTTAGTGCATAACTAACTTTAGGTGATTGGGCATTTAGAAAGAAACATTTTTGAATCCGATCAACAGGTCGGGTGTTTGCTGGAATTTTATTTATCAACCTGTTGAACCGAGCCACAAACTCTCTCATGGGTTCTTGCGAATCTTTCTTTATCTGAGAAATTTGGGCAAGCAAAGCATGCACATCTTCTGCCGGCTTGAAACGATTCTCGAACTGGGTTCTCATGGTGTCCCAGTCGGTTATAGCACCAGCCGGAAGGTGAAAGAACCAATCAGCAGCATTTTCTTGCAAAGTCTCCACGAACAGTCTTACGGAGACGTCTTCATGTTCAACTCCCAAAACCCCACATGCAACTATGAAGGCTGCAATATGTTCATCAGGATGTACCTTGCCATCACCTTTGAATTTCGGGAAGTTCTTCCGGTTACCTCTGGGTAACTCATGTAGAGGCTGAGTAAGGGCCAGGGGCCCGACACGCTGACCCCATGGCAATTGTGCCGCCATTCTTGGAAAAATGGCTTGGAGAGGAACTTTAACACCAGCGAGAGTCAAAGCTCGTAGATTGGGACTAGCAGGTTCTGAAGGAATACCACCCGCAGGACTTCTTTCTTGAACAGGTGGTGTGCTTGTCGAACGAGTCCTTCTATTTCTTGTTGAAGGAAGAGGAAAACCCTGCTGCTCCAAAAGCTGAAACTGAGAGTCTTCAATACCAAGGGTCCTTCTCCCTCGAGTAAAACGCGGAGTCGCCAGATCAAAAGATGATCGAAAATTACAGAACTGGAATGTGATTTTCCCCAGCGGAGTCGCCAAAAACTGTTGGTCGTCAAATAGGACTTTTAAGAAGAGCAACAGATAGGGGACAAGAAGTCCCTCCTCTTTAATGGGAGAGGTTCCCTTATTCAGAAACAAACCTATTTACAAATGTACAGGACATGATTTGTTGGTTAAACTTGGATACCACGAAAGTGTTTTCTATGAAGGTCATCAATTACAAAAGGACTGAGGAAATGAGAGCATGGAAAAGAGCAGAAAGGCAAACATGCAGAATTATAGATATCAGAGTAATTCTTTATGTATGCGAAGTCACCGTGAATTGAAAACAAGATCATTCATATAGAACAAGTAAGATGGAATTTAAAGACACAAAGTTCTGTAAATAACATCTGCCAGAACGCAAAGTTTCTTAACGTAACACAGATTCATTATCAAGGAAACAAAGTTCCTTCTTGGTTATGCAAGATCACCGTGCTTGCAAAGTTGAAGAGTATGCAATCGATGAGACTAACGAATTTGAGATAAATGATCTTCACAAAGAAAACAAATGAAAGCTTAGAACAGACAGAGATCAGATAGACAAAGAAAGGAAAGTCCTTCTGTATTGATTTCTCTATAATCTATTTACACTTGTAGAAAATATGCCAAGTTCTTCCTCCTTTTGGAATGGCGTGGAAAGGCCATTATATAGCTTACAAATCGGTTATTCTTTGTAAGAACCACTTTAACCGAGAATAGTTAAGGACCGCCAATCGTAACGCCTTAACTTCTTACAAAGAAAACGGAAAAAGAAAGGGAAGAAGAGAAAAGAACAAGGAGAAGAAGACAGTGGCGACCACAGAGAGGTACCCATCGTCTTCGAGGAAACCGCTGCTTGAATTTTCTTCCACGTATCGGCTATGTCCTTGCCACGAGGGACACACAGAATTTTCATCTTGAGGATGACAATGAATATCTTTGAAAACCGATGTAACCAGCGTCTTGAGAGCTTCGTTCTTCACACCAATTGTCCTTGAAATTTGATCTTCGGATTGATAGCCTCGAGCCGCAACTTAAATTCATATTTTAGCATATTCGGTCGAGCGGGAAAAACCAAGTATGAATTGCATTAGGTTCACTGGGACATGTGAGACGCGAATGCGCGCGAAACACGTGTTCGGCCGATTCGGGTGAAATAGGGAGAAGACGCACAAATGCATTTTGGGACATTTGGGACGAAAACGCGCGAAGGACGCGGTTCGGGTGTTTCGGCGAAATTGGAACAGTTTGCATTTTTTTGATTTGGGACAAAGAGCTCTGAGGTACGTGACTCGGGAGTTTCGGCCGATCGGGGAACAGAGAGCAATTTGGAACTCGGGACAGTTGGGACAAAATTGCGCGAAGGACGCGGTTCGGGCGAATCGGCCGAAAATGGAACAGTTTGCCCGATTAACTTTGGGACATTTGGGACATGAAAGCGCGGTTCGGGCGAATCGGCCGAAAATGGAACAAAAGGCCCGTTTGAACTTGGGACATTTGAGACAAAAAGTTCCGGAGTACGCGGCTCGGCCGGTTCGGGCGAAAATGGAACAACTCGCACTTTTTGATTTGGGACATTTGGAACAAGAAAGTGTGAAGTACGTGGTTTGGGTGATTCGGCCGAAATTGGAACATCTTGCACAAAAAGTTTTGGGACACTTGGGACAAAAAGTTCCGACGAGCCCAAAAATGGAACAACTTCGGGGATTTCGACCGATCGGGGAACAGAATGCACTTTCGTACTTGGGACAAGGTGGGACAAAAATGTCCGAAAGCCCGAAATACATACAAAATGACCCAAACACGAGATTTTCTCAATTTTCACGACTTAGGCACTTTAGAGGAAAACACTCATAACTCAAAATTTTGAAATTTTACTTTCATTAGGGAAGGGAATTTTGAGTGGACAACAGAATCAACTCTTAAATAATAGTAACATAGTGGCCACCATATTTCACCTTTCTATCCTTCCAGTCCATTGCAAAATGAACCGAAATATTCTGATCGTGGCCCTGAATGCGTTCTATAAAATTGGAAATGCCACCCTTGTGTAAGAGGTTCCATAGCTCCTCATTGTTCTTCTAGGCTGGATCACTACAGGGCTCCAATTGGCACAAGGCACCTCCCATTTTCTTCTTCTCCCTGCTATTCTGTAAATTTTCTGCTCAAAACCCTCGTTTGAATCTTTTTCTTCCTTATGTTTGTCCCAGTTTTTAAGAACCCATCCACCTGTGTGAGGTTCATGGGCGTTAATATGGCCGTAGTTAGGATGATAATTCTCACATGTGTGATCTTTCACCTCTGCTAAAGCCCGCTCCATACCATTATTATTTCTACTCCACGTTTGAATGCCCATATTTATCCACATTAATGCTATTATGTACCTCCTTAGGGATGTAATTTTCATTATCCCATATGGTTAGATTATTATTGATGCCAACATTGGCCAAGGTATCGCAACCTTATTCCCCTCCCTATAAGTATGCCTAATGATGATATTCTTGAAATTTTGACAAATACTTATGGATTCCATAATAAAGTCCTTGATAGTCTAGCTAGGAGGAGAAATTTGATTTAGGTGATTGATGATGTTTAGTGAATCTCCTTCCAAAATTAAGTTTTGTATATTATAATATTTGGCAACCCTTAGCCCCCATAGAGCAGCTAGGGCTTCTACATAATGATTTGTCTGAATCCCCATTTTACCAGCATAAGCAACAACTAAACAACCTTTATGATCCCGAATTACACCTCCCAACAGCAAAACCAGGATTACCCTTGGAGGCACCATCAAAGTTTAGTTTATGCTAGTTAATCTCAGGAGGGATCCAATGAATCAGAGACCTATCAATGTTTGAGGTATTCCTAATCTACAAATTTGCAGCTCCTATCTTCCAGTTGGAAAGTATATATTCTTCATTCTCAAGATATTTCTTATTTTTAGGAGGTTTGAATCTCCCAATATTATCTTTAATAGCATGACCAATCTTAACAAAGCTAAGCTTGCAATGTTGTTTATTGTTTTGAAAATGATATCATTCCTATCTTTCCAAATCCTCCAGATAATATGGGGCATGACCGTTTTCAAAGTCTTCTCACAACACAATGCTTAAAAGGAGGATTCCATTGGATCCAAAACTGAATGAAATCCTTAGGCATAGTCTAGAAAACATTGAACTTGGAAAAGGCATAACTCCAGATCAGCATAAGCACACTCCTGACTCATGGGAGTTGGAGATCATTGAACATAGAAGAGATAAACATGATTAGAAAAAATTGATAAGAATTAACAACTCATGGGAGTTGGAGATGATTTAATTAATCGACTAGGATTAATTAATAAGCTAGGATAAGCTTAGAAAGCTATTTGGAGTTGATTTGGAAGAAAATATGTAGGATTTGGATGATTTAAGAGGGGATTTAATTAATAAGAAGGTTTATAAATTAAATACAAGGTTATAAAGGCTTAATTAACTAATAATAGTTAATTAACTTATTATAGGAGGATTATAACTAACGAAGTGTCGTTAATTGGCATCCAAAATGGGGGAAAGGCTAGTTAATTAACGAAGTGTTGTTAATTGACCAAAATGGAGGGAAATGTTAGCAACTTTCAAGGGAAATCACTAATTATAATGAAAATGATGGGAAAGAGAATAATTAGTGTAATTTTAGTATCAAAACTGTGTGGGCAGATTTTAGGTGTCTACACTTTCTACTATTAGTCTTTTACTTGTCATGCAAATTTAGATTGAGTCTTTTTGTAATAGCTATATTAGTCTTGTTTATTGATTAATAGTATAAACATTAGTGGGATACTTTTTTATAGTGGATATGTTTTTTTGCATTGATTTTATCTATAATTTTATTCATGTGCGTTTACAAAAAATGGAATGCTTCGGATTCATTATTTGAATTTATTTAATGTGATGAAGGAGTTTTGCTTGGGAGTTGGATTAGGGTTTAAGCGTAGTTTTACATGTTGCTTTATACAAACCTACTATCACACCATTGATCCTTTTGATCTAGGTAGGATTTTACTACTCTACCGATTTGTTCCTCCCTTCCACCCTTTGGGTAGAGTAATAACATTTATTAATGGCTGCCACTTTGGATCTTACATCATTTGATGTAGGTATATTTCAGCGGAGCTCTAGACAATAGTGACACCAAAGAAGGCTCAGAAATTTGTCTTGAAGTTTTTCTACGAGGTATTGGTTTTGACCTAAACACCCCTTTACCTGATGTTTTTCTTGAATTACTTAAATTTGATAAAGTTTGTCATTGGATTGAATCATATATCCTTGTTGGTTATTTTGTTCACAAAATCCCCCTAGTGATCCTACTTAAACAATGAGTTCATAACCACCGATGATCCTATCATTTAGCCACTTTTTTCAATGTAATAACCTCAAATCCTCATTCCATTGTTCCTTAAAAGTGAATTTTAATGCTAGATACTAATTTTTTATGGTTAGTTTAAGGATGAATGTTGTTGTTATTACCTTAGGAGTTTCTTTAGTAGTTGATCTCTTTTATTGTTAATCTAATCCCTAACTTTCTTAGAAAGATATTAGGTTTTGTATTTACATGCAATTTGAACACAAATACCTACATTTGCAGGCATTGACTCAAGAATATCTGAAGTTCATGTGTTTTGGATGAGCTCGAAGGTTTCTCGATTAGCTATGAAGGTTTCTCGGTTATTGTTAGAGGTTTCCCAACCATCTCTAGAGGTTCTTGATCGAGCTTCAAAAATAATACTTCCATCTCCTAAATCAAGGAAGAGTTGAAGTGCTATTTTGGGAATGGATCTCCTCTGTTCTAAAACTAGTAATTACTATAATTAGATAGTGCCATTTTCATAAGTGTATTTTGTAATTTAGGTGAATAAATTCCAGTTGGACTCTCATATCTAGTTGGGTCTAAATTGAGTCCTTATCCGAGCCCCTTTAATCTTCCTTAATATCTAGAGAGTTGTTTTGATTTAGTAAAAATGGATAGACTCAGATTCTTAGGATTAGTTTTCTGTTTTAGCATACTCCTATATATATTGTAGTTATACGAATAAGAAGGGCTGACGATTCGAAAATTGCTAAGTAAGAATATATAAATTTTGTAATCAGTTCTTTATGCATGCATTAATACAAGGATCTTAGTCAACGTTTCAGTAAAGAGATTTAGTATTTTTCATCCACTTTCAAGGGAAGAGAAAGGGCCACTCTCTCCAAGAAATTTGGATTCTTTGGTAACTTAGTTTACTTTTATCTTATCTTTCCAAAGTTTTTAGTTTAAAGCATTTCAATCTATTTCAATACATTGAAAACCTAGAGGTGTGTGTGTGTGTGTTTAATTGAATTATGTCATTTCAATTCAGTAAGAGCTTCATTTCAATTCAGCAAGTGTCACGTCTTGATTTTTATAAGCTATTATGGTAACCCCTTTTCATGATGTTGAATTGGAAATGAGGATAATTATGTTAAGATATATCTTTTAATCTTAAAAAGAATGTGTTACTAATCTGGACCCTTGTTTACTGTAATTTGTTTACTTGGGACGGAGGTTGTTATAACTTGTGTTTTGCAAGAGTGAGACACTGAGACTTGCTTATATGATTGATGAACTCTTATTGTTGATTGACAACACACCTTGAATCAATTCCATTGATCCAAGGTATGTTGTGGCCTTCTTTGAGATCGCTTTGTCGATTTATTTTCTATAAGGAATGAAGTCTGAAACCGACTGAAGGTCGTTATAAATTTTACAGAACCTAGTTACAGGTATAAATATTCGGTACCTTGATGCCAATGGAAAAGGTTCGATTTTCAAACTATATACAAATTGTAACGCCAGACAGCGTAAGACAATAAGAGTGTTGGTGCAAGAACAAAGTATAGATATGTCGGGCATGGAATAAATGTCCTGCATATGCTGAAGGTGAACGTAAGTTGTAAAACTTACTAAGGAACCTATTAACTAAAACACTATGGAGTTAAGTCCTAATCTATGACCTAACAACTATCCTAGGAGGGTTTGATAAATTAAAAGGAATTTAAATTATGGCAAATCTTAATGATTTGCGACCTAGGTGAAAAACCTAAACTATTACTAACCTATGGAGGGGACCTATGGACACATGCTGGTGAGCGGATAAGATGGGAAGGTTAGAAATTTAATAAAGGACAGTAAATGATGTCCTTGCGGTTTAAACACCAAGTTTGGCGGGAACATGGAAAAGTTGGAGACATCCAACTAGCTATGTAGCTAAGAAGGAATTACATGCAAAATTTTAAAAGGAAACTCGCCAAACCTGAGTCGGTGGTGGCGTGGAAATTAAGGAAAAAGCAATGCATTCAATGCATTAATGGTCTTGGTCTTAGCGACCAGCTCGCCTTGGAAAGGGGATAGAGGAAATTTTGGTGGTCATTGTGTTCTTTCGGGTTTTGAGACTGCTCTGCATTTCTTTCATGGTTCTTTCGAACCTGCTATTATTCTGGTTATAGTTGTTGTTGTTTGGAGTAGCCACGGCTATTTTTGAGTCTGTGGAAGTTAGGAGATTGTTGGGAGATCCTTGTTGTTGTCGCCGTGGAGAAGAATAGCTCCTGTGGGCGTGGTTTTCTTCAAGCCACGAGAAAATTTACAGGCATGTTGAGCCCTTCTCCTTAAACCGTTTTTCTCTTGTTTAAGCGTCTTCATTAAAAGAACTCTGCTCTTATGTTGGTGTTTTTGTAAAATGGAATTGTTGATTCAATTAATGTGATTTTCGGGTTGAGATGCCTGTTGGGAATGAATACGAATTGGGTATTTCTTTGCAAAATGAGTAAATGAAATGAATCTTGTCCTTGTTGTATGAGTTTTGTTTTGACAGTGTTGGGTATTCATTTCTATTACCCATTATGGGTTTGAGTTGATGAATGTACTAGCTATGTGAGTATTGTTTTTTGAGTTCTATGCGTTCTTGTAAAAATGAAATGATAAAATGATTCGGTGTGACCTCTGGTTTGAGCTGTCATTATAAAACAAACACGATTTGGGTATTCTTGTTGCGTTTTGAAGATAATGAGTGTTTCCTTACTGAAATAATTAATGAAACGAGTTTTCTCTCTCTCTTGTTTTGAATTCTGAAAGTAATGGGTAATAGGGTTTCATTGTGCATTATGGGTCGATCTTGCTGAAGGTAACAACAATGTGCAAATTGTTGTCTATGATTTGTGTGCGCTAATGGATATGGAAAGCCGTAAAAATGCTTGACAAGACTTTTGTATGACTATTTCTCTTGTCATATTACAGCGTATGGCATATGAATCCTTCCAGGGATAGTAAGATCATAGTAGCATCTTTACATTGTTTGTTCTAGTTTGATATGATGTTCTACCTGCTTGTTCTTGGTATTCGTATATGACTGTTTGGAAAGAAGTTCTGATCTGAATGGGAACAGGGTAGTCAGTCTATAGAATGGACTGGGTAGAGCATACAATTTATATTTTGTGTCTAGTTGAACTCAATGATATATATATATATATATATATATATATATATTTACGGATTGAAAATTCTTCATTGTTTTCATTGAAACGGAATATGAGTGGATTTCTTACTTTGGTGTTTGGAAAGCGAATTCTTTTATTATTACGATGAAAGCATGATTTGTTGTTGTTGTACACTCTTACTTGTTTATATCTGGACGAGAATGTCCGTTGGGTGAAAAATTAAAAGGAAATGATTTTAATTAGAGGTGTTGTTGATACTGATACTTACGGACCAGATGCAAATGAATTCTGGCATACTCCTTGGAATGGTAGTTAGTAATTTTTGAATACTGAAATATACTTATTCAGAAGGAATCACCCTATTGGATCAGGTCTGTACTAAATAGTTGATATTCGGTTAGGCAGTGAGAAGAGGTAATATGATTCTTCTTCCCTTCATTCGATTATTGACTTTATTTGCTCTCTCTCTTTGGTTGTTATCATTGATTGATATCACTTCTTGTTTAATTCATCCAGTGTAGTTGTGATGAAAAGAAAGGGAATATTGGATGGGTAATTGGAAGTAATGATTATTTCTTCTCTTATTCAGTTGAAATTCTATATTTGATATTGAAGGAATTTCTTACTGCCTTAGGCGTAAGCATCTGCATTTAATTGTTGTTTTCCTTCTTTTCTGATTTGAAAGAAGTATTATGTTGTTTGATGAATTTTGAGAAATGACACCAGTGTTTTCATGGTGAATGACTACTTTTCTCTTCTGCATTTGATTGTTTGAATTTAAATGAGTAGTACGAAAGGGAAGTAGTTCTGTTTGAATTCTTAGTTAAAATTCATCTCTTGAAATTTCAACTATTACAAGGGAATGGAATTGATAGCAATTGCATTGGAACAACATTATATACATATGTGTATTAGTTCTTACAGATGTTTTAATCTGGAACTATTTAGAGGAAATTACTTCTTGTAGTAATTATTTGGGAGAAAGTTAGTAAATATTTTTGTCTGATTGTGATGGTAATTAGATGATTGGGTTGTTAAGTTGTTCATCCTTATCAGCACTTAATTCTTGGATGATGTCCATCTCATTTTTTTAACGTTTCATAAAAGCAGGGTTCTTTTATTGAGACAGTTAATTAAGAGCACCTCATTTTAATGATAAGTGCTTAATATGCTCAGTTCGATGAACTGACCCGTGCAAGTAAATTTTGCAGATGGTTTCCTTGAGTAAAAACGAAGACATGTTGTTTTCTGATGCTTCTTCTGAGTAGCTAAGGATGGATCGTATTTGATAGTTTATTATTCCTCTACGAGGAAATGGGAAAAGAAGAAGTTGCATTCTTCTTCCCTTATGTGTTGTAATGTTGTTTGATATAAATGAAGTTCAGTTGTATGGACTGGTAAATTGTATAGATTTTAAATCTTAAGGATTGAATACAAGGAAAGGTGTGATATTTTAATGGTTGTATCACTTTGAAACTGTTTGAATAAGATTGAGAATATAATTTTATTCATTGATTTGGAATTATTCAAATGATAGTTGACAGATTTTTAGGGACATAATATATGTTCTTTACTTGAATGCAACTTTTAAGTTGGAATGTGCAATTAATTCATACTTGGGTTAATATGAATTTTAGATTGACATTGAAAAGGGTTTAAGTGAATGTGAACTCTTAATTGAACGATATTCGGAATTAGTTTATAAGCTAAGGAATATCAATAAAAGAGGCAGTTGAACCTCGTACTCGGATTTCGTTAATATCCTCGAAATGTTTAATTCAGAGGATATTCGGTATGAGGAAACATATCTATTCGTAACAAACCTTAATTGAAGTAAGGTTATGGAGAATAAATGAATACATTCATTTAGAATTAGGCCTCGTTCAAATGATGTCTAATAAGATGGAATTCTGAATTTAAATACAGTTGTGGATAAAACTTGGTTAAGTTTAATAGGTTGAACTTACTACGTTAAGCTGTAGTGGACTGTTAGTCTGAAGCTTGAAGTAAAGAACCAAGATGGAAATATGCAATCCTTCGGTATGGAGGAGTAAACATATATTAAGCTATAGACAAATTAAGTCTCTCTCTTAGCTATGCAACTGTAACGAGCAATGAGGTTAAAGGATCAGCACGGTTGCTGAAAATTGATCTTAAATATTTAAGATTATAATCCAATCACACTCAAGCTGGATGTGTATTCCTTGATGAGAGGATTCCGTAGGACCTTGACACACGCCAGCTGCAATCTGGTGTCTTCATGAAGGCGGGGCCTTCATGACGACACAATGTTGTAGCTGACATGTTACAACGCCCTCCCGAATCGAATCATCAAGTTTACATAAGCTGGGACTAAGTTACTTAGACGATGATAGGAATGTGACCGCGTATACGGAGTGACTCGGAGGGCTAAAGGTAACTAGACACACGCAGTCGTCTAGGGTCGACACAGTATGTCTGCGTACCTTTAGTTACCGTGAGTGCCTTCCTATACTCTTTCATATTGCTAGTTTGGGTTAGAGCTTAACTTTGGACGGAAGGACTGACAGAGGTCAGAAAAGACCATTCTAGATAACAGACGAAGTGAGGTGAAGGACATATTCCATTGATGTGTATAACATCTGGGAATATGATCATGCAAAGCATGTGAAAATATTTGGCCAAAGTATCGCAAGTTCTTTGGTTGCGTTGTCCTAATCACCTAGTTTAAGAAGTAGGATATCGAGATGAATATCGTATGAGATATTCAGATAGGCCTCTTAAATGGAACACTTCGATAATAGGAAAAGGTAAAGAGAACCAAGTATACTTAGTATGCAATGCATGGATTAACATGAAGGATCGGTAAGTCGTCGAGTCATGAAATGAGAGATTGTTGAAACTCCGAGCCATAAAATGGCAGATCGGTAGTTCTTGAGTCATTTACTGATAGCATATGGCATCATTATATGATTGAATGGCATTGAATGTGTGTTCCATATTGTAAATATGCGAGCAGAGAACATTGGTTTTAAAAAGAAATTGTGTGATCCGAATTAGAGTTTTATTTCAATTCACAAGACAAGATTTTACATTAAGAACAATTTTAAAACTTGGTCGTATGTTTTGAATTACATAATTCAAAATAGAGAACAATTATTAAAACTTGGGGATGTTACTGTAAAGAGTGTGTTTTGAGTTTTATTTCAATTCAAGAAGAGTGTCATTTAATTCAAAGAAGAGTGTCATTTCAATTCAAGTAAATGTGTGATTTCAATTCCATAAAGCGTGGTATTTTAAAGAAATAAGTTTATTTCTACAATTTTAATCCAAGATTAAGTATAATTATCTTCTAAATATGTGTGTGTGTAGCCAATCATGTCCCCAAACTATAGACCTAGCATATAACCTTATCTGGATTAAGATGACATATTAAGAAATACTAAATTATTGGGCTTAACGACACCCTATCATTTTTGGAATTGTTTTGAGGAACCAAATAGTATTAATAGGGAATTTAGTGGATTGATGATATTGGAAATACTATTTTAGAAATTTACAAATAGACCTAGAGACTCACAAGGAAGGTTTTTGCAAAAATTCCCCTCAAAACCACAGAACTTCCGCACCTATGAAGGTGTAGGAGGAATCCAATCGGTTGTAGAACTCATCGATCATTGAATTCAACTTGAGGAAATAAAAGAGGAATTTCAAAACCTTTAAAAGAAAAAAATAATCTTTGAGGAAGGCTTGTCAAAACAATTGTTACCTACTTTTATAGAAAGTGCTTTAGAAATTAAATAAAACATTGAGATTGAATTTTCAGGAGATATCGAATCCTCACAAATCATATCTACAACACGAGAAAGAGTTCCTCTCCAAATAGATAATGAACCAATGGTTGATGGAGAAGGCAATGTTGAGAACCCTAGACGTAAGGAAATAAATTTTTCTTATCCCATACACTTAGAGACATATGAGGAATCTCCTATGAAAAATATTTCTCCAGCTCATCAACCTACCTTTAGAAGTATGAGCACTGAAGATCCTTATCAGTATCTATTTGAATTCAAATTTCTTTGTCAAACCTACAATTATACCACCGAAAACTCAAAGCTCAAATTTTTCCATCTACCTCAAACAAAAAATATACTCAAGGGTCAAGGATTAGAGAAGGTTGTTACTTAAATTTATCGAATGATCACTACCTTTCAAGTGGACTAATTGAGATTAGATTCAAACTCTTGGTACGATCAAGACATCTATATTTTGATGTATGGTTATTGTTGTGCTAAATTCAATATAATGTAGAGAAAAAAATTGAATCTCAAAGCAACACAATACATGTTTAAGAAAGGGATTTTATAAAAAAATTTTACCATGGGATATACCTTAGTTAGGTGTGTTTCAAAACTCGAGGTAGATCTAATCATGTCTAGTTTCCATGAGAAATTATGAAGTATTTATGCTTGAGGGGATGTTATTTCTCACACTATCCTCAAAGATAGATAATATTGGCCTACTATCTTTAAAGATTCCCATAATCATGTAACGACATGTCATCAATGCAAGATATTTGTTAAAAGAGAAAAGAATATAATAATTCCTCCACAACCAATCATTGAGAACATACTTTTTACTTAATTGGGTTGTATTTTATAGGTTTTATCAATCATGATTCTTCCGAGAGTCATAAATTTATTTTGATAGCCATGGATTATTGTACAAAATGGGTAGAAGTTTTTGTAACCAATATAAGTACAACAAAGGAAGTCATCAAGTTTCTTGAGACTAACATCATAACAATGTTTGGATGCCTCTTTTCTCTTGTATGTGATAATGGACCAACTTTTCAATCTATTAAATTTACATAATGGGCCTATGATCATCAAATCACACTCGAGATTCTCTTCAACTTATTACCCCAAGGTAATGGACTAGAAAAATGAAAAAACAAAAATATTTTGGATGCCATTAAGAAGACAATCCTCGACAAACCAAGATTATGGCACACATTTCTAAAGTATGCATTATGGGAAGAAAAACTAGATTCAAATCAGCTTTAAGGACTTCACCATATCCGTTGGTTTATGGGAAAGATATTGTGTTTCCAATAACTTTACATCTTCTAACACATCAATTTTTGTGTGCCTATATGTAATGAGGAGTAAAAGTTACAAATATAGTTCTAAATTTTATACAATTGCATGATGCTAGGGGAAAAACATTTGATATTTTCATAAAGCACCAAGAGATTGTCAAATGTTGGTTTGATAAAATATCTAAGGTGAAATCCTTTAAATATGAAGATCTAGTCTTGCTTTGGGAAAAATTAAATGAGAAGAAAGGTCAACATGAAATTTTTGATCCATTATGGATTGGACCATATCATATTGCATAGCCTTTAGGATAGAATGCCTTCAAATTGAAATATTTACAAGGTAATGATCTGGTCTTACCAATCAATGGTCAATATTTGAAGCACTACTTCATAGTTACACCATCTTCCATCTCCTTCGAATAAGTAACGATGTTATTTAGAGTAGAAGTAGACTAGATTCATGTTTTATTAGATTAGATTTATGCTTTCATAAATTAGTTTCGTGTTTTGAATACATTGAAAATATATCATGATTTCATATTCCATTACAAATAAATAGTCATTGATTAGAATAGCCAAAAAGAAAGTCTTCTTAAGTAAGTAAACATAACTAAAAATTAAAGGTTGTTTAGTTTTCTTGAAATTGAAGTAACTATGAAAAATTATGTGTATAATTAGAGTTCGAGAATGATTGATGTTATTACTAATCGGATATAAATTTTCACACAAAAAGAGAGTCAAACACATTTTTACAACTTAAAAAAATTTCTTCCAAACCGATAAAATAGATGTCTTAGACTTTTTTTTAATCTTGTAGCAACATCCGTACAAATATCTAAAGCGGCTCCCAACCCCTAAAAACTATTGCAAAAGTAATAGAAAAAAATAGTAAACCTCCTCTTTTAAATCCGAAAATAAAAAAACTTTAAAATAAAACAAGAATGGTGATTTGAGCAATCTCCATCGGGGCTATGGACACCTACTTTACATTGGAAAAATACTTTGAGTTGAGCTAAGAGTATCTTTATCATGGCTATATATGTTTGGTTAACAACAAAGTAATGCTTAAAACTTTTGATGATGGAGTTTCTGATTTGATTTTTTTATTAAATCAATTTAAGTTTTTAAGAAGGATGGATGAATGCACATAACACACAAGTTGGCTCTTGAAAGTGTGAAAATCAAGTAAATTTGAAAGTCATAAATAAAAAGTTTTGAAATTTATCTATCAACACTTGATCTGGTTTGTTCCGCCGCGTGTTACCCTGCTCCTGCTTCACCCTGTTCGGCTTCTTCTTCTTTTTTGTGCCCTCTACTTTCCTCTGTCGCCCCTTCTTCCAACCTGCCTGAAGCATGTTCGTTTTTTAAAAATTTCGTTCAATTTGGGGAAGATTTTAGGATCGACAAGCTACAGGAAACCCGTAAATCGTCGGGTGAAGTGGTTTCTGTCAGTCGTTGATTGCATATACATTTAGGTCTTCTCCGCTCCTCCCAGGTAACACTTCCAGGTTCTTCTCTCTGGTTTCTTTCGAAAGCATTGTTTAGGGCACAATTTTGACCTGAAAAGTTAAAGTCAGAAATCGCCACAGCATTGGAGGAGTTGAGAACCCAGCTCCAAGCTGAAGCTGAACAGAGGGGTTACCTTTTACAGAATCTTCATGAGTGAAAGGGTTTCTTGGAAGACAGGCTTCGAATTGCCCAGTTTGAGGGGGGGAAAGTTGGCAAAGAGTTGACAACCCACATCCATTTCACAGAGACCATTTATTCTCATTTGGATTCTGTACATAAATTTGTTGAATGCAGATTGGTAGTGCATGCAGGCAACCTATAACAGCCTGCCGTTTTTTTGTGTTGAGTTTGGTGGGCATGAAACCAGGTGGTTAGTTCGTTGTAGTTTTCTTGCATAAAACTTGCCCTTCACCTACGATTGACCACGATCAATGCTTGTTTTGTGGAAAACAAATAGTCTTCAACTTTCCCAACTTGCGGTAACCTGTAGCCACATATATGAGGCCAAAATACCACATCCAATGCTATGAAGCCATTTTCATCTGTTCTTCTTTTGCTTTGTTTTTCTTTTTTTCCCCCCAACTGAAAGGAAAAATAGGCTTAGAATGGCATCTAAAAACAACACCTTGTGCTGAGATATTCAAAGCGAGGAACCAGTCTTATACAGTTTTCTATATATTAAAATACTAATAATCACAAATAGCAGGCGGTATGCTTTATATTTCCCAGGCTATCAAAACTAAACAGCGATGTTTTCAGTTGGGCGATACCTACAAAAGATCAGGTTCTTCAGGGAGAAGGTAAAATAAAACTGTTAAAAGTTTGTACAGTTGGAGACCTCCTCACCATTAATGAACATGCCATTTATGTTGTTTCGGGTCACACCATCATCTCGGAGACACTCCCTGCCTGTGCAAAAAGAGGAGCTTGGAAACAGGGTATGGACATCCGCTAAAGCATAACAGAGAATGGAGTTTTGTCACATGATGTAGTTGCAAGTGCCCTGTAGAAATGTATGCAAAATGTGGAAGCATTAACAATGTACGTGAACTATTTGACAAAATGCATGGAATGCCATGATTGCAGGATATGTTCAATTTAGACTTGCAAAGAGATTCCAATGGCTCCCAAGAAGAGAGGTGCTTCCGCCATTTCAAAACCCGTGTCTTAAAAAGAGAAGAAACCCACCTCTAATGGTGCAGGGGAGGAGCCAAAGGAAGACGGAAAACCCACTTCAAATGATGCAGAGGAAGAGCAGCAGCAGACAGCTTTGTAGCGAAGCTAAACCTACTGCCAAACTTCAATACGAAATATATTTTTTAACTAAGAAAAACTGACAATTGCCAAGCTAAACCTACTATTAGGTTTCAATACAAAATATCTTTTTAAAACACATTGCTAAAGCTTCTTTTAGAACACATTGTGGCAAATGCATTGCTAAACACTGCATTCTTATCAACTCTAAGTATTGTGGTCTACAGTTTACAATGGTTCTAAAGGACCTTATTACAAGTGAAGATAAGAAGTCTTTTCCAAAGGCAAAGGTTTTGCAAGCACTAGAAACAGTTTCAGGGGAGCATATGGTAAGTTCTCTGTTATGAATATTTGAGCATAATTCTGCGAATATGTTAAATAGAAATGAAAATCAAACATTTGAAATGTTTATGATTATAAAAATTAACTGATGTTGATTTAAATATTATAATTGTATAGATTGTTTATGATCTGTAACTTTATCATAGTCACCATTAAATACCTTTTTAAAAATAGAAATCTTGTTTGGGCACTGTCAAGACTGACATTTCAACCAAAAGGTGAATGCTAGCGAAGATGGGGAGAAAAAACAATCTTATGTTGATCGAAATGGGCAGAATGAGAAATGCTTCTCTGACAGCTCAAATGATGTAGATGATTATGGAAATGTTGTCCCCAATTTGTAGATGCACATCCGCCTTCAGCAGAAGGAAATCGAAGTAAAGTCTGAAACTTTCAATTGTATGTGATTGTTAATCAAATAGAAGAATTATTCTCATTTTTTCTGCAAAATCTGACAGGAACTGAAATATATGCTACGTAACACAAGGGAAGGATTTCAGATGATGCAAATGGAATGGAATGATGAAATGTACAATATAGGTAAGCTTTGTCAAAGTGTATACAAGTCAAATGTATTTTCTGCATTCTTCATGTTTTGGGTAACTTGATTTCCTTTCTACAGAAAAGTATACAAGGGGACTACCAAAGGCTGCATCAGGATACGACAAAGTGCTAGAGGAAAATCGACAGCTATACAATCAAGTGCAGGATCTAAAAGGTATGTTTTCCATTTTGTGTAATATTTTTTTTGACAGTTTTGGGAGGTGACAGAAGAAGCTGAGAATTTCACAAATTAGACACCGGAAAGTTTTTTGACTATCATAGATATTTTGCGCCTTTGTCCCTAATGCAGTACAATAAAGTATTTTCAACAAGCTTATCTGAAGCAATCTATATACAGTTTGTGATAGGGAAAAGTACTTTTAACAAGCTCATCTGAAGCAATGTAAATACAGTTTGTGATAGGAAAAATAGTTTCAACAAGATTATCTGAAGCAATGTAAATACAGTTTGTGATAGGAATATAAATGGACCGTTATTGTTCTACATAAAGCTTCCCGCAAAATATTCCAGCCCTGTTGATAGCTTGTTTTAAACTGTTTAGTAAGCATAAGGGTATATTGCCGAGTGAGACCATTCTTGCCTGGCCAAGCCCACGGTCAAAGTACAGTGGATTACATTGGAGAGGATGGCAATCTCACCATTGTAAATCCTGCAAAGCAAGGGAAGGATGCACGTAGAACATTTGCATTCAACAAAGTATTTAAATCAGCTGCAACTCAAGGTTGGATCCTTATATCATCCCTATTTGGTTTCTTGAAATATGTTTTGGTTACTTAAAATGTTGTAAGATGGCATATGTTAAGTTGTAATCCATGTTGAATTTCAGAGCAAGTGTTTCTGGATACCCAGCCATTGATTAGATCTGTTCTAGATGGATACAATGTTTGCATTTTTGCATATGGACAAATGGGTTCTGGAAAGACATACACAATGGTAATCACAATAATATTCTAAATTGTGAATAATTTCAAAAGACAGCAATACGACATTGATAAATTGTGAATAATTTATCTGTAAATTAATGCTTCATTTGTGCAGGCTGGTCCTAAGGTGATTACGGAGGAGAATTGGGGTGTGAACTATCGAGCATTGAATGACTTATTCCAAATTTCAGAGCAAAGAAAGGATGTATTCACATATGATGTTGTTGTTCAAATGATTGAAATATACAATGAACAAGTCCGAGATCTTCTTGTTTCTGATGGTTTGAATAAGAGATATCATTTTTTCTATTTATGAAGCTTTTTTATCTTATTTTATTTTGGATTTTAGTTTCTTCAACAGTTGACAGTCCTTCACTCCTAGCACATTGGAAATCCGCAATAATTCCCAGCAGAAAGGACTCAATGTTCCAGATGCAAATCTGATACCCAAACAACTTTATGATTCCAAATTATTTGTTGCCATGAGGTCATTACTTAAAAATTGAAATATTATTTTGTTTGCAGTGTGTTAACTGTCCATGTCCAAGGCAAAGATCTTACCTCTGGAATGATTCTTCGGGGATGTCTTCATCTGGTGGACCTTGCCGGAAGTGAGAGGGTTGATAAATCTGAGGCCACAGGGGACAAATTAAAGAAACATATCAATAAATCTTTGTCAGCTTTAGGGTACGTGATTGCTGCTCTTGCACAAAAGAACTCACACGTTCCTTGCCGAAATAGCAAGCTCACACAGTTGCTTCAGGATTCACTAGGTAAAAAAATCATTCTTTGTGTATAGAAGAAACCCATTGCTTTTCTTCAGTCTAAGCCAGTAATAATTGTCGAATTCATTCTTCAGGCGGACAGGCAAAAACTCTCATGTTTGTGCACATAAGTCCTGAAGTAGACGCATATGGGGAGACAATGAGCACACTCAAGTTTGCAGAGCGAGTTGCCACTGTTGAACTTGGAGCTGCAAAATCCAACAAAGAGAGTGGCGAGATTCGGGAGCTAAAAGAGCAGGTTTGTATGTGCCTAGGAATAATGCTTATCACTTTTCATTAACAGGATTGGCTTCAAATAATGGTGTTTTTTGTGTCTCAAGGATCTCAGAGTAGCTAGAAATTGGTATACTTCTTTTGTCAAGGAAACCGAGAATATTTTTCTTGATCTTTCTTGAACATCGCAGATTGCGAATTTAAAGAATGCACTGGCAAAGAAGGAAGCAGAAGCTGATCAGGTGCAAATAACAACAGATTCAAGGATTAGTCCAGAGATGCAGAGAATGAGGAGTTGTGTCTCCCCATTACCTTTGCGGAGGCAGAGCTTAGGAGATGTCCAAACACAGGTAAAACTCAGGCAGCCTATGGAAGATGTTGTAAAAATAGAGGTATTTGGTGAAGATTTTTTTATCTCATGCTACTATCTTTTGATTCTCATTAAATTATCTCACCTAGGAATCCTTTTCTGAATTTATTTAACTAGAAAAGATGGATGTTGGATGAATGGTGGATACATTTTCTTAGGTTCGGAGCGATTGCACTGGGAGACAAAAGAGGCCTATTTATAGTCGGGACACTCAACCAGTGGAGATAATTGATGATAGTCCTCTATGCAGGAGGATTTATGTGATGCGAGGAAACTAGTACGATTACCATCTCCCGGACTACCTTCTCCTGGTTTACTATCACCCAGTCTATCATCTCCAGACATACAATTAGCAATGTTTGACCGCGACAGTCACACCAAGAATAAAATTAAGCATGACATGTTTGAAGAACAGGATGTCAGAAATTGGCAGGAAAAAGTAATGGTGAACAAACATATACCTATGCGTGGTTTACCTTCACAAGATGATGTGTATGGATCTTGGGAAGCTCTCAGACAGGAAAAGCAAGACATCCTTCCAGAGTTCTATTACCAAAGATGCCCCTCCAATCTGAGAAAGGTCTATCCAAATTGTGAAGAAGAGAAATTTTCACCACAACAAATTTATGAGATGCATGGGGGAATCAGAAGCGGAAGACCTGATGTGCGAAAGGGAAATGTGAATACGAAGGGCAAAAACTCCTCTTGAAACTGATGAGTCAGAGGTTGAACTTGAGACAAGAAGCAAGGATGATTATCAGACCACTGATTCCTCAGAAGCAGATCTTCTGTGGCAATTCAATGTACCAAATGTTCCTGCCGTGACACCAGTTGAACATGTCTCACGACTTAAGAAGCCACAACATAGTATAACAAAGACTCCTGAGGGGAGGTAACTTAAATATCACTGGACTCTTTTGTTCATTTTGTTGATTTTGTTTCTGGACTTCAACTTCGAAGGAAGACATGCATAATTATGCTATACATGCATTTAAATTTTCAAATAGTGGTATGTTGTTGCAGTGACCTAGAGAAAGCACACTAGGTTTCGGAGGGCATAGTGAATTGAATCATATTTGTGACCTCTAATACAATTTGTTTCCTACAATTCAAGTTTAGCTTTTAGTTTCCTGCAAATCATTTCTCTTAAATTTAAAATGATTCTTAAAATATCTGAACTATTCTGCAGAAGTCCAAGCCAAGCACAAAACCTTCCTCCAGCAGTCAAGAATTACCGTAAGATGTTGAATGG
Organism: Taxus wallichiana var. yunnanensis; assembly: GCA_018340775.1. Lineage (NCBI taxonomy): Eukaryota > Viridiplantae > Streptophyta > Pinopsida > Cupressales > Taxaceae > Taxus > Taxus wallichiana. The sequence continues at coordinate 461,986,974 of CM031241.1, forward strand.
GAACGGGCAATCACAAGGTCGAACTGGAAGACAGTTGCCTTCTACTGGGGGAAAATCTAAGCTTGAACCCATAAACGGTGCCAATAAGTAGCCCATTACAGAGGATTACAATCAGGTAATTCTTAAAGAAATGAAAGAATAGAAGCCCACATTTTCAACATTATACTATTAATTGGAACCGGGAATGAGTTTTGAAGATATTTGTGTTGCATAATTTGCCTTCATTTCTATTGTTCCTTGGTTGTAACTGGATGATTGTCTGTCCAGTTTCATGTAAAAACCTCTTTCTCAAGGCAAGCATTTATACAGATTGGAATTATATCAAAGCCAGTCAAAAGATGGCAATAACGAGCGTTGCTGCTACTCCTGTTGTTTTCTTGATGGCTATACATGCAATTCTTTGAGCTTGGTAGCTATCATTTTCTCTTCTGAGGACATCTGTTATTGGATTACAGTGTTGTAGAAAATGATGGATAGCTAGAAGAGTAAGCAATAAATTCATTGCTTCTATATGTCTTGTAAGGTTGTATGGTGTGCATAATTAGAGTGGAGGTATCCATGTTGTTACATCTTTCTACACGCTGTGAGATGGAGGCCGCTCTATATAGTTTTGATATGTATTTATTGTAGATTAATCAAATTCCTTAGTGGATTCTTTCAGTTTTGGCCCAACATTTCTGTATACTTCGACCATTGGTATGTAATTTTTCTTTGAGTTTTCATTTTTAGGTGTATTTATATATCCGCATGCAGTGGCTTTTGAGCTTAGGAATAGGACCATTTAAGGGGTTAGGAAGCGGGTTGCGGTCTAAGGGATTTTGTTGTGATTTGGGTCACTGGTGTTTTACATTTCTCCGTTTTTTATGAAGGCCATGCAAGCAGGGTCTTGCCTTTCCCTATTTTTACTCACATTCATCATCCTCTTCTTATTGTCAATAAGAGTTTCTAAGTATAAGCGAGTCTCTGGGTGGCATGGAGGGGAATTTGTTTTAGAAAAGCCCTCATTCTATAATCCTTCTTCTTTTAAAGAAGCGGTGAAAAAATAGGTTTTCACCGGGTAACGAGGGTTTATTTCTATTTCTGGTTCACCTGTTCTAAAATCGGCATCAAGAAAAGACTCTCCCAACTACTGTAGTATTTTACCCAAACCTCAAATTGACTTTAGTGTGTACGGTATGTTTTCTCTTTCTCTTCTTTTGAGATATTTCCTATAATTTTGTGCTTTGTGTTGTGTTTAACTATGTATAAAAAAATTGAACAAGATAAGAACTTACCAACTTTTTCTTGAGAGCGGTTCTTCTACTACCGACTGTGGTTACAATTTCCCCTCCTTTTCCTATTCTGGTTTGTTCTAAAAGTTTTGATAGAGAGACAACCTCTAAGTTGTGGGCATGTCAGGGTACAATGTCGTGGTACATCTAAATTGATCCATGTTCACATTCCACAAATGACACATTCTATACCAACCAAACTCAAAACCTTCACTTAGAGAGGCTACAATAAATCAACCAATTGTAAGCGCCTCACCTAACACCCTGGTCACCTAAGCTTTTATAGACTTTTTCTTTCTATTCATTTTGATCATAAATTCACCTTTTAGTTCTATTTTGGAGTTATTTTTATAGAAATACAGAAAGTCATCCCCTAAAGTGTAGGGATATCTGGCTCGGATATCACTATAAGCCGAGCATTCCATGATGACCTGCCTCTTTATCTTCACTACCCTTGTTGTACCAAATATATGTAACCTCTCTTTGTAACCTCTTTGTTTACACTTGAGCTGGGATGAGCTGGTTGTGCATAATACTGTTTCACATTTGACCTAGAATAAACCAGTCATCGATCGAGCTAATGAGCATCTTTGTCTTGGAAATCATTGAAGGTTTCACCGATGGTGTAAAAGTGTCATTCACCATATTTATGCAGTGTTTAGAGACTGCCACAAGGATTGAGAATAAATAGATTCACAGGGAACGGTAATACCAATAATGGCCACATGGAGTTCATTGATCAATGATATCTAGTCATTTAAAAAGGTTGGTCGGAGGGAAAGACACTATATGTAGCCACGTGTTGGCATTTTGTCCCTCACCAAGAGTAAAATTTTCATCGATGACGAATGTGTGTCATTCATCAAAGTTCTTGATAGTTAGAAGGGAAGGTATAGACAAGGAATCCATGGAGATAAATAACACTAGTTTTAGACAAGTGTCATGTATCGGTGAGGATTAGGGATCACATCAGAGGAAATATCAATGTTAAATCAAAAGGTTGAGTCACCAATATTAAAAACCTTAAGTTTCCATTTGTCTTTAATGAAATCAAAGCCATACCAATAGATAAAAACAAGAAGAGACTGAAATATAGACACATTAAACGCACATAAGATTACAAATGGTATTTCAGCTATCACTTCCCTATTTTTAAAGAGTTTGATCTCTCATTCATAGAATACAGTTTCAAGATAAAATTTTTTTGCATAGTTGTGCTAAGGAAACTAAGAAGAGTTTAAACACAAGAGTTTGATTGGTTGAATCAGAGAAACAAGAGGAGGAGAAAAAGTAAAATGGTGCCTAAATCAGAAGCTTGGGTTGTTCTTCATCTTAAATATGGGAGATAAAAGGAAACTTAGTTTAATAAAGTATTCCTTGTTGATCTCCATAAGTGTCGCACCTAGATTCCCCTCCCACATCACCGGTATTATTGATGACATCGAAAGGTTGTTAGGGATCGAGAAACCTAGATAGAGTCTCGTGCAAATAGGAGAGGCTCTACCTTGCTTGAAAAGAAAGTGTGTACGTAGGAATGTGCTATAGGAAATTTAATGTAGGTACATGAGTTCCTTATCCAAGTTTTCTTTCCACTCTCACCGAATCTCAACATCCTAATGGTATGCTTGAGAATATCTCAAGACTATGGGAGATTGGATGTTTATGATTTTTAAGGTGTTTGTTGGTTCGTTACCATTTCTAGCCATCATGCGGGAAGCTAGTGGCTTAGGGAATACATCATAAAGAACTTGGTTTGGGGATTTTGCAAGTAAAACAATCAATTAACATTCATTCATAGCTTAATAATTTTGTAAAATCCAATTAAATTAATATTCATCGATGAGCATCATTGTAACATGAATATACATTGCATAGTAATTACAATTACAATCTTTAGTGTTAATACTATCAAAGTTGATAACAAAGTCAAAAATAGAGTAGGGTAGGGTAGAAAGAGAATACATAGCAAATTTTCATAGTTTTCTCCAACTCATTTGAATACCAAGGATCATGAAAACCATTCCCACGCTTAAATCAATATGCACTCGATCAAGACACAAACATGTGTGAGAGCCTAAGGGTAAGGGTTTAAAATATGAAGAGGATTGCACAATGTTGTTGGAAGTACATGATGCATTCTATGATCTTCTAGCCACCAAAATGAAGATATTACATTCAATCAACAATATAGATCCTTAAAACTTATTCAAATTGAAACAAGATACACTTGAAGCTAACTTAGGCTAAGAATGTGGATAGCCAAGTGAGAAAAGTAAGTGTGAAATAAAACTCTAAGAATATTTTTATTCCAATTCTATGACCTTTATAATGAGTTTGATCTAAGTATTTCTAAGAAAAACTCGGGTGAGAAATGCTTGCAAGAATTAATGGTGGTAGGCTCTTCAAAACATGGATTAAACAATATAAACTACATGGTAGAAGTATAGTTAGATTACATTGAATTTCAAGTTAACTATCAAAAAGGCTTGTCATGTCAGAAAACATCCTCTGTAAGAAGGTGGATCTCCATGAAATGGTGCGAGAATTGACAACAATCATGGATATGCTACACACATATTTTATAGGTCTTAAGAAGTGTGGATTCCATGGTCGCATAATGTAATTCTTCATTTAATGAATCCAACTACCTTTGACATGGCATGCCATGTACATTGAACTAACACTCTCTAACAAACTAAATGGATATGAAGCCATGATTTTTAGGAGACCTAATTTTTCTCCTAGATGACTTGACACTTTATTGTTTTGTGCATGACTAATTTGTGGCACACAATATCATGTGAACTAGGTTTGCATAATAAACTATGTGTTAATAATTTCCTTTGGTGTGTTCAAAGTCCTGCACAATGATGATTCCTTTGAAGTCTTTGGGCAACAAGTCTTGTGTATTATCTCTTGTATCACAATCGCACACTCTTCCCAACTCCTTTCCTTCTTCCTACATACATAGAAAACAAGGGGGAAATTAGCATTGCGCACAATAATTTAGGTGGGGAAGGAATACTTGTCTGCATGCATAAAGGAGCATGCACCGTTATTTCTTCGCTTTTAATGTTGTATTTTGATTGTGAGTGTGCATGGAAAGAATTGGCTCAGGAAAACCCTGTTTAATGTGGTTGGGAAATTGGCTAAGTGTTGGACATGTGCAGAAGTTAACTAATTTTCACATTGCATGGGACGAGTGGAAGTGTCGCAGATCATTGAGGTTTCATAAAGCACTCGGGTTTATTTGTGCAAGGATTAAGATAAGCTAGTTTTGAAATGTGAAGGAGACCACATAATGGCTCGGAATAAATGTGAAGGATTAAGGGAACTCGATAAATTGGTAAAATTATTGGGTGAAGGGTGTGTGTAATAAGCATGCTGATAGAAATATTTTGCGCATAGGAAAATGGGCACATGTGAGGATTGCATAGAGGTATTTGAATTTTTGTATAAAGATAATAGACATATTTATGCACAATTTTGTATTACCTTGTGAAGGTCAAGAGGTTCTATGATTTTGTTTATGAAATTAGGGGTGTGTTGTGGACACAAAACAAATGAAAACTCTATTGGAGAATGCTCTAGAGCATTCTATCAAATTCAGTGTCTTTGGTTAACTTTAACAAAATAGACAAGAACACTTGAATATTTTGTGTTATCAAAATGTAAGAGTGTAATCTAAAGTTTAAATTTGTAATAATACATACTAAATCAAGAACACTTTAAAGAGTATAGTGTGTGCAAATGAATTTATTTACCTTTCCTTAGAGTTTTTTGCTTAGACAAGGAATTCACATGGTGAATGCAATTATTTGCATGGGATTATTATATTTTTTGTATTTTATGATTTCCAGTGGGAATGTATGGAGAGGGAGGCTAAGGAATTTCTTTATTTCAATTAGTCATTTATATCCCTAACGAAGATACATTTAGTTACGATCATGGCCTTCTCTATCATTCATCCGGTGTTTATAGCCTCGATGGAGATTACTAGAAATACCCTTGAGAAAAGAAATATTTTAAAACAATTTAAAATTTGAGTGACTTTTTTCCTCTTTTCTTTTAGTGCGCACGTAGGATTACACATGGGTTTGGAATTAGTGTAGTTAGGTGAAAGGATGGGCGGAAACAAATTATATGCACATGAGTCCTTGGCTTCACATATCGCTGAAAGGTAACATTAATGTGAATGTAATTGCATAAATATTTTGTAGTGATTTAATATTTCTAAATTTTCATGAACAATTTAAAATAGAGATTAAGTTCTTAACTTGAAAACAGAAAACAATCAAGTAACTTACTAAATTTTGTTGTCACAGATTACCAAATTTATTGAAAATACACCTTTGTTAGAACAAAACATTGTTAACCATATAGTTTAACTCAACAACATAAACTTCAATAATGAACTAAGTAAAATAGGAAATTTTGGAATGACAATGCATGAGAAATAACTTTTGAGAGGGGACAACCTAAACTAAGCTTTGCAAGGTGCACAAGTTTATTAATGATTATTGAAGAAAACTACGAAAGCAAAGCGCAAACAAAAGGAAAGTTAATCTACAAAGCAAAGAAATATATTTACAAGGTGTGGGCCTACCCAAAGTGTTGTGCACCAAGGTGTTGTATAGAAAATGTGGCTCACACATACAATTAGTGTTTGAGGAAGTGTACATTGGTTGACAATGGTACAACCTTGCCATTGACATTCTTTGAGTTGAAAGGTGTTTTCACTTAAAATTTCTACAATTTGGAAGGGGCCAAGCCAAAGCTTGTCAAATTTTTATATTTACACTTCTCCTCATGTGCTTTATCCCGAAGTAACACTAGGTCTAATATTCTAAAAGATTTGAAATTAGTTATCTTGTCAAAATAATGTTTGATGACCTCTTGGTGACTACTAAAGTAAGGGTTATATCATGCTTTTCATCTAATTACATGAGGTTGATAAGTCTAGCCTCTAATTTTCATCTTCCCCTAAGTATTATTGCATGAATTTTGAGCATGGGGATTCTTAGGTGCACTAAAAGATAGGGCTTATGCCATATACATGATGGTAAGGTGTGGTGACTAGCACAAACTTAATGTGAGTTTTTTTTACTAGATGGCATACTTGAGTTGATTATTCCAATCTCTCTTATTTTTATCTAATATATTCTTTATAATATTCAAAATTCTTTTAGTTAACTCTACTATACCATTTCCTTGTGGATAGTAATTAGAAGAAAATATCATAATAATCTTATGATCATATGTCCATTTAAAAAATTGTGTGGAAGAAAAATAAGGGTCATTATCACATACCAGTGTGAAGGGCATACTAAACTTGGTACTGATGTGGTCCTCTATGATTTTGATGATGATTTCTAGCTTGCGATTCTTGAATGGTTGTGATTCTTCTTGGTACGTGAAATGGTCAAAGGTGGTGAGGATGTACTTGTGGGTGGATGAAGAATTCTCATTGATAATGTTTGTGAAGTCCAACACCCATTTTGAAAAGGGATGCACCTCAATAATGGTTGCGGTGGCATGGTGAGATTGTGCTCTCATGTTGCGAAAATATGGAAACTTCTAACATGAACATACAAATCTTATAAGAAAAATGGCCAATAGTAACCCGCTCTTTTAAGATCTAATGTACAATAGAATTTCCTAGGCCGTGTCTAGTGTTGTACTTCTTTGGAAATCACACAATACTACGGAATATTCTTCTTTAGATATGGATCAAAAAATATATGCATTCATGGTTACTAATGTAGAGTGTGCCAAATTTAATAATGAATTTATCGCTTTTCAAGCATAATGATCTACATTTAGTGCACTTCGGTGTGTAGAACATCTTTGATAAAACAAATAATAAGCTATATCTTGGTACCACTCATCGGGAATGAGAGATTTAACCATTTACTATTGGAAAACAAACTTTGAATCAACCTTGCTCATTGCACGACTCAAGACCATACCTTTTAATAACTTCATTAGATGGATCTCTAAGTTGTACTCTTGGAGGAAGGTCATCCATTTTCCATTATGCTCACCAATTGATTTTGCATCAACATAGTCTTAACTGTAGGATCATACATAATGGGTATAACTTTACTGTATGTATTATGTAGTGTCTTAACTTCTTCAAAACCTTGATTAGAGTGAATGAATGTTTTCAATTACATAATAACAAAGTTTGGGCGTTGTGTAAAGGTGAACTCATGAATGAAACAAGTTTCTCACTTTCTACTTTTTCTTTCTTCTGAGTCAAGACGACTACACAAAAGTGATCATATGTAAAGGCATAAACGACCAATAATATCTAATATAACTGCAACAATTCATTAGTCACATACACAATCTAAAGTGACGCATTGTTATAGAAACTAAATTTCTAACAAGGTATTCTCCCTAAGTCAATGACCCATGCAGAGAGTATTCAAGCACAAGTCTTTATTCATCTCACTAAATAAGCCAATGTTTGTCATAGTCATAAAGATATGCAATAATCTATGTGACCTCAAGCAATTTAGTTCATGTTCTCTTCAACCCTTAAAGGTTCATACAATAATAATGAAAATGTTCTTGAAATAAACAAGGTCCATCAACAAAGAGAGTAATAACATATTCATATTTCCCCAAACATTATGTCATGAAGGTGCATTATGAAACTTAATTTAAATGATGTCGGTGGGAGCTAAAAATCCCGATTGTTAAATTCAATAACAATGCAAGGATTATGCCAATATTTAGTTGGTGTCTAAATAGACTAAAGTTGTATTTGATAATTATTGTGACAACCTAATGACAACCTTACAAGCGTCAAGTTGGGAACCCAAAAATGGGGTGTTACAAGAAGGGTTAAGAAGTTGAAGACACATTATGTTGAGTACAAATGGAATTACTAAACTCTTGAAATATATTGAAGACCTCATGGATTGCACATGAGTGGGAGCTTATGGTTCATTTCTCTTACCTAGGTTACATGATGTAGGAGCATGGCTACATAAAAATTTCCAAATCACCCATAAAGAACTAAGTAGGGATAAGTGCTTATCACAACCATGCGAGAGAGTAGTGTAATTGAATAAAGGGTTGAAGTCTTGCACATAAGTAGATCTTACACAATGGAAGAAGTTGTGCATTAGGCACATAGATGCAAAGGAAAAGTGCAAAAGGAAAGAGTACACAACAAAATGACAAGGGCACAAATGGGAGTATGAACCATTTGTAGAGTTTTGCACAACGTTGTAATAGACGGAAGCTTGTGGGATTGGATATAAAGTTGAAAGGTTTTGCCAAACCTTGGTTGTTTGTGCAAACTTGCACAATAGGAGTTAAAGTCTTGGACACATGGCAAGTTATATTTGCATGGGCTTGGATGTCAAGTGTCAACATACAAAGAAGACCACACCAAATTGGGGTGCGCTTATGAATTGAGCTAAAAAGTCATAGGTACATGGTTGGTTAACATGGAAGTTGAACCGTTTCAACTTTAGCTACTTCTAGTGCTTATATATATGGTCAAAATTCATTAAAGGAATTGACAAACAAAGTAAAAATACACAAAGATAGGTCTAAAAAGAAGATTATGACTTGTTGTGACTTGAGTGTGAAGAAGGAACCATTGTTGGTTCAAACAAAACCTCGCAAAAGCTACTTACATTTTCTTTGGATACCCTATTTAGAATCTTTGTAATATTTAACTCTCAAGCCTATAAGAAGAAGGCCATACTATGTTGGACTATAATTAAATTCCTCCATACATTAAAAACTAGTTTTTATCGAAATCAATGTTGCAAATTTCATCGCCTAAAACAAATGATTATATAAACAATAAAAACACTTTCACTTTTGTTCCCCTTTAGATGTTCTACGATTTCACTTTCCTCATGTGTTCACTATTCATTCTATTATTTATGTCATATCATAATGTTGCTAGTAAATATATATTTTAATTTCTCAAATATTGTTATAAGTATACATTTAATTTACGATGTTCCCTTGTTTGATAATAATATATCCTTGACTTTTGAAGGGCAAAGTGATTGTTTAAATTATTTATAAAACCATTAAAAATGAAAATTGTGGAATGGATAACGGTCAATCGTTTAAACTATTCATAAAACCTTAGAAAATGAAAATTGTTGAGTGGATAACGGTCATTAAATTTTTAATGGGAAGGCTCTAGGCTTGGATTTTGCAAGGTGTTTAGAAATTTTTAGTCATTTTAGATGTCAAAATACAGTCACTTTTAAAATATGACCGTCATGCTTGACAGGTAAAATTATAATTTAAACGTCAAAATGACATGTACATTACAAATTTAATGGATATATATATATATATATAGTAAATTACTTATTATATTATATATATTTTGAAATTCATAAAAATCTAATATAAATAAAAATCAAAATTAAGAAATATTTAGAAAGAAAGAATCTTGCAGTTGCTATCTTTTTCATGAGTATGAAATAGAAACTATGAAATAGAATTAGAAACTGTAGATTATTAATTACTAACTTAGTAACTATCCAAATAATCCATCCGTGAATATGATCAGATTCCACCATTTACATACCAGTTTATTTGTTGTTTACTGCTCTAAATTAAAATTTTGGACAAATTTGTCTTTTCCCAATGGTCCCGTCATCCTTTTTGTCTCCTTATTATTCTGCCCGAGAGTCGAGACTCACCATTGACACATATCAGTTTTAAACAACAGAAGCTCCATCATAGCATTGATCTGCGCGGCCAGGGCAGGGATGTTGAAATGACACAAAATAAAAGTGGAATTTGTGGACAACTTCCACCGTAAGCTGGTTCATGTCAGCGGTCGGTCGTGTGGTAGGCTGCTAGGTCCGCAAATACAAAAAGCCAAGCGGTAATTTCAAACAAAAAAATTAGAATCTATTTTTTTTTAATTTAGTTTTCCCTCATCTCCAGCCTCTATGATTCCTCTTGAAGTTCTGAACTTGGAAGACAGGAATGGGATAAAATCTTAACCAGTTGCAATTGCAAAGCTTGGGGTTGGCGGAGTTGTAGTGAAACGCACAAACGGCTAAAAGGGCATAGCATCTTTTGCGTAGCGTTCAAGTTCAACACAAAGAAATAGTTGGCAGCGAGAAAATTGGCATAGCGTACTCCTAAAATTGTTGTTACTACGGTAAGATCTTCCTGAGTCTGAGTATTAATCTCTGTAGTTTTATAATTTGTGGTGCATTATTATAAAGAAATTAATATTTAAATTGATTTTGCAGGTTTTGTAAAATGTCAGAAAGAAAGAAGAAACAAAGGACAATCAACCAAATGTTTAAATGGTCAATTCCATCTCAAGATCTTCAACGTGAAGGTATTTTTGAATTTCGACCTAATATTGATTTGAATGAAGATTTTAATGAAGATATAGAAATTATGGGAGGTGAGGTCGAAACAAACAATACTGTTGGCAAAGAGGTAAAACATAAATTTAAGAGAGTTTATAGAGTAGAGTGAGAAAATAAGTATACATGGTTAAAAAAACTATCCATGATGATAAAACTTCTATGAAGTGTGAATGGTGTGAAACATATGGAGCACCAAGTCCATGGGGAATAGGAGATGGTTGTACCAACATGCAGAAAGATGCAATTGTAACCCATGAGAAATCTAGTGTTTACAAAATATCACAGCAAAATGGGTATGTGATAAGCAAAAAGGTGATATCTATTCCGTAACATATAACACAGATTGATGATTCTAACAAGCATAGATTTATCACAACCATGAAGTTGGCATATTGGGTTGCAAAATAGGATTAATCTTTGTCTACATATGACTCTCTTTGTTCACTTGTCATGCCATTAGATATATCATGTATGCTCGAGAATAAAGACTATGCATCATATACAAACTAAAAAAGGCAACCAATCAATTTTTTTTTCCTATATCTAAATATTTTGAAGAGATACAAATCTTGAAGATGAATGAGAGTCCTTGTATCTCTTTCATGTTAGATGAAGGCACTTGATCGTAGCCTAGATAAACATCTTGTTGTTTATTCAACATTTCTAGATTCACAAGGATTGGGGTTGCCGAGTCTCTCAATTCATGAAAGTTATTAGTGTTGGTGATGGAAAAGGAAGAACAATTTATGATGCACTACAAGGTTTAAGAAATGAACGGAATATTTTGAACAAAAAATTGATAGTTGTTTCTATGGATGGTGCTTCTTCTATAGTGGGAAATGAAAATGGATTTTTGACCTTGTTAAAAAATATGTGCCAAATTTAATAGTTGTTCATTGTGTTGCTCATCGTGAGGCATTAGCTGCATCAGAGGCTTCTAAAATGATACCAGAGTTAGTGTTTGTTGAGAAAGTGGCAAATAAATTCTATTCATGGGTTCAAAATTCAACAAAAAGAACTAATGAGTTGATTGCATTACATGAACTTATGAAACTAGAAACTCTCCAGTGCCTTCAGATTCATGGAGTCAGATGGTTATCTAGGGGACAAGTTATTGAAAGGCTAGTGGCATTGATGCCTGCTATAATGACTTTGTGGAAAAGTGAGAAGAAAGAATCATGGTATGATAAGGCAAGAATATTTTCTGTTTAGTATTGTTTGCACATGCTTGTTGATGTTATGTGTGAACTTAACAAGTTAAACAAAGAATTTCAAGTGGAGCACATTGATGTCACTTCTCTTGGAGCTACTATTGATGCCACTATTAATACTCTAAGGAGAATGTTTCTAAATAATAATTCATTTCCAAATGGTGCTTGCTACTTATCAAAATTTTGGAGGCATCTCAGTTTGGCTATCTACAAATCACTGCTAAAGAGGAAGTAGTTCACAAATATGAATTTCTTTACACATCTATTCCCAATGCACATGGTGATACTCTTAATACACAAAAGCAACGATTCACCTTTGTATTGATGACACATTACAAAGTTGCATACAACTTACAAAAGATTATGTTCAAAGACTAATAGATTGTCTAAATGCAAGGTTTCCGGATCTTTCTATTTTCTATGTAGTGAAGTTGTTTAGTCCCTCACACTATTCACATGATGTTTTGGTTAGAGAAAATAATTCAATGCGTTGGCTTGGAAATTTTTTCCAACATTTACAATAGATTGTTTGTAATGAAGGGATGGACATTCCATCATTTGACATCGAGGCTTGTAAAAAAGAGTTGCATCAATTTATTGATACACTCCACTCAGGGTGTGAGGGATTTTCTATTAGAGAAGCATGGAGGGTTTTTTGTATTTCTAAAAGTTGGCAAACCAACTTTCCAAACATGTTAAAACTATGGTAGAGTACACTTGTGATTCTTGCAAGTACAACAACATGTGAACGAGGGTTTTCAAAGCAAAACCTAATTAAAGATATAAGAAGATCAAAGCTAGAAATCATAACATTGGATGCACTCATGCGAGTATCACTAAATGGACCTAATCCTTCTATAATAGATTGGGAGAAAGTGTATGACATTTGGAGAGGGAAAAACAAAGAAGGTCACAAAATATTTTGTGAAAGCATGGTTGATCAATGTAAGTTTTAGCTCTTTGATAAACTCATTTTATCTAAATAAAATTTGTAGTGATGTTTTATTTCACATGATGTTTATATTCTACTAAATATTTAGAAATATTATGCATTTAATTTTATATTATTTATTTCAATTTAATTTTAGAAATTTATTTAAAGTTATTTTTTCAATCTTGTAGATGTAAAATTTTACTCAATTTTTATTTTTGTAATAGTTATTATAAAAATAAATTTGACATGCATATTATATTTTGAACGTCAAATGACATCCATATAATTTTAAGACCATCAAATAAGATTATTGTGACATGTAACATTGAACGTCAAAATCCAACACTGGAAGGCTCGGCCAAGACCACTGAAAACCCAACAGACTGATTATTTAAATTTGAAAAATTATAAAAGAAAACTAAACTTTAATACATATCCAAACGCATATTTGTGTTGATAATTTTTTTAGCTTATGCAAATTGGAAATTCCAAAAACTGCAGAAAGCGACAAATCTTAAATACCCACGTTTCGGCTGACAGCAAACCAAGATTTTATTTTAATAAATTGTGAATATTATATTGGCCCAAAAAAAAGCAACCTACTTTAATAATTTTCTGAAAAGCGTGCATATCTTATCCAGCCAGCTTATAACGACAGAAAATGGATTCCCCATGATGTGCTAAAATGCGCCACCTCCACATAGACAAATTGCATGCATGGTTTTAAATTACGTATCATATTATTTAATTGTTTTTATAACTAGCAATTGCACATGAGGTGCAAGTTACACCGGATGAAAATAAAAAACATTTATGCCGAAACAGTGTTGCTGGAATTGTGTCGCGGAAAAGACCCTGCCGGAATTTGATGTTTTCCAACAAGGCTCTCTTCAAAGGAGACACCTTCGGTGTAAATATCTCATGTATTGAAATATGGGGAGATATGTTAATTTCTAAGTTTTTTTAATTTTTTCTTATTAATAATTATAGAGGTGTTTCTACAATGGTAGGTAAGGTTTGTGATGGAATATATTGTTCAATTTTATTCTAGATATTAAATTTGATGTTCATTTAACGGTCATGTAACAATTTATTTATAAATCTAACTTCTATTAAACTCTCACTTAAATAATTTATTTCTTTTGTATTGAATAAATCAATCAAACAATAGTAATATCTTGGCCGTTAGAAATGTTTAAGTCTTTTTTTTCCTAAATGATTCCATTTGCAACAAATCAACGGAAATTGATATCTGTTGGTGTATTTCATATAGATATATTTATTATATTTATTTTTAATTACTATTTTTTTGATATACATATGTTACCCTTGCATAATTAGATAAGTTACTATTTTTTAAGAAGTGGCGATGAATGACATTTGTATAGTTATATTATTATATTAAGTTGATTTTTTTTTTGGAAAAAGAAAAGGGCTTCTAAATATTACGATTTATCGATTGATTTTTCTAAATAAGAAGAAAAAAGTTTTAAGGGACAATTGAATAAACAACAAATTTAAAGTAGTAATTGGTTTTGTGATGGTCAAATAAATGTCAAATTTAAAGTTGAACATAAAAATGAACATGTATCTACATTACATTTCACTCCATTGTCATAATAGAACACATATCTCCATTGTAATTGTAAGTTAACATCTATAAATATTACGCGGAGAACTCATCACATAGAATTAGATGTTAAATTTAAATTCAAATATAAAAATGAATAACTCACTATATTACACTCCACCCTCTCTATCATCATAATTAACATTTATAAACATAAAACAAATATAGAAATATATACACAAAATGTTACTTGTTAAATGATGCATCCATAAAAGAAATTCCTTCTTTTGACATTACCACACGGATACTCAAGATGATAACTTAAAATCAAATGCTACCAGCCCATTTCATACTGGTTGCAACTTTATTTCTTGATATAAAGTATAGCTTATTCATAAAAAATATAACAACTACATTAGTGAAAGTTGAAAAAGCTAAACACTAGCACGACAAATTAAACAAGTTTTTTTAAATTAAAAAAGCTTCCCAATTGAAAAATAAATAAAAACTTAAAAGTTTCCAATCACGATACATTAACGGGGATAAGTGGTCGTCAAATTTAAAGAGTTAACCGTGGGCCTAGCCCCGGCCGCCGTGCCTTAGCTCCGTCTTCCGAACCGGAGACTCGGCGAAAACTTAATAAAACCTTCCAAACGAGAGCATCGATGTTTCTCTACTTTCACAGCCGGGTTTTAATCGTACGAGATTCCGCAGGCAAATTACGTTCTGTTACGTACGGCTCCGGAGTCGACGTAAGTATTAAGAGATGCGATTAAACAAAAATTCAAATAAAACAAAGAATGGCGGGCAAAACAGTTGCTAGATTCAAGAATTAAGCAAGGGATGCAAGAAAACAAAAATTCAAGAAACGGAAGAATGGCAGGCTTCGCTGTATGGAATGACATTCAGTCATTTGGAGTTGGAATTCGAAGCAACTGACACAGGCGCAGAGATTTATATTATATTATTCAGAAGAGATGAATGTTGTGAAGTCTCAGGCGTGGCAGCCCTGTAACAGGAAGCGTGGTATTGCATAGATAGGGCAACACAATATATGTATGAGAATGAGCAGGCAGTTGCAGGCGCAGAGAACTCGTGTGGGGAAGTATGAGTTGGGGCGCACCCTGGGAGAGGGCACTTTTTCCAAGGTAAAATTCGCCAGAAATATGGAGAGCGGGGAGGGTGTGGCAATCAAGATCTTGGAAAAGGAGAAGGTCCTCAAGCACAAGATGGTACAACAGGTAATTTTCTGCACTTTCCCTCAAATTTTCAGGTAAAATAACTACATAGGTTACACCATTAAACATTCCAAAAGAAAACTTTAAATGTAGGAGAAACAGAGAACAGGTGAAAACAACAGAGAGAATCTATCAATCCATTTTAGATTCAAATCATAACAAAAAATTCACACGGAGAAATCATAACAATGTTTTCTTGAATGGAAGTGAAAACATTGAAAGAGAATATTTTCACATCTTTGTTTAAAGTTTTTCATGATATGCTCGGATCAATGTGGAGGGGCAACTGTTTCAATTTTCTTGCTCAAAGTGGTCTCATGGACCATTTAAAGTCAAATTAGGTTAATTTTTTAATCTATTTTCTTAAGATTATGGAGCAGCGGCTCGATGGCAAGATCACAACCCTACATGTGCTCCAGCGCCGAGAGGTCCTCAAGCAGAAGCTAGAGGTGGGGGCTGAAAGGTTGCAGCATCTATTCAAGAAATTTGAGGATCTTTTCGTCCAAGCCTCTTATAATTTTAACTTTAGCCTTTCCTTCTCAAATGTATCAACATAGAATCTCCCATAGAAAATGACCCCTGTTCTTGTATGTGTCATAGAATTTCCCAGGTGTCATGGGATCGCATGCCGGCGAGGTGTTGTGGGATAGCATGCAGCCTGGCTGTGACCGGAGCAGTAGTAATGCACGCTGGGGATGGTGAACTGTGTTGTGAGCAGAAAAAACCTCCGTGGTCGAGGTTAGAACTGGGAGGATGTTAAGAAGCATTGTCACTTCAAAAACAAAAATGACTTTTTAATCCCAATTTCATCTACAATCAGTTAAGATTTTTCATTGATTTTGTCTTGCTGCTTCTTCACTTGCTCATGTGCCCCCTGCATGAGTCTGCAAAGGTATCTGCTTTTGCTTTTTCTTGTCCATTTGTTTTTGAAGGTGCGAACACACACCGTAACTGGTTTAGACATTTCCTAACTAGTTCTCTTTGCGTTTACACCTAATAAACTTCATTAGAGAGTTTGTTAGATTAGTTTTTTATTTAATCTATTTTTAAGTGAGTTTCTTGCACTCACGTACATAGTTGTGGAGTTGTTAAGGACGTGTCTTCTCCTTGATTTGTGGAGATATCCTTTGTCTCCCAACATAGGCTGTCTCACATATTGCTAAGGTGAGGACAATCATGTTTGCAGCCTATTTATTTACCTGTCCCCAGATGTGGGAACATGGGCTTTTTGCTGAATAATACTGATGTGTTTTGGGTGTGTGCAAGTGCTGGTTTTTTCCATCAATTTATGAGTTCATTGTGTGCAAATCCTTCGCTGTGTTCTCTGCACGAACCTGTAGGTTGCTCATATACCATTGTTGGCAGATTCAAAAAAATTTGTTGCTCCTTTGGGAAATGTTCTAAACACAAAATCTGAAATGGAGGCAATCCTATAGATTTATTTACAGAATTGTTAGAAGCAAACTCTACTTGCGCCAATATCATATCTCACTGTCCTGGTTTATTCCCTGTTATACAAGTAAGCAAATTTTCCAAACATTTAATGACTACTTTTGTCTGTCCATTTGTTTGTGGGTGGTATGCTAAGCCATATTGCAATTCTGTACCCAACTTCTTCCAATGTGCTCTCCAAAAATGATTAAGAAATTTAGTATCTTTATCTAATGTTATGCTTTGTGTCAAACCATGTAAATAGAAAATAAAAACGAATTCACTATATTAGCAGAATCATTGGTCTTTTCACATGAAAGGAAATGCCCGATCTTTGAAAATCTATCAACCACAACAAATACAATGTCATTTCCTCTCTGCATAGTTGGAAATCCAACAACAAAATGCATGGTTGATTCTTCCCACGATCCATTTTGTACTGGTAATGGCTTGTACAATCCAATATTTTAACATGTCCCTCTTGCTAATTCAAAAACCTAGCACCTTTCCACATACCTCTTAACATCTCTAGAGATTCCAGGCCTAAAAATTATATTTTGTCAATGAATGCTTGACTTTTATCTCGTCCTAAATAGCCACCCAATCCACCACGAAGTAATTCGGTGATTAGAATTTTCCTCTCATTGAACATTTTGGAATGCACATTTGTTACTTCATGAATAAAAACCTCCCTTCAATGAAGTAATCTCAATACTCACTTTTTCACCAACCCAAGGTTACTTGTAATCCTTTCAAGATTCTACAAAATCATCATCTTTTACCTACAATTCCTTCATGCTTTCCTAACCAATTATTTCTACCGATATGATAGTCAACAATGCAGCTCTCCTACTCAAAGCATTTGCTATCTTATTAGACTACCCAATTTTGTGCCTGGTAGCAAATGTATTAACTCTGCAATTAAACAAAAATTCAAATAGAACAGAGAATAACGGGCGTAATAGTTGCTAGATTCAGGAATTAAGTGATGCAAGAAAACAAAAATTCAAGAAACGGAAGAATGAGAGGCTTAGTTGTATGGGATGACATTCAATCATTTGGAGTTGGAATTCAAAGCAAACTGACAAAGAAAGGAGCAGGCGCAAAGATTTATATTATTCAGGGGAGATGAATGTTGTGAAGTCTCAGGTGTGGCAGCCCTGTAACAGGAAGCGTGGTATTGCATAGATAGGGCAACACAGTATACGTGTGAGAATGAGCAGGCAGATGCAGACACAGAGAACTCGTGTGGGGAAGTATGAATTGGGACACACCCTAGGAGAGGGCTTTTTTCCAAGGTGAAATTTGCTAGGAATATGGAGAGCGGGAGGGTGTGGCAATCGAGGTCTTGGAAAAGGAGAAGCTTCTCAAACACAAGATGGTACAACAGGTAATTTTCTGCACTTTGCCTCAAACTTTCAGGTAAAATAACTACATAGGCTACACCATTCTACATTTTAAAAGAAAAATTTAAACGTAGGAGAAACAAAGCACAGGTGAAAACAATAGAGAGAGTCCATCAATCCATTTTAGATTCAAACCATAACCAAAAGTTCACACGGTGAAAACATTGAAAGAGAATATTTTCAAATGTTTCTTTAAAGTTTTTCATAATATGCTTGGATCAATGTGAGGGGGCAATTGTTTCAATTTTCTTGCTCAAAGTGGTCTCATGAAACCAGCTAAATTCAAAATAGGTCAAATTTTAAAATCTATTTTCTTAAAATTATGGAGCAGTGGCTCGATGGAAGGATCACAATCCTAGAGGTCCTCCAGGCTGAGAGGTCCTCAAGTAGAAGCTAGAGGTGGGGGCTGAAAGGTTGCAGCATTTATTCGAGAAATTTTAGGATCTTTTTGTCCAAATCTCTTATAATTTTAACTTTAGCCTTTCCTTTCTCAAATGTATCAACATAGAATCTCCCATAGAAAATGAGCCCCCTGTTCTTGTATGTGTTATAGAATTTCCTAGGTGTCTTGGGATCGCATGTCGGCGTGTGTCGTGGGATAGCATGCAGACCGGTTGTGATCGGAGTAGTAGTAATGCATGCGGGGATGGTGAAGCTGTGGTGTGAGCAGAAAAAGCCCCGATGGTCAGTTGTCTACTCAAAATTTCCTTCCCTAACAAGAGCAAATTTTGAAAATTTTGAGTCTAAGTGATTTTTTCGAGGTACCTAAGTCATAAAATTGAAGAAATCCAAGTTTTGGGCCTTTCGCATGTATTTGGGGTGCTTCGGACATTTTTGTCCCATGACTGTCCCGAGTTCCCAAGTATGAGTTGTTCCCGATCGGCGAAACTCCCGAAATTGTCCTATCTTCGGGCCCGTCGGAAGTTTTTGTTCCAAGTGTCCCGAAACTTTTGTGCAAGGCATGCCTTTTTCGGCCAAAATCCCCTTTCCGCGTATTTTGCACTTTCGAGTCCCAAATGTCCCAAAGTCAAAAGTGCGAGCTTTCTCATTTTCGGCCGAAACTCCCAAGTCGCGTACCTAGGAGCTCTTTGTCCCATTTAAAAAAATCGCAAACTGTTCCAATTTCGGCCTAAATGTCCGAACCGCGTCCTTCGCGCGTTTTCGTCCCATTTGTCCCATTGTCAAAATGCGCCCCGCTTCATTTTCGGCCGAGCCGTTCAAGCCGCGTACTCCGGAAATTTCTGTCCCAAAAGTCCCAAGTCGATCGGGCCCGCTGTCCCAATTTCGGCCGAAATGCCCGAGCCGCGTACCTCGCGCATTTTCGTCCCAATTGTCCCAAAAGCCTCTGTGCATTCTCTCTCCATTTCGCCTGAGCCGCGTGTTTCGCGCATTCGCGTCTCGCATGTCCCAAGCGTACTTAGTGTCATCCATACTTAGCTTTTTCCCGCTCACTCCTAATATGACGCTTTTCAATTTGGTAATTAAATGCGCATTGAATTCACTCCACTCCCCGAACGGCTATATAATGAACATTTACCCTTTGCATTTTCTCACATCTTCCTTGTTATCCTTTGCTCAAACCCTTGCCGCTTACAAACTTGCGCGCATTCCTCTGCTTCTGTAATTCTATTCCAAGTCTAGTTTGCAGCCGTGTTCTCCTGAAACTATCAACATGAAGATTAAATTTCAAGGACAAGAACAGATTTCCCCTCTCGAGTCTGCTGTTAGCAACATTGGAGATAGCGAGGCCCGACATCTCGATTTCAACGATTTTTGGGCAAGGATGGAAGATGCAAATCCCTCACCGATGGCTCAGACAATTCATGACAGTGGTTTGGCGTACGCTGGAGGATTCCCAATTTCAGTACAGTGTGCTGATACAGTGCTTGCATGCGGAGCTCACTTCGACCCCGCCTCAAGTGAATTGACGAACGTACATGGGGAGCTCATCGCCAGGATAGACGCCGCCGCCATTGCCGCCGCTCTGAAGATCCCGGAATTGGACAATGCCATAGTTGTTTCTCAAGCCCAAGCGCAAGCCATGTTCGATCAAGACAGTGACAAGTACAGAGCACGAGTGGCGAAGTCCTGGCTAAAAAACCCTAAGAAAGGAGCTTCCCGCCTCACCAAAACCCTCATCCGAGCAGACTTCAACGAAGAACTGTCAGATTTCATAATACTGCTGGCTCGGGTCATGGGTTTGCCTTCCACCAGCGAGTTCCATTTCTGGATGTGCCCGCTCATCAGTATGGTGTGCGAGGGTACACAAAATATCAACTGGGCTGAGATCATCAGCATGAATCTGACGGAGCAGCTATCCAACGTGCTGCAAACAAAGAAGTTTTTCATGACTTCATATCTGATGTATACTCTAGCAGCATCAAGGCAATGGTTTGGATTCTCATATATAGACGCCCACAAAGGCAACCCAGTGTATGCCTATTGCCCGCAGTTTACCTTGGAGACCAGCAACCGCAATTTCAGAAGGGTTAATGATGCTTTCACTATGTACGTGGTCCGATTGCTCGAGGGTGACACCGCCAGGAGGTTTTCAGATGAAGCCATGAACTTGATATCACGGTATGGGGCCTACTTCATCCAATTCAGGAAGTTCTCATACATCAGGCTTGCTGGTTATGAGAGTACTCCTCTGCGGCTTCCCATGTTCTCGCAAGCGACAAGATGGCCTTGATCGAAATATGCAGTAACCTGGACAAGTTGCTGAGGACTTGCGAGAGACAAGAAGATTTCTCGCCCGCACTTTCCCATCTCTCTCGGGAAATTACACATGTAAAACATCCCCTGGATGCCCGAATATAGAGAGAACTTTGGTCCCCATCACCATTCATTTCTTCAAGCCAAGAACCCGCTTTGACTTGAAGAAATTCATCAACAAAATATCAAGATAGCCTATCATCACATGGCGTATATCTGAGAAGACTCTTTGGGTGGCCGATGCAGGCGACTTCGAGGCCAGAAGAAGGCATTATGGCAGGTTCTCCTTACAATTGATTCAAGAACTCGGTCTGTACCAAGTTCCTGAAGGCCTCAAGGATGATAATTCTGAGCTATACTCATATGAGTATGAAAATGTGATCAAGCACACCCTCGGAAGACCGGATTGGAACAGAAAAGAGAGGGATGATTTGGCCGAGATTCTTGCTCCAATCTTAGTCGGGACTAAGCTTTGGTTCAATAAGAGGGTTCGAGAATTCAGAGGCAATCGGGAGAATCCTCCTCCAAAGATGACTCGACACCAAACAGAGAAGCACCGGTTCCCAAGGTCTAAACACCAAAGCAAACCCCTCCTGCCTCGTCGGCTCGAGGACTTGTGGAATCTACTCCTTCTCCATCCACACGGGTATATAAGAAGAAGCTCAAGGAAGTAAAGAAGGAACCGGTGGAAAGAGATCTCCAGAGAAACAGCATAATTACCTTTCGGACGAGAGAACATCATTGTTCTCGGTGAAAGCGAGGATAGTGAGAGACCAACTCCTACAAATGTTCTCGAAGACCCAGCGAGAGAAAGACAAGGAGGTCAGAGCTCAAACTTCCGTGTACCCGATCTCGCTACTACTAGTACCTCCAGTACTCTACTCACCTCCCAGCTTGAGTCAACGGCTGCTCAGACTCTGAGTGTCATGAGCTCCTTGTCTCTTGGTCCCCTTGCCTCCCCTACAGATTCTTCTTCCTCTTTTGCTTGGGTGCAGCCTATGGTTGACAAAAGGAAGAGGAAATCCTCCTCTCTGAGCTTGGGACCAAATTTTGATGTCAGCTTGACCTTGTTGGGCACCACTCCTTCTCGCGCCAAGAAAGCAAGATCCACTTCCAGAATAGTATCTGATGTTCAAGGTCAACAATTCCTGGAGATTGCCAAGCCTACAATGGACAAATCAGAACAAGACCTGCAAGTTTCCGACTTGGAACTACTAAGAATCCCTATGGGAGAGTCTACCCCTGAAGGCGAGATCCATAACCTCCAGGAAACAGTCACAAGAGTTATTGGGAGAGTGGAAAAAGGACAGCAAACTATCGAACAGTTGGAAGAGCAAGCCCGAGTTCTTACAGGTTTCATCAAGTCTCTTCTATCTAAGGACAAAGTTTTGGATCCCACCCCTTTAACTGCTCTACCTCCTCCTGTAATACTAAGCCAAGATGAAGTGCAAAGTATAAAAGATATGCACAAGTATTCTGTTTATGGCAGAGCTATCGAAGCCATGGTGGATGACATGCTTGTTGCTGGGTTAAACTTCATCGATGAAGCTTTCAAGCTCTATGAAAAGGTGAGTAATATGCAACTGAAGCTCTCCTCCACTATCAATACCATGGATAAAGAACTCAAAATCTGGAGCAGTTGCATAGTAGACCTCCGCCTCATGGGACAAACAGATGAGAACATCTTAATGGCGAACAAGATTTTTGATGATGCCAAAGACAATTTATCGAAGTCTTGGGTCTACAGCGTGGAATGGAAGATCAGAGTATTAGAAGAAGCTGTGGTAGAGATGAAGAACAGTTGGCAGAAGGGAGAAGCTTTCAAAGCACTGACAGTGGCTGCCTTCAAAGATATACATTGTCATCTTCAGGATGAAAACTCTGGTGCTTTCCTGTCCCTGCAAGAAATCAAAGCTCAGTTCAGAGCTTTTGTCAAAAATGATCTGTTCAAGGAAAGCACCATCTCCAAAGAAAAGATGAAGGACATTTGCTCTCTTCAATATGCCATTAAAGAAGCAAATAAAGATTATCATACTCACGTCGAGTTTGATAAAGAGATGGAGAAGTGTCTAGGATTTTGGACTCAGTCTGCTGCCAACACGTCGGTTCCACGTGGCAGAGACATAGCCGAGGCTTTGAAGAAGTTCAGGCAGCGAATTCTGAAGACAGTGGGTCCCTCCCAAAGTAGTTGGCCACACTGTCTTCTTCTCTCTTTTCTTCCTTTTCTCTTCTTCCCATTCTTTTCGTATTCCTTGTAATCGGTTAAGGTATTGCGTTTGGCATTCCTTGACTATTCTTTAGTTAAAAGAAGCGGTTATGAGGAGTAACCGACTTGTAAGCTATTTAATGGCCTTTCTACGCCATTTTACGAAGGAGGAAGAACTTGGATATTTTGCTTTGAAAGTGTAAATAGATCTTAACGAAATCAATACAAAAGGGCTTTCCATTCTTTGTCTATCTGATTCTTGTTGTCTCTGTGTTTTCCTTTTAGATATTGTGAAGATCATTTTGTTCCTAACTAGTTTAGTCTCTCGCGATTGCATCTTTGTTCAGTTTTGCAAGTGCAGTGATCTTGTACAACCAAGGAGGAACTTTGTGTCCCGATTAACAAATTTGAAGAAGGTTATTTATGGAACTTTGCGTCCTTAAATTTAATCTCACTCAACCATCGCAAATGATCTTATCTTAAAATTCCTTTGAAGCTTCGCACACACGAAGAATTATTCTGCTATCTATAATTCTGAATGTTGCTATTCTGCTCATCTTCTTATTCCTTTTCCTCACCCTTACAGAATCGATGATCTCTGTAGAAAACACTTTCGTAATATTCAAGTTCAACCATAAAATAATGTTCTCACGTACTTTTGTAAATAAGCTTGTTTGAATAAGGAACCTCTCCCATTAAAGAGGAGGGACTTCTTGTCCCTTGTTGTTGTTCTTCTAAAAAGTCCTATTTGAAAACCAACGAGTTTTTGGTGACTCACTGGGGAAATCGCATTCCAAGATTACTACAAATTTTCGATCATCCTTTGATCGCGACTCCATGTTTTTACTCGAGGGAGAAGAGCCCTTGGTATCGAAGATTCTCGGTTCCGACTTTTGGAGCAACAGGGTTTCCCTTTCCCTTCCAATAGAAGAACTCGTTCAACGAGCACTCCGCCTGTCCAAGATAGAAGTCCTACAGGTGGTATTCCTTCAGAGCCTGCTAGTCCTAATCTACAAGCTTTGATCCTTGCTGGTGTTACAGTTCCCCTCCGAACCGTATTCCCAAGAAGAATGGCACAATTACCATGGGGTCAGCGTGTCGGACCTCTGGCTCTTGCGCACCCTTTGCATGAGTTACCTAGAGGTAACCGAAAGAACTTCCCAAAATTTAAAGGAGATGGCAAAATTCACCCTGACGAACATATTGCAGCATTCATAGTTGCATGTGGGGTCTTGGGGGTTGAACATGAAGACGTCTCAGTAAGACTGTTCGTTGAGACGTTACAGGATAATGCCGCCTTGGCCCCAGTTCTATCACCTTCCGGCTGGTGCCATCACCGACTGGACTACCATGAGAACTCAGTTCGAAAACCGTTTCAAGCCGGCAGAAGATGTGCATGCCCTGCTTGCCCAGATTTCTCGGATAAAGAAAGATCCATCGAGAACCTATGAGAGAATTTGTGGCTCGGTTCAACAGTTGATCAACAAGATTCCCTGAAATACTCGACAGGTTGATCAAATTCAAAAATGTTTCTTTTGAATGCCCAAATGCCCAAAGTCAGTTATGCTCTAAGAAGGGCTAATCTTGGGAACGCTAGTTCGGATCAAGAACTCGGGTTTGTTAGTATCGAGACGACTTTGATCATGTCGGGAAGTTGAAAAGAGATCCTCTAAATCAAAATGCTGCTTCTTCCTCTTCCACCTCTGGACCTAACTCGATCCATTAGTCCGAAACTTGCAAATGATCTAGTAGCTATAAAGAAACAATTAGCCTAGCATGCACCATATGCAGATGTTCCGAGAAGGAATTTTCAACCCGAAACCGTTTGCGGCTCCCCACATAAGCGGTGCTTGAAGGACCTCCCATCAAAGTTCCCGGTGAATGCAACTTGTGAGGTTGAAGAACCGAGAAGATGATAACGAAGCTTGTGAGGAGTTCCCGGAAGCAATTCGATGATGAGGCGTAAGAGCTCGAAGGATCTCGAGTTAATTTCTTTACCATCAGAAGGCACCGATGATGCGAGATGACTATGATGAAGTGGTAGCGAGACATGAACAAGTGAAGTCATTTGCTGTCATGACTCGAGAAACAGACACATCGAGAGGAAAAGGTGACGCAACAGCCCCTAAAGAAAGTCAAAGAGCAACCGCTGACTATTCCCGTGATTGCGAAAAGAGGATCTCCTCTTCCTACCTCATACACCAAAGGTAAATCTTGCCAATCCCTGCCCCAAAGTTGCTTCTTCTTCTTCTTTTTCCCCAGAATTGATAAGCCTAAGAATCCCAAATGATGATGGTCCATCCACCTCTGGATCCTTTGATACATTGTGATCATCTTAAAAGGACTAAAGTTCAAATTCGAAGGTTTGAATACTACCAAACCCACCCTAAAGCTTTTGCCAAGATGATCCAATTTGTAAATTCCCATTCTAAGACCACCTCTAAAGGCCTTTTGCCCACACCTCCTTCTGCACCACAACCTAGTCTAGTAGCTGCTGTCACCTCACCTGGAGACAAAATCAAGCCTTTTTATGTAACACTTCTTATAGCTGGCCACAAGCTTAGTAATCGTGTGTCATAGATTCCGGGGCCTCGATAATGTGATGCCTGCTAAGGTAGCTCATGCTCTAGGTTTGACCCTTACTCGTACTTATGGATCTTGCTACTCCATGGAAAGTAAGGAAGTGCCTTTAGTTGGAAGGATTAAAGATGCACAAGTAGCTTTCGCTGCTTTACGAAAAGAAAGTCTTGGCTACCATCCTAGAGCGACATTCCTCCTTCCTATGGGATGTTACTAGCGAAACTTCTGTAAAGATGTGGGTGGAGAGATTCAAATGGATTGGTCACACGCTCTCATACCTGTCAATGGACAAATGAAGAAGCTACTACCTGAGAAGCAGTCCGAGTACATTGTGCAGAAGACAGATGATCCCAAGGCACAAATACTCTATGAGGACAGAGGCCATGGTAATTACATGATTTTGTCCCCTGATGAAATCCGACCCTGCAAAATATCACCTAAAGATCCTAATGGTGTCTAGATTTTAGAATTTGATGGCGATTGTTCCTCGGCTGGTTCTGGAGCTGGTGTTCTGCTAATATCACTGAAGGTATCTCGCACCACTTTTCATTTAAATTGCGCAGTTCGAGAACACTAACAATACAGCAGAGTATGAGGCTCTCCTTCTTGGACTGCAAGCAGCCAAAGAACAAGGTGTTAAAAATCTTCTGGCTCGTGGTGATGCAGAGCTGATTGTGAAGCAAGTCAGAAACCTATTTCAGGTAAAGAATGGGAGGCTAAAGCATTATCGGAATCAGGTTTGGGATTCAATTGAATTCCTTGATGCTTTCTCTATTGAAGCAATACCTAGAGAAAAGAATAGCAGGCTGATTCATTGGCTGTCTCAGGTTCACTATTGATTCCCCATCCTGAGTTTTCCCAGGATAAGTTCACTATCGAAATGGTTCACCGGCCTAGTGTACCTGACAATTCTAGCAACTGGCAAGTTTTCAACGATGACCAGCATTTGCTTTCCTTCCTGGAGCTCAAGGGAAATTTTGAGCAACTGTATTTTGAGGGAAGTGACAACCTACCTCGTGAGAGTGTGTCTTCTGATCAAGCGCCTGTCACCCAACAAGAAGAAACTGATCAGGAAGGATGCATTAAGCTCAAAGGAAACAAGATTCCCAAAGGTTTGGTGAGTTTGGAGGAGTTGTTTGACAAGCATGACAGATACGTGAGATCTAAAAGCCTCGAACCTCAAAGAATCCAGCGAGTATGATAAGATTGATATTGGGAGTCCTGATGGCCCGAAGCTGGTAAATATCGGGAAGTGTTGCACATCGGACGAAAGGAGAAGAGCAATTGACCTTCTAAGGAAATATAAGGATGTGCTTGCTATTCTTATGAAGATCTAAAGGCATTCAAGCCAAAAGAAATGCAGCACTCTATCCCTCTCAAGCCAGAATCAAGCCTTTCAAGCGAAGCGAGGCAAGACAACCCAAAGATAGTGACACCATATTTCGGGAGATTGAAACTGCTGAAAGCTAAAATCATCTTTCCCATTCACCATTCGACTTGGATTGCAAACATTGTACCTGTTAGGAAGAAGAATGGTGAGATCCATATCATCTGTGTTGATTTCGGGAACTGAATCGAGGCCTCTCGAAAGATAACTACCCTCTGCCTATGATGGATCAGATTTTGCAAGCGGTAATGAGCTCGAGATGTTATCCATGCTTGATGGTTTTTCCGGATACAATCGGGTAGAGGTCGATATCTTGATCAACATAAGACTGCCTTCACAACTCCTTGGGGTACCTTCGCCTACAAGAGAATGCCTTTTGGGCTGATTAATGCCGGTGCCACTTTCCAAAGAGCTATGGATCGCTTTTGGGAGCTTGAAGGGGAAATGTATTGTCATATACCTTGATGACTGCGAAGTGTTTTCAAAGACAAGAGCAGATCATTTCGATCACAGAAAGCTTGATTAGCAGAGAGATAGAGAGCATGGAATCTCCCTGAATCCTAAAAACTGTACACGTGTTACTGAAGGAAAGCTATTAGGACACATTGTCTCAAAGGATGGCATCAAGATTGATCCGAACGAGTTCAAGCCATCCAACAGATTCCTCTCCCTACTTAGTAAAAGGGCGTACATTCCTTCTTCGGTAAGATCAATTTCTTAAGAAGATTTATCCCTGATTTTGCAGAGTTGACCCGAACATTTCTCGGATGATGAAAGGAAGCAAACATTTGGTTGGTCTTCAGAAGGAAAGGAATCTTTTGAGGGTATCAAGAAAGCTATTGCCAAAACTCCAGTTTTGGCCTGTCCTGACTTCAGCAAGGATTTCATCATATATTGCTATGCTACAAACAACACCACAGGCTGCTTTGTCTTAACCCAGGAAAATTCTGATGGACATGAGCTGCCAATTGCTTTCATGAGCTATATCTTGAAGGATCATGAGCTAAAGTATACCATGATGGAGAAGCATGCTTTTGCAGTAGTCAAAGCTGTCAAGTAGTTCCGTTTCTATATCCTCAATTCTCACTCTATGGTGCTGGTTCCAGATACGACTGTTAAGTCAATTCTTACTCAGCAAGAATTTGGGTCCAAAAGAGGAAACTGGGTGGCTAAGGTCCAGGAGTATGACATTGATATCAAACCAACCAAGCTGGTTCGTGGCAAAGGTCTTTGTGAGCTCATTCTTTGAAGGAGCCGGACATGAGTTGTTGGAAGAAAAGCTGATATTCCTCTTGTTCTATTCCTGAGCTCGGTCGATGAATGGTATGCTGACATCACCCATTTTCTCACTTATGGGGAATGCCCCTCTCATTTAACTGCCAAGGAAAAGAGGACTGTTAAATTGAGATCGGCAATATGTCTTGTGGGAAAATGCTTTGTTCAAGCGTGGCCTAGATGGGAGATTTCTGAAATGTGTCGATAAAGAACAACAGAGAAAGTTACTCTCAGCTTTTCATGATCAAGCATGTGGAGGACACTATTCATCAATAGATCACACTCACAAGATACTCCAGGGAGGATATTGCTTGGCCTTCCTTGTTGAGAGATGCTTCCAAATGGGTAGATAAATGCGAGGCACTCGGACCTTTGTGGGAAGACCTAAACTAGCCGCTTTGCCTCTCAAGCGATTGTGATCGAGGAACCATTTCAACAAAGTGGGGTCTAGACTTCATTGGTGCACTCAATCCTGTTTCTAGTGCTGGGCACACTCATGTGCTAAGCTGCTTCATCGACTACTTCACTAAATGGGTGGAAGCTATCCCGATCCAAGAGCACTACTTCGAAGTAGTATGCAACTTCATCAAGGAGAACATCTTGGTAAGGTACGGAGTACCTAACAAAATGTGAACATAATGCTCAAACTTCTCCTCAATCGAGATAATGGATTTCTGCTATGGGTATGGTATCTCCTCGGCCCATTCTTTAGATTATTATCCCTGGGAAATGGACAAGCGGGAGAATCCACCAATAAGAACCTAGTGACTATCATAAGGAAGTTGGTCGATGAATCTCGTAGAAAGCGGCATAAGAAATTTATGATGCTCTTTGGGCAGACAGGATCACACCTAAAAGAGCCCTTGGAATGTCTCCTTTTCAAGTGGTGTATGGAGTAGAGGCCCATTTGCCGGTGATGGTAGAACTACCAAATGACCTTGCACTGATGAAAGCCATTGAAGACACTAGTTTCAAGTGATGCTCTGGACAAAAGAATCATGTACTGCTGGTGAGCGAGGATAGATTGGAGGTCGGCGATGAGAATATCTGCTCACCAAGAGAAGTGAAGGTTCTATTTGATAAGAAAGCTAGGTCAGAGAGTTCCAAGTTGGTGATACCGTCTTTGTTATGGGACAAAAGACATGAACCTCGTGGCAGCCATGGAAAATTTGATTCTCGTGGCTTGGACCTTTCAAGATAAGACACTTTGGTGAGAACTCTTTCTATCCGGATTACATGGATGGTTCCCCCTCCCACTTCCTTATAGTGGGCAGTATTTGAAGTTGTTCAAGTCCTAGGTGACTAGGGAGTCCCTTTGTATATTATGTACAGTGTTTTTCTGCTTTTGGTGTGTTTCCCTTCTGTTGTGTGTGTTGCCCTCTATATTGGTTTGTTTTTGACTCCGTTTGCCCAATGGATAAGGCAATTGGTGCCTTCACCGAGTTATCTAGGTTCTTGCCTTGTCTCATTCTATGAATTTACACCAAGTCATCCCCAGAAGGAGCCAGTTGTTGTCTACTTAAAATTTCCTTCCCTAACAAGAGCAAATTTTGAAAATTTTGAGTCTAAGTGCTTTTTTTAAGGTACCTAAGTCATAAAATTGAAGAAATCCAAGTTTTGGGCCTTTCTCGCATGTATTTCGGTCTGCATCGGACATTTTTGTCCCACTGTCCCGAGTTCCCAAGTGTGAGTTGTTCCCCGATCGGCCGAAACTCCCGAAATTGTCCTATCTTCGGGCCCGTCGGAAGTTTTTGTTCCAAGTGTCCCGAAACTTTTGTGCAAGGCATGCCTTTTTCGGCCGAAATCCCCTTTCCGCGTATTTCGCACTTTCGAGTCCCAAATGTCCCAAAGTCAAAAGTGCGAGCTTTCTCATTTTAAATTTGAAACTCCCAGTCGCATACTAGGAGCTCTTTGTCCCATTTAAAAAAATCGCAAATCTGTTCCAATTTCGGCCTAAATGTCCGAACCGCGTCCTTTCGCGTTTTTGTCCCATTTGTCCCATTGTCAAAATGCGCCCGCTTCATTTTCGGCCGAGCCGTTCAAGCCGCGATACTCGGAAATTTCGTCCCAAAAGTCCCAAGTCGATCGGGCCCATTGTCCCGATTTCGGCCGAAATGCCCGAGCCGCGTACCTCGCGTATTTTCGTCCCAATTGTTCCAAAAGCTTTTGTGCATTCTCTCTCCATTCCGCCCGAGCCGCGTGTTTCGCGCATTCGCGTCTCACATGTCCCAAGCGTACCTAGTGTCATCCATACTTAGTTTTTCCTGCTCACTCCAAGTATGGCGCTTTTCAAGTTGGTGGTCGTGTAATTAAATGCGCATTGAATTCACTCCTCTCCCCAAAAGGCTATATAATGAACATTTCCCCTTCGCATTTTCTCACATCTTCCTTGATTATCCTTTGCTCAAACCCTTGCGCTTACGAACTTGCGGCGCATTCCTCGCTTCGTAATTCTATTCCAAGTCTAGTTTGCCGTGTTCTCCGAAACTATCAACATGAAGATTAAATTTCAAGGACAAGAACAGATTTCCCCTCTCGAGTCTGGCTTTGTTAGCAACATTGGAGATAGCGAGGCCCGACATCTCGATTTCAACGATTTTTGGGCAAGGATGGAAGATGAAAATCCCTCACCGATGGCTCGAGACAATTCATGACAACGGTGGTTTGGCATTGCTGGAGGATTCCCAATTTGATGACAGTGCAGCCGACGTACGGTGCTTGCATGCGGAGCTCACTTCGACCCGCCTCGAGTGAATTGTGAACGTACATGGGGAGCTCATCGCCAGGATAGACGCCGCCGCCATTGCCACCGCTCCGAAGATCCGAAGGTGGACAATGCCATAGTTGTTTCCCAAGCCCAAGCGCAAGCCATGTTCGATCAAGACAAAGGATGGCAAGTACTGAGCACGAGTGGCGAAGTCTCGGCTAAAAACCCTAAGAAAGGAGCTTCGCCTCACCAAAACCCTCGTCCGAAGCAGACTTCAACGAAGAAGCGCCGGATTTCATATCCGCTGGCTCGGGTCATGGGTTTGCCTTCCACCAGCGAGTTCCATTTCTGGATGTGCCCGCTCATCAGTATGGTGTGCGAGGGTACACAAAATATCAACTGGGCTGAGATCATCAGCATGAATCTGACGGAGCAGCTATCAGCGTCTTTGCAAACAAAGAAGTTTTTCATGACTTCATATCTGATGTATACTCTAGCAGCATCAAGGCAATGGTTCGGATTCTCATATATAGACGCCCACAAAGGCAACCCAGTGTATGCCTATTGCCCGCAGTTTACCTTGGAGACCAGTAACCGCAATTTCAGAAGGGTTAATGATGCTTTCACTATGTACGTGGTCCGATTGCTCGAGGGTGACACCGCCAGGAGATTTTCAGATGAAGCCATGAACTTGATATCACGGTATGGGGCCTACTTCATCCAATTCAGGAAGTTCTCATACATCAGGCTTGCTGGTTATGAGAGTACTCCTCTGCGGCTTCCCATGTTCTGCAACGACAAGATGGCCTTGATCGAAATATGCAGCAAGCTGGACAAGTTGCCTGAGGACTTGCAGAGACAAGAAGATTTCTGGCTGCACTTTCCCATCTCTCTGGGAAATTACACATGTAAAACAGCCCTGGATGCCCAGAATATAGAGAGAACTTTGGTCCCTATCACCGTTCATTTCTTCAAGCCAAGAACCTGCTTTGACTTGAAGAAATTCATTGAACAAAATATCAAGATAGCCTATCATCACATGGCGATCTGTGAAGACTCACTGGCTGATGCAGGCAGGCGACTTCGAGGCCGAGGGAAGAAGGCATTATGGCAGGTTCTCCTTACAATTGATTCAAGAACTCGGTCTGTACCAAGTTCCTGAAGGCCTCAAGGATGATAATTCTGAGCTATACTCATATGAGTATGAAAATGTGATCAAGCACACCCCTCTGGAAGACCTGGATTGGAACAGAAAAGAGAGGGATGATTTGGCCGAGATTCTTGCTCCAATCTTAGTCAGGACTAAGGTTTGGTTCAATAAGAGGGTTCGAGAATTCAGGAGGCAATCAGGAGAATCCTCCTCCAAAGATGACTCGACACCAAACAGAGAAGCACCAGTTCCAAGGTCCGAAACACCAAAGCAAACCCCTCCTGCCTCGTCAGCTCAGGGACCTGTGGAATCTACTCCTTCTCCATCCACTCAAGTATATAAGAAGAAGCTCAAGGAAGTAAAGAAGGAACCGGTGGAAAGAGATCTCCCAGGAGAAACAGCGGAATTACCTTTCGGACGAGAGAACATCATTGTTCTCGGTGAAAGCGAGGATAGTGAGAGACCAACTCCTACAAATGTTCCTGAAGACCAGCAGAGAAAGACAAGGAGGTCCAGAGCTCTGAACTTCCAGGTACCACTGATCCTGCTACTACTAGTACCTCCAGTACTCTACTCACCTCCTGGGCTTGAGTGTCCCTGCTCGGACTTTGAGTGTCATGAGATCCTTGTCTCTTGGTCCCCTTGCCTCCCTACTGATTCTTCTTCCTCTTTTGCTTGGGTGCAGCCTATGGTTGACAAAAGGAAGAGGAAATCCTCCTCTCTGAGCTTGGGACCAAATTTTGATGCTAGCCTTGTTGGGCACCACTCCTTCTCGCGCCAAGAAAGCAAGATCCACTTCGAGAATAGTATCGATGTTCAAGGTCAACAATTCCCGGAAATTGCCAAGCCTACTGATGGACAAATCGGAACAAGACCTGCAAGTTTCCGACTTGGAACTACTAAGAATCCCTATGGGAGAATCTACTCTGAAGGCGAGATCCATAACCTCCAGGAAAGCTTGATCCACAAGAGTTATTGGGAGAGTGGAAAAGGACAGCAAACTATCGAACAGCTGGAAGAGCAAGCCCGAGTTCTTACAGGTTTCATCAAATCTCTCCTGTCTAAGGACAAAGTTTTGGATCCCACCCCTTTAACTGCTCTACCTCCTCCTGTAATGCTAAGCCAAGATGAAGTGCAAAGTATAAAAGATATGCACAAGTATTCTTTTATGGCGAGCTATATGAAGCCATGGTAGATGACATGCTTGTTCTTTGGATTAAACTTCATCGATGAAGCTTTCAAACTCTATGAAAAGGTGAGTAATATGCAACTGAAGCTCTCCTCCACTATCAATACCATGGATAAAGAACTCAAAATCTGGAGCAGTTGCATAGTAGACCTTCGCCTCATGGGACAAACAGATGAGAACATCTTAATGGCGAACAAGATTTTTGATGATGCCAAAGACAATTTATCTAAGTCTTGGGTCTACAGCGTGGAATGGAAGATCAGAGTATTAGAAGAAGCTGTGGTAGAGATGAAGAGAGCAGGTTGGCGAAAGGAGAAGCCTTCAAAGCACCGCTGTTGCTTCCTTCAAAGATATACATTGTCATCTACAGGATGAAGACTCTGGTGCTTTCCTGTCCCTACAAGAAATCAAAGCTCAGTTCAGAGCTTTTGTCAAAGATGATCTGTTCAAGGAAAACACCATCTCCAAAGAAAAGATGAAAGACATTTGCTCTCTTCAATATGCCATTAAAGAAGCAAATAAAGATTATCATACTCACGTCGAGTTTGATAAAGAGATGGAGAAGTGTTTAGGATTTTGGACTCAGTCTGCGGCCAACACGTCGGTTCCACGTGGCAGAGACATAGCCGAGGCTTTGAAGAAGTTCAGGCAGCGAATCCTGAAGACAGTGGGTCCCTCCCAGTAGTTGGCCACCTGTCTTCTTCTCCTTTCTTTCTTTTCTCTTCTTCCCATTCTTTTCGTATTCCTTGTAATCAGTTAAGGTATTGCGTTTGGCATTCCTTGACTATTCTTTAGTTAAAAGAAACGGTTACGAGGAGTAACCGACTTGTAAGCTATTTAATGGCCTTTCTACGCCATTTCTAAAGAGGAAGAACTTGGATATTTTGCTGAAAGTGTAAATAGATCTTAACGAAATCAATACAAAAGGGCTTTCCATTCTTTGTCTATCTGATTCTTGTTGTCTCTGTGTTTTCCTTTTAGATATTGTGAAGATCATTTTGTTCCTAACTAGTTTAGTCTCTCTGATTGCATACTGTTCAGTTTTGCAAGTACAGTGATCTTGTACAACCAAGGAGGAACTTTGTGTCCCGATTAACAAATTTGAAGAAGGTTATTTATGGAACTTTGCGTCCTTAAATTTAATCTCACTCAACCATCACAAATGATCTTATCTTAAAATTCCTTTAAAGCTTCGCACACACGAAGAATTATTCTGCTATCTATAATTCTGAATGTTGCTATTCTGCTCATCTTCT
Source organism: Taxus wallichiana var. yunnanensis (assembly GCA_018340775.1). Classification (NCBI taxonomy): domain Eukaryota; kingdom Viridiplantae; phylum Streptophyta; class Pinopsida; order Cupressales; family Taxaceae; genus Taxus; species Taxus wallichiana. The sequence continues at coordinate 462,021,880 of CM031241.1, forward strand.
TATTCCTTTTCCTCAGTCCTACTGGAACGATGATCTCTGTAGAAAACACTTTCGTAATATTCAAGTTCAACCATAAAATAATGTTCTGTACTTTTGTAAATAAGCTTGTTTCAGAATAAGGGAACCTCTCCCATTAAAGAGGAGGGACTTCTTGTCCCCTGACTGTTGTTCTTCTAAAAAGTCCTATTTGAAAACCAACATGGTCAAGGTTAGAGCTGGGAGGATGTTAAGAAGCATTGTCACTTCAAAAACAAAAAATGACTTTTTAATCCCGATTTCATCTGCCATCAGTTAAGATTTTCTATGATTTTGTCTAGCTGTTTCTTCACTTGTTCATGTACCCCCTGCATTAGTTTGCAAAGGTATCCGCTTTTGCTTTTTCATGCCCATTTGTTGATGCAAGTGTGAACACACACTATAACTAGTTTAGGACATTTCCTAACTAGTTCTCTTTTGCGTTCACACCTAATAAGCTTCATTAGGGAGTTTGTTAGATTAGTTGTTATTTAATCTATTTTTAAGTGAGTTGTTTGTACTCACGTACATAGTTGTGGAGTTGTTAAGGATGTGTCTTCTCCTTGATTTGTGGAGATATCCTTGTCTCCCAACATAGGCTGTCTCACCTATTTCTAAGGTGAGGATAATACTGTTGCAACCTATTTATTTTGTTACCGAATGTGGGAACATGGGCTTTTGCTGAATGATAGTGGTGTATGCAATTGCTTGTTTTTTCCATCAGTTTTTGAGTTCATTGTGTGCAAATTCTTCCTTGTGTTCTCTACATAATCTTGTAGGTTTCTCCTATACCATTTTTGGTAGATTCAACAAATTTATTGCTCCTTTGGGAAATGTCTAAACACAAAATCTGAAATGGTGACATTCCTATAGATTTATTTACAGAATTGTTAGAAGCAAACTCTACTTGAGCCAATATCATATCTCATTGTCTTGGTTTATTCCTTGTTAAACAAGTAAACAAATCTTCCAAACATTTAATCACTACTTTAAATCTCCATCCATCTGTTTGAGGGTGGAATGCTAAGTCATATTACAATTCTATGCCCAACTTCTTCCAATGTGCTCTCCAAAAATGATTGAGAAATTTAGTATCCTTATCTAACGTTATGCTTTGTGTCTAACCATGTAAATAGAAAAAAAAATCACTATATTAGCAAAATCATTGGTGTTTTTGCATGAAAGGAAATGCGCCATCTTTGAAAATCTATCAACCACAACAAATACAATGTCATTTCTGTTGGCCATTGTGTGTTTGTGTTGTCGTGGATGTCAACTCTATTGATGGTAAAGGGTGTCATGGTGTGGTATGTGTCTCCATGAAGTGTTAGCCAATGGTCAAACATGAAGGTTGATTGGTAGTGTCAAGATTTGGAGTGTTCTATGTGGTCTTGATGCATGGTCTAGTGAGCTGAGTCACGGTATGAGTTCTCCCAAGTGAGTTGTTGAGTTTCATGAGGTTAAACATGGCTGGTATGATGTGTAATGGGCGTACATGGGTCCTTATGAGGTCAGCAGGATCATGTCACAAGGTTACATCGTTGAGTCAAGTCATTCTAGGACTATTCCTAGCCCTAGAGCATGCGAGAATGAGGTAAAGATGTGAGTTGTGGAGTTGATCAGTCTTGTCCAAACATAAGTACAATGTTGTGATAGTGTACATGAGGTGTATGGTGAGGTGTAAGAGGGTAAGCCTGCAATTTATAGAGGCGAAGTAGTTAGAAATTGGTTACATACGGTTGAATGCATATGCTAAAAATAGCATTGGAGGAAGTTTCTCGTGCCTCCTGGATAGTTTCCTTTCTTTATTCGGGTTGTTTATGACAACATCACAATCACCTCGGTGGTCTCTTCTTTGCATAGTTACTTGAGGACGGGGGCGGGGTTTCGGGACTGCAAAAAAATTCTAAATTTTGGGGACGACAGGGGACGGCTAGTTAAAAATATATAAATATTTAAAATATAAAGATATAGTGACTAAATTATATAAATAAGCTGAAATAAAACCATTTGAGATTTAAATAAGGTGAAACTTGAACTCATAAACATCAAATACATTCCTTAATACTCATGATTCTTTCAGAAGTTTGCAAGAAGTTGCTTGGTCCAAAAAGGTGCAAAAATTGATTTTATGAAAATAAGAAAAATATTGCCATCAATGCATAGAGCTCAAGAAAATATGCACTTTTAGAGAAAACGACACCTGAAATGGAGCCACATAATGAAAGTTATGGCACATGCAAGTTTTTGCTGCTACATCTTCTTGGAACCTTTCCAAAAATGGCAAATTTTTTTCTCCTTGTGATTTTTTCACCAAAAAGGAAAAAAATGCCAAAAAAGGAAATAAATTCGTGGGGGCGTCACGGGCGTCCCCACGCATTCCCGTCCTCGGGACATTTTCCAATGTTTTGAGGCGTCCCAGGGCGTTTCTAGAAAAAAAAGGAAACGTGGGGGAAACGTTTCCCCCGTCCCAGCGTCCCGGGGCGTCCCGAGGCGTCGGACGTGTCAAAGCAGGGGGACGCGTCCCCGCGTAACTATGCTTCTTTGGAGGTTTATTTCTTGGATGTGGTTCTTCTGAGGAAGGACTTCACTTGTTCGGACATTTTGGGCACTCATTGTTTTCAAAAACCTCTAAACACATATCGGTACATCCTGCCTCCTCACACCATCGGAGTTCATCAAAGACTTCCTTCATCGCAAAGAAAGCTCAAGTGCTTTCTCATCAGGAAATCTCTCGGGAAGAAAACGATAGTAAGGAAGCCATCCCGAGAGCTTTCCCGGATGAGAAAGCGCTTGAGCTCGCTAACGATGAAGGAAGTCTTTTGATGAACTTGATGGTGTGAGGAGGTAGAATACTTGATATGCGTTCAAAGTTTACGAAAACACGAGTGCCCAAAATGCCCGAACAAGCAAAGTCTTTCCCCTTGTGAAGATACACATCAAGAAAAAACCTCAGAGAAAAGACCACCGAGGTGATTTTGATGTTGTCATCAGCGAGACCGAATAAGGAAACGAAACCATCCAGGGGAGGCACGAGAGCCATGCCAAATACCAATAACATCATCAATGAACCTCTTATAGTAGAGAAGACTACTCTAATCCATAAGGTTCAAACCTATAACTCAGATAACATAAAAAGTGGCGAGGCATACACCACAACAAAAATGCTACCCATAAGCAGTGCCCCCGATCCGTCTGTAAAACTTTCCATTGAACTCCGGGAAGTGTTGGGTGAGAACCGGCTGGCAGATTGATGATGAAGTCAGTCATGGGTTCAGAAAAGACCTCCTTGCAAAAATGACGGAGAGCACTTAGGCCAGATTCAGTAGGAATGTTGGGGTAAAGGCTCTCTACATCAAATGTAAACAACAAAATCTCGCGAGGGAATACCCTATCATGCAGATCATGAACCAATGATAAGGAATCAGCCAGGTGATTTTTTGGGCAAGGAGAACAGGAAAAATAGTGTGATGTAGCCAATGAGAGGCCGACTCAAAAAGGAAACCATAGTAGGAGCAGATAGGTCTGCCAACTAGATGGGGCTTATGAATCTTGGGCAGCAAATAGAAGACACAGACTCGAGCAGATTCAGGAGTTACCTTTAGAAGGTAAGCCGTGGGATCAAAGCCAAGTAAGCCAAGGGAACATGCACGATCAACAAGTCTTCGAAGAGAAGAAAACATGGAGTACCAGGGAACCTCAGGGACATCTTCATAAATGTTGCCATCAGAGAGCTGGCGAAGACCTTCAGAAATATACCAATCGCGTGACAACATAGAGATACCCAAATTTTTATCAGCCGGGCAAATGACAATGGAGTTGTCATTCGCAAGTGAAGTGATGGCTCTCTTCCAAGCACGAGGAAAGGCAGGAACATAAGGAGAAGGAGTGGACACCAACTTCGTTTCCACCAGGGATTTTTCGAAGGTGATAATTTTCTCCAGAGGCCTGTACCTTTCATTAGGAACCCAATGGGAGAATCAGGACAAAAACCAACGAAGCCGAAGAAGGCAGCGAGAAGGAATCAAACTCTACACGAGCATTCACAGAGGGCATGGGCGGGGATTAGGAAGATACTTGAGACCAAGGCTCAAAACATCGACATCAGCGGTATAAAGAGGCCGAGTAGAAAAATTATGGACAACAAAATTGGTGATCTTGCCATCAACTTTCCAGACCTTACCCCTAAAACAGAGGAGGCGACGGTAACGATCTAGAAAGAACACAACCACCCATTTATTTAATTGGGTTTCCGCCGCCCTAATGACGGAACCCACCTCGCCTAGGCTTGGGAGCAGATGGGGCGAGTTCACCTCTACTGTGGAATGGAGCTAGTGGCGTGGGAAGAGTTTTCAGGACTCGAATGTGATTACAATGGCGGCACACGAGAGGGAAGTGCGGTTCTGTGACTAGACTATTTTCCCCTTCGATGACGGTGTTAAGAGGGTTTTGGCTATTTTTGGACCGAGAAAGAGGAACCGATTAGGAGCATGCTTTGTTGAGGGGGATGAGGTGGAGCCGAAACCGAAGATGGTTCTTTGGGTTATTGTTACACGAAACTTTGACCCTAGGGAGGAGGGTTAGGGTTCTTCTTGCGAGGCTTCCTCTTTTTCTTCTTACCAAGAAATCGTAGGAGAAGATGGGGAGAACCAAAATTATTGCCGGACATGGAGCGGATCAAGCTTTCTAACTCGTCATATTTCTTCAGCAAGAGGACTGATCTCTTTCTTAACCAAATCGGCTATTGAATCGCGGCAAGCATCACTCATGGTGATATCAGGAATATTTTTTTCGGCGGTGCGGTCACGAATGGCAGCAGCTTCGACACGAGCATTATCCTGAATAATTTGTTCGGTGAGCCAAGATTGACGGTAGGAATTGAACTTTCCCACCAGCTGATTGAACCATGAAAGGGCTAACTCTTGGGCGATAGCGAAAGAAGTGTTTAGAGGATCCGAACATCGGTAACCTTGGGATGGAGATGCAAATCTACAAAATTTTCCACCGAAGACTTCAGATTATCAACAACCTTTTTGAAGGCTTCAATATATAGCATGTGAAGCAAGCTTCCTAAAGCGGTGAGTCTCCTTATTAGAGCTTGAGAAAGAAACTGAAGCTGTTTTCATTAGGAACCACAAGCCGAGGAGCATGGATTTGTAGATTGTTAGGTACCATCCCTTGAGCAAAATCGGCCTCCACTTTAAAGAGGCGAAGGGAACATCTCTTCGATCTTTTGTTGAGCAGACGAAGTCTTTACGGGAAGCATCGAGGATGGATTCTAGGGAAGGAGGAATGGTGGGAGGGGGTGGGTTGGGAGCATCATTGGGAAAAGAACTTTTGCTTAATAGCCTTCAAGAGGGGGCCCAAATGATACGAACTGGCAGTATCTTTGAAGCGGGGATCCCGAAAAGGCCGGGACCCGCGAGGGCATGAGGGCCACAGGGAGGAGGAGGTAGGTATGAAGAGGGTTGAGCAAGGCGGTCGGAGGAAGGGAAGAACCAACAACGTGAGCCATGGTAACTTTAACTCGTTTATTGAGAAGTTCCTCAAAGAAGACCAACGCGTTAACACACTTATCCACACCACCAGAAGAATCGACAACGCTAAAGACCACCTTAGAAGACAAAGCAACGTGAGCCATAAACCGAGTTTAGGGTTTGTGAAAACATAATAATGGCAAAGCGTACTTTAAACCAAGGGAAAAATGGCGAAGTTGAAAGATAGAGAATTAAGAGTCAGTAGACACAAAAAAGAAACTATTATCGATCAAAGTAAAAACTCCAAACGCATTTCAGACTAAATGGTCCTCATCAACGGAGTGAGAAAATACAATGAAGTAAAAGCCTTTAAATAGGCTACTCACACCACGAAAGGGCACGTGACATGATTATCCATATCTCGAGGCGACCTTTTGGGAAAAATTAATTAACTAAACACACCGGTAATTAAGCCTAGGAGCCAACGGCCAAAAAATAACATGGGCCCAGGTTTGTCTTGGAAGGTCACCCATCGAAGACTACTCCGGCCCGAGGCGCGCGCACAACTACGGAGTTATAAAGGGGATCCGATAGCTAGCGCATCAACAAAGCGAATACGAGAAGGAGTAAAGGCATAAATTAACCAAAAATCCTTAATGAGGTCTAAGTCTCTCAACTAAAGGCGATTTTTACAAAGAAAAGAGCGCAAAGGCTTGTGATTTCTCCAACATATGAGACCTCGGGAATGTGCCAAAGTCTGGATCAGCATACCACATCTCGAACATGGGTTGAAGAACATCGAGCTAAGTCGAAGTTTTTCGCCAAAGTGGCAATTATCCAACTTGAGAACAAGCGGGATGGACTTAGGCTTGAGACCTTTGTGTGCAGAAATTTTGAGAAGACTTGGGTCAGCAGAGAAGGTTGATCATCAAAACGGACCTTATCAAACAATGGTAGAAGAAAACGAATACTGTAACCTCTACCATGGAGTTTGTTGAAGAACCAGTTACGGATAACAAGGAAGCCATCCCGAGAGCTTTCCTGGATGAGAAAGCGCTTGAGTTCACTGACGATGAAGGAAGTCTTTTGATGAACCTGATGGTGTGAGGAGGTAGGGATGTACTGATATGCGTTTAGAGGTTTCTGAAAACATTGAGTGCCCAAAATGCCCGAACAAGCGAAGTCCTTCCCCTTGTGAAGAACCACATCCAAGAAAGAAACCTCTAGAGAAGAGACCACCGAGGTGATTTTGATGTTGTCATAAACAGACCCGAATAAAGAAAGGAAACTATCCAGGGAGGCACGAGAGCCATGCCAAATACCAACAACGTCATCAATGAACCTCTTATAGTAGATAAGACTACTCAAATCCATAAGGGTCCAAACCTGTAACTCTTGATAACATAAAAAGAGGCAGGCATACACCACAACAAAACTACTACCCATAGTAGTGCCCCTGATCTATCTATAAAACTTTCCATTGAACTCTAAGAAGTGTTGGGTGAGAACCAACTGGCAGATTGATGATGAAGTCAGTCATGGGTTCAGAAAAGACCTCCTTGCATAAATGATGGAGAGCAATTAGGCTAGATTCAGTAGGAATGTTGGGGTAAAGGCTCTCTACATCAAATGTAAACAAAAAAATCTCGCGAGGGAATACCCTATCACATAGATCATGAACCAATGATAAGGAATCAACCGGGAGAACAGGCAAAATAGTGTGATGTAGCCCATGAGAAGCCAGCTCAAAAAGGAAACCACATTAGGAGCAAATAGGTCTACCAACCAGATGGGGCTTATGAATCTTAGGTAACAAATAGAAGACACAAACTCGAGCAAATATAATATGTTCGGCAAGTTGATTCAAATAGCTCTCTAGTGATGTATGGCTTGTCTCTTGGTGAGCCAATTTGATGGATCTTTCGAGTTAGTTTGTGAAGAAGAAGGTATGTTGGATTTCAAGACAGGTTTGCTCAGGCTGAAAGATTGAGTTGGTTGAGGCATCAAATGGTTTGGTTGATTCTTTTATCACTTGGAGAGTTAAGAGTGATGAATTTTGTTCGTATTGAAGGCCTTTTGAGGTATTCGAAGTGGAAAAAGGATCTGCAAACTAGTTGAGTTTGCAAAGCGGTTTCAAGAAGCTTGATTTGGTGAAGAGTAAAGTTGTTGTAGTTTGAACATATGAATGTTTCATGAGGTATAAGTTGTATGAATGTGTTCTAAAGGTCTTGAGGTTTCCATACAATGGTCACATGCCATAGTTGAGTTGTTTTAAAGTGGTCTCGATGCCCAAAGGTGAAAACAAGGTGTTGGAAACAACTGTTTGGTGAAGGATATGAACCTGTGGGCCCATGTTATGAAATATTTGATTGATCCAAGCAAATGTGCGACCATGGTTGATGCTTATATATTATATTACACATGTATGGTGAATTTGGGAGCTTGAATACTCATGGTTTTGGTATGAGCGTATTTTCTCATCCGGTGATGGTGTTTTGAGGCATTTTTGTGCTTGTATGGAGGTTTTGGGAATGACCGACCTATATGGGTCATATGTGCTCTGTTGTAATAAAGGTATTTGAATGTTAGTATGATGTATTGGTCGAATTAGTCATGAAGGACTGATCTCCCTTGGGTTAGAATGAAGAGAGAGGCTATAAGGCTAGTGCTTTGAGTCCATTTGTGGGCTAGTCATGCATGAGGGAAAAGTGCAACCCAAGCATAATTGTTTTTAGGTTTGGAGGCACGATTTGAAGGCTGATAGTGTGTTACAGGTTGAGGAAGGATAGAGATCATGTGTGCAAGAGTTTAGAGACAAGTCAAGTCGAAGAAGAAGAAGATAGAGTGAGCTAGAGGAATGAGGGTTTGAAGAAGATAACGTGAGCTGAAATTGAGATCTCCATCAGTTGTGGTAGCAACAAAATTCAGATATCATCATCATTAGGTGGCTGAGTTGGTGCTTGGTCATCTTGGGGGGTTGTAGCCTCCTTTTGGAGTTGGTGCTTCACTAAAGCGGGGTTGTGCTCCTTATGAAGTTGGTGTTTCACTTAATTTCTTTGCTTTATGTAATATAAGTAGAGTTTCAGTGGGTTTTCTTCCATATGAGGTTTTCCTACTTATATCTTGTGTCTATGTGCTTCTTCTCACGTGTTATGGTTGTTTGAATGTATTGTGCACACTAAATAAGCAATGGTTGAATGTATGTGAATGGATGAATATTAATGGTTGTTGCAATTAATGGTTAATGAAATAAGAAATTTGTAGGACTAATTCACCCCCTCTCATTCCATTGTGCTTGTATAGAGCACGTCCAAGCAAGTTTAGCAACTTGAAGGAGATCCTTTGAAGCACAAGCAATGGGTAAGTCTTTAGATGTTGAAGCAACATTAAGGAAGAGGAATGAAGTATCTTAGTCAGTGATTGATTGCTTACAAGTTCAGATCAAGGATATGGAGATAGAGCATGGTAAAGTCATCAAGGGTTTGGAGTCACAGGTTGAAAGTATGTCTAAAGCCCTAAGAGATAAAGAGGATACTTGTTCTAGGTATGAAGAGGTTGAAGGCTTTGGAATCTGATTTAGAGGATGCTTCTAACAGGTTGAAAATTTATGGCAAGTTAGAAATTTTTTTGAAGCACTTGATGGGTTTTAAAAGGTCAAAGAGCTACAAATGACAAAACAGGCCTAGGGTTTAAAGGTGAACATGTGAAGAATGATGATGAAGCTAGTCCAAGTTCTTGATCAGGTAAAAAGATGACCAAGGAGGCTGATTTCAAAAGGTCTAACCTTGTACTCTAACTTGAAACCTAAGGCTATGAGGTATGGTTCTTCATTTAATGGTTATTGCTATATATGTCATGATTTTGGTCACAAAGCTAGAGATTGCAAAAGGAGGTCTCCTAGGAATGATGTAGGTCTCTTCAAAGGTGAATGTTTTTCATGTTGTGAGCAATGTTTTAAAAATCGAACCGGCCGAGGTGCAAAAGCGTGACCGGAACCGAGTGAACTGGACGGTTCAAACTTAATGAATCGGTTTATAAAATTTTATATTTTTAATGAAAATAATATATTTGAAAGGTTAAAAACCATGATTCCAACAATTACACACAAAATATGCAAAGTTTGCTCTTATATATATGTAAGAAAGGTGTTTATAGCAAAATGGCACGAACTCCAAGTCCAATACACAATACATATATCATATATGAGATTCGAAACAAAATACATAAACAATGAGGCTCTAAATGGCCTCCATAGTCGAGACTCCAAAAAAACAACATGCTATGATCATTGATACATTACAAATACTACAAGTTACAAAACTCTAGAATAAACTAGATGACATCAATGATCAATCATCAAACTCTGCACACTGTTGGAAATGGGATCCTCAAGGTCATCCTCATCAATATCATCACCGACCTCTGGCTCTGACTCGGACTCATCCAAATCCTCAGGTACATCTGCAACAACTGTATTGGCGGGGTCGGGGAGTAGCACGAGTGCGACTAGTGCTGCTTGTGTCTCGTGACGATGGCGGCGGTGTTGCTAATGGCTCATCAGATTCTTGATCCAAACCCATCCACCCCAAGTCATCGGGATCAAACTCTGTTGGCTGACTCTCCTCTACCCATTCTGAGGTTGGATCTATATCATCCAAGACAATGGGATCAGTATCAGGTCTTCGGTTCAACAACTGGTTGCGCCTTAACCGAAGGTTGTACTGCACAAAGACAAGATCATTCAACCGTTGTTGTTCCAAACGGTTTCTCTTCTTCGTGTGAATCCGCTCAAAGACGGACCAGTTGCGCTTGCACCCAGAAGCACTGCAAGTTTGGCTCAGGATCCTAATTGCAAACTTTTGCAATTGAGGACACTGACTACCAAATGAATCCCACCAATGTGCTGCGATAAAAAGTGTAAATGTTTAATTAGTAAACAATGACGATAAAAAGTTAAAAACACAGTTAAAAATTAAAAGTAAAACATAAACTTATAACTTAAAGGTTAAAGCGTAATTCAACAAATTAGATAAAGATTGTCTTATGCTAAAAATTCATGATTATTCATTAAAATTTTTAATCAAATGAACTTCAAAAAACTTAGAATTTCTTACCTGGTTGGTCCACATCCCTTGTAATCTTTGCAAGGTTTTTCCCAAAGGTACCTGTGGCTCTGCTGAAGAAGCTGATCTGTCGGTGAACCTCAAGTTGTTGCATCTCATCAGGGACCATGCGCTCTAGGCACTCGTACAAACCATCTTTTACTTCTCCTGTTTGATCTTCTCCAAGCTGAGCTCTGTAATGATATTTGGGTTCAAGAAATACCCAGCTGCATGTATAGGCCGATGGAGTTGATTGTTCCATCTATTATCTATGATCTCCCATATAGGCCCATACTTAGTTACCCTGTCTTTGTATGCTGCCCTTATCTGCTCCTTTTCCTGATCCATAGCCTCATAAATATAGCCCATGGCTAATTTTTCCCATCCACCAACCGCAACACCTTAACAAGAGGCTCAACAACTTTCACAATCTCTGTTGTTTTTTTCCAAAATAAATTATCAAAAAGTTTCTTCTTTGTGTCTTTCCCATCTTGTTTCCGCTCCACTTTGATGCATTCCATTCATCACTTGAAAACATCTTTTCAAGTTCTGTTGTTGGGAAAGAAGAGATTGCAACGTGAGGAAGTTTGTTGCAAATCTCGTGATGGCTGGCCTAACAAGTTCTTTGCCCTCAGTGTTCTTCCTCATTAGGTTCAATACCCATGAGTGATTGTAGATGTATTTGGTGATGCTTTTGTCATGCTCTACAGTGTTCTTGATCCAATCTTTTTTTCCTATATCCTCAAGCATGAGAGTCTCCCTCATGCAATGTGTGGCACATGGAGTCCAAAATATTGTTGTGTTTAGCCTCTAACATCTTACTCATGAAGCAAGAACATAGTTAGAGGCATTATCTGTTATGATTTGTACAACATTTTCCACCCCCACCTCTAAAACAATCTCATCCAAAAGCTCAAAACAATAAATTTGCATCTTTCACCCTATCGGATGCATCAATACCGATTTCAAAAACATTGTACCTTGTGGACAAGAAAGGCAAGAAAATTTATTATTGTGCAGTTCTTGCCATCACTCCACCCATCGACATGATAGTGCACATCCTGTTTTGGCCCATGAAGCTTTCTAACCTTTCAAAAATATTCATCTAAAATGCACTTCTTTTGAAGTGATCTTTCAAGTCATGCATCTTTAGGGCCTTTGAAGCCCTTACCAACAACAACAATGGAATCAAACATCGGTTTAATAATAAGGTGAGCGGACAACATTGAAAGGGATATCTATATCATACCACCATCTAGCAATGTACTCAACTAAAAGTTGCTTCTTTGTATTGCTTCTTCCAATGGTAAGGAAATCCAAGGTGGGCTAATTTTTTAATGGCATAATGGAGATAACATTGTGATCATCCCCAGAGTGTGTTGGCTAGATTTTCTGAATGTTCCAGCATAGAAAACCTAGGTAGTCATGAGATAAATCTGACGTGGAAAATAGAAGAAGAGTGAAGATGTTCATTAATCGGTGAGGCTCGTGTGAATTTTCTCAATTAAAGTCATAATGCTAATATCTATATGGGGTTTTACTTTAACTACTTAGTTCATGAACCATAAGCTGAAACAATTCTCAAGAAGAAGCAAGTAAGCTTTGTTTAAAGAAAGGATGTTTTTCTTTTTATAGAAGAAGGGATCAAGTGCATCACATGTAAACACGAGAGAAGAAATGAGGAAGATGTGCATCCCGATCATGATAGAGCCTTGCGAGTTGATTGCATGCACATAAAGAAACCAATAGATATAAACACATAGGAATTCTAAGCAAAGGTAGCTCTAGATCTAGATCTGAAATAACACAAAGTCTATTTAAAGATCTAAGATAAAAAACAAGAAACAAAATACAGTGACACAAAGTTCTAAAATTGAAATGCTCCTGTATATTCCTTTGCTTAAAAGAAGTGGCTCTAAGGGTTTCACACAAAGTCAGGTGGAACACAAGGTTGCATTACAAATTTTGATCATTTTACCCGAAGGTTCTTCTCTACTCTACTATAGAATGTAGAGAGGCAATTACAAGTCGGAAGCTTTTTTTGAATTGGCACATGTGGAAGTAGGAAAAGAAACAATGTATTCGCAATCTTCCTCTGGAATTCCTCTTTGCATGACATTTGCATGATTTGCATTGAATGAAAATAGAACCTTCTATTTTGCACGTCTCGCCACCTATCTCCGAAGTAGTTGACTCTTATTAAGTAATGGCTTTTAAACCAATCATTTAAGTTGTATAATTTAATTGATCGATCAATTACTTTTTGGGAGGAAAGAAGAAGGAAGACTGAAAGAAACTGACTTGGTCTTGATCTTTTTCATTTTCGTATTTTCTGTTGAAATTCTTTTCTTTTGCCTTTCTTTCTCACCAACCTGGATCTCGGGAAACTTTTGGATTGGAAGAAAGTCGGACTCCTGGAAACAAGCAAGACAGATTTGATCTGAAAAGCGGCTAGAATTTTGCCTTCGCCTTGTCTTCTCTTTTATCCTTGAAGCTTTTGCAGTTCTTCTTTTGTACATGCATTTTCTTATGTCTGCCGTAAATAACTCTTTATTTTTAATTGCATGAGCAATTAAAAAAAGTGAAAGCACTCGGGTGAATGACAGAAAAGTTTCATTTTTGAATGAAGGTTTTTCCGCATAATTGGAAGGAGGAAGAAACACATGAGGAAGATCACGGAAGGATTTTTTTCACCAAAAATTCATTGACTTCTGCATCAAATGTTGCATTGAAACGAAGAGGATGCCTTCCTCAGTGAATCAAAGCTAATGTGAGAAATGAGATAAGAAAATGGATCTCGCTTGTGCCTATTAATTTCAGCTCAACCTTTAAAGTCTATCATGATTTCAATTGAGCTAAGTTTCTCTTTCATCTGCCTTTGAAATGGATGACTCCACTGGAGCAATCTTTTCATCTTTCTATCTTTGAATTTGAACAATTCTTTTTCTTCTTATTTGTCAGAATTCTTCAAATGCCAGTGCATGAGAGGATAATTCTTAGATTCGGAGGATATATTCAATGTATTGGAACATTGATTAAAGCTCATTTTCTTTTATAAAGCGAAGTAGTACTTCTGCAATTCATTAATTAACAAAGAAAGAATGGCAGAAAGATGGCAAGAATTTGAAATAAATGAGGCTGTGAATTTCCAAATCATAAAAATCTGCATTCAAGAACAAATTGCCCCAAAAATTGATGTTTTGTTTGCATGCAAAGTGCATGAATTTTTTCAACTTCACTGAGCACTGATGTACTTATCAAACAATTATCAGGACACAAATCAACTTCCTTCAATCAGTGCACAGAAAAAGGTGGAAGCTTTTAGCATTAAATCCACCTTCTTTGAGCAAAAATCCTCTTCAAATGGAGCGCACTTTTCCATCTAGGCTGCAATGCATTCTTTACCAAAGTGAATTAATTAATTCACCCTTATGGCAACCCATGCTATATATAACCCTCATAATTCTATAATTAATAATTGCCCTTCCTATTTCGGCAATTAATTAATTAAAAATCATGCTCTTCTCTTTTTAGATGGGTGATGCTAAAATTGCATGTTTAAGGACAACCATCCATTAAATTAAATTTAATAAAAAAATTTAATCATCCAGATGTTCTTTCTTTCACTTCACTTTAAGCTTCACAAAGTGTGCTTTAACCTTAGCCAATGAAAATAGAATTTAATTTAATCAATTAATACTTTAAAAAGTATTATTTTCTCCCAAATGGGATGATGTGCACTTTTTGACATGAAGGGGATGCCATTAAATAAATTAATTTATTTAATTTTAGCAATCTATTTTCAACCACTTTTGTCCTTTGCCTTTGTTGACATTTTCCACAAGCAGGAGAAGTGCCTTATTTTGGGTGAATAATTAATTAAATTAATCAATTTAAAGGCTGCCATTATTTTTTGAAAGGGGCACACTTTTGACATAAAGAATTCTATTTTTAAGAATCACATGAAATGGGATTTTTACCCTTAAGCATTTGTAAAATCCCATGATTCACTTAAGTCTAGATTTGACTTTCATAATGGGATTATTTACCTGCATGTGTGAAAGGTGAATAAAATCCCATGATTCACTTAAGTGATATTTCTTTTATTCCATGGAATTTTTACCTCTGAGCGCAAGGGGTAAATTATTCTTCTTCCTACTTGCCTCTAATTTTAATTTTACGCTTGAAACTTAAGTGATTTTCATGATCATGGGAAAAAGTACCCCATGTAGTAGCAAGTACATGGAGAATTTTTACTTGACTGCTTCTAATTTTCCCATTATCCATTTATCTTTGTTTTCCAAAATGCGAGAATCTAGCCAAACATGCTTTTCAGTGCGCGACTTTCGTTTTTCCCGGTGAATCCTCGGACCTCGATGAGACTTCTTACGATGTGCATCACATGGATGTGATCAAAATTTTTTTTGTGGCCAAGAAGAGGCAAAACATAGTTAGATGCATTAAAGGAATTGATCTAAGAAATTTCACCCCACCTTAAAACAATCTCATGGGAAAACTCAAAAACAAAAAAATTGCCAAAAGTCACAAATAAAATCAAGAACTTATTCCGATTTCAAAAAAACCCTTATGGTATATAGGAATAATGATTATGTTCGATCACAACGAGGTTAAACGGAGCGCAAATTGCCTCAAACGGGGCTCAAAATAATTAAATACAAATTTCTTGAAAAAATCCTCGAAGTCATAGAATATAACAATTTTGGGCATTACGGGTATTTGGCGAAAATGGAATCTAACATGGCTCTTTGGGAATAAGGTGAGCGGGCAGCATTGAAAGAGAACTTTTTGCAATCATGCCACCATTATTTTTGTCTTAAAAAATGCTTTTCGGATGGTTATCCAAGGTAGGTTGATTTTTTCAAGATGAGGCAAGGGATAGTACCAGTGTGGAAGATGGAAAAAAGCTTTGAATGGTCTTTTTTTTTTTTGAGGCCGGTTTTCTTGACTATGAGTGGATGGGGAGGCATATACCGAATGGGGTCTCTAAGAGTCACATGAAGGTGGTCGAGCAAGATCCTTCAACACTCAAGGCATGTTCCCTCCTCCCTATTTCAGCTTCCATCTCTTTTTGCCTAGCCTTCTCTTTTCTATGTTTTCAAGCATGTTTTCATTTCCAACCTAATGGCATCAATATCAGGTGCATCACATGGGGTAACTTGGCCTCTTTGACCAGCCAAGTGTTGTTTCAACCTATGAATCCCCCCCCCTTGATGTGTTTCTTACAATATTTACAAAAAACTTGATTATCAATTATGTCTGCATGGGTCCATGTAGGGTCTTTTGTTTTGGGGGCCATTGCAAATGCAAACAAATTTGAAAATGCAAATAAAAACAAAATAAATTTCATATTTCTTATTTAATAAAATTTACAAATAAGGGGCAAGTTTAAAATGTAACATACCTTTCAATGTGCACACAAATGAGGTGAAGAAATGCTCCAAGCTTGTATATGGCACCACAAAGAGCCCACACTCCAAATGTAGATGTAAATGCCACCACAAAGAGCCCACACTTGATGCCAAACAACCCCAAACTCACTCCAAATGAACACTATTCAATGCTGCCCCAATCCTCCAAATCCTTGCAAATAAGAGAGGTGCTCACAAATAGAGGTGAGGTGCTCACAAATGGATGCCAATATCACCACAAAGAGCCCACAAGCAATGCCAAACAAGCTCCAAGCCTCCAACTTCCAAGCTCACTACAAAAAATAAACTCTTCAATCTTATGCTCACAAATGCTCACAAATGCTCAATGAGAGAGGTGTGAAGTGAATAGAGGGGGGGGTGTATTTATAACACCAAATTAGGGTTGGAACCTAAGTGTGTTTGAGCCAAGAAAGAAGAATGGGATTGTGTGTCACAAATGCCACAAGCAAGGGCATATTGCAAGATTTTGTCATCAAATAGGATCTTTAGGGTACTCTAGCAGATTTCAAGCTCAAAGTGGAAAGTTTTTCAAGAAGAAGACTCTCATGAATGAGTCAAGGATGTTATGTCAGATCCTAAGGGAAAGAAGATGGTTGTTCAAGCAAGAGAAGTTAAGAGATCAGATTCTCAGTCTGAAATGCAGCCTAATCCAATGAAGTTTGTCAAAGAAGGTCCTAGTGGCTTCAAGATGGGAGACAAGTTCAGTCAAGGAAGTAAATTGCCTTAGTTGAAGGGCTCAGAAGTGAAGAAGACCACATGTGCCTAAAAGCAATTCATTCTCCTGTACATGAGAAGCTGAGGATTCTAGGAGTTTGGAACACATCAAGTGTTGTAAGGTATGTTAAGCAATTTCTCCATGAGTTTTGCGTCATTATTTGTGTAGGTGTCTGAGTTTGTCTTGTTGTCCCTGTTTGAAGAAGTCCATGGTTGTCATTGAAGGTATGTTGGGGTCAGTCTAGTTCATGTCTTGGTTTTGGAAGTCTATGGTATCAAGTCAGTGAGTCTTAGGTTCTGTGTTTGTGTCTTAAAGCCATCATGTTGATGCAAAAGTGCTATCATTGTCTTGTTGAATATCAGTTAAAGGGCTGTATGTATCATCAAGATGTCTAAGTATGCTGGTAGTACATTATGTAGTTCAAATTCTTGATATTGTTGGTCAAATATCTGTGTGTGTGTGGAATGAAGTCTTCAAGTCTGTGTCATGCAAAGTAAAAGTCTAATGATCAATCAAAGCACATCAGTGTTCTGAGTTTGTATTGCAATGTTGAAGGCATCTTTGTGTTTCTGAGTCATGAAAAAAGTCATAGACTTGGTTGAGTCCTTTAAGTCCGTCAAAGGTCTCAGTCATGAAGATAGGATTATCTCCAAGAAGTAGTGTTCAAGTCAGTGTCTTGGTTTAAGAATGAAGTCATGGAGCTGTCAAAGATGCTCAGTCTGCCTTGAGGATGTTTGGGCTCTATTATATCCTCAAAGAGGTTGTCATAAGTGCATAGGCTTGTGAAGTGTGTTGTTGACCTTAAAGTGCACTATGTTTGTGAGGTCTGTGATGTCATGGATGAGTGTATAAGTCTGTCATGAAGCTATATGCTCTATCACAAGTGTATCAAGTTGCTTCATGGGTCTATAGTTCATACAAACAAGTTAAAGTTGCTGTCTGAGCTGTAGGAATGCAATGGTTGAAGGCACTGTTCATGTACATTTCTAGAAAGACTTCTTGAAGGATTTAAAGTGGTGTTTGGTCAATGTCATGTGTTAGTCCACATAGTCTTGTGTGTCAAAGTGTGAGTTTGTCAAGTATACTGTGTACAAAGTTACCAAGGTCTGTAATGATGTATTTAGTACTTCACAGTCTGAGTGATCTGTGTAAATATCTTAAAGGGCCTTGGAGTGTTCTCTGTCTCATGTCAAGAGAAAATTAGTCATTGAAGAAGGAGACCTGTGTGAAAAGGATTAAGTGTCCAAGCATGCTCTTATGAGGCCATAACTGTATTGCAAACCTGTGTATGACTTCTAGAATCAGTGACAGAGCAAGGAAACAGAGTAAATGTGTGTGTAATCTTGAAACATGGGCAAATTCTCATGAATGTAATAGAAGAGGGTATGGCAGCTATTTCAAGGGTTTGTGTGTTCTTCAAGAAACTCAGAGGTTTGTATAAGATCACTCAAGTATGATATGAATCTGAATCATGTCTCCAATAGCAGAAAAAAGTCACAGAGTATGAGTTGACAAGGTGATACAGTCTGAGACAAGGTATGGACAAAGCTTACTCAATGCAATTTTATTTGGAAGGGCAGAAGGGCTGTAGTCATTGGGTGGGAGTGGTTGTTGGTTGGGTTAGAGTGTGCTCAAGACATGTAAAGAATATATCAAAGTGAGTCATGAGCATGATGGGATCCTTATCCCAGGGAAGTCTCTATTGGTATAATAGAAGAGTTATCAGTCAAGGTCTGAGTCTCAAGGTGGAATGAGTAAAGCAAAATCTGTACATGGCCTTTTGGAGTCATGAAGTCATTGACCTGGCTTGTTAGTGTATTATGAATGTTTGTCAAAGTGTATCTAACCTGGTGTTGAGCTCTGAGAATGGTTTTGGAGGTCTGTAATAGTGTTTTCCAGGTATTAGTAACTATAGAATGGTCTCCATAAGAATCCCGAGGAATGGAAAGCTACAGAACTGTCAAACGCACAAGAAATCATGAAGGTTGCTGAGTTGCATAAGGTTTTGCCTGGATCATGAATGAAGTTCTTCAAGTTGACATGTGTACAGTGGTTGAAGAAAGAAGATCATTCTCTGTTTTTGATCCAAGTTTTTGCTTCTAGAAGTCTTTCACAGGTGCATCTGAGATAGTTGAAGGTTGAGAAACTTTTGTAAGTTCATTTCTTGCAAACACAGAGCTCTGAGAAAACAGTTTACCAGGTATGAAGGTATAGAATGTTGAAGAAGTTCACTCTATTGTTGCCTCATGAAGTGAAGATAATCAAGGTTGCCTGAGCTATGAAGGAAGGTCTGCAAAGTAATATGAAGCATGTCAAAGTATAGAAGTCTGTGCCATGTCAAGATGTCTCTGCAAGTGAAAGTTTTTGCGTTCTCAAGTCAAGATGGCCTTTGTCATAAATGTGGATTGGTCACCTGATGAAAGTCCTCTTCATGCTTGATGGTGTATGTCTAATGTTTCTGAATCTTCACAAGTCAAGTGATTTGATGTGAGCATGCACTGAAAGGATGTCCCAGTTCAAGGGTGCTTACACCTAACATTGTCAAGTCTGAGTTGTGAAGAAGGTCTTAAGTAGGCAATGCAGAGTGGTGTCATGATGTATGGAAGGTTGTTTTAGCTTTTCAAGCATGAGTGGAAGATGAAAATGAAGTATTCAAGGTTCGTAGATCAAATTGTGTAAATTGAGTACTGTGATAACTATCTACCAGGTCAGTGACAGAGTATAGGAAGTATGAATCCCTGTGTATATGCTGCAAGGTGCAGGTTCAATGTGGTTCATCAAGACTGTGAAGTGCAATCATCCTTTACAAGGTCTAATTCTGAGGAAGTTGACTGAGTTAAGGTTTGTAGCAGTGCTTTCATCAAATGCAAGGAATATATAGTGCTCCTCAGGTATGTCCATAAAGAAAGATTACCAAGATGACAAGATATAGTTCTGATTGTGCCTCTTAAGTCAGGGAAATCTATATTTGATGACTAAAAAAGTGTACAAGGTATGTTGAAGGCTTGTAGGGCAGAGTAAGTTGTGTTTGCATGAAGAATGGTTTGTGAAACATGTTTGTCTCCATTATGGAAAAGAGTGAAAGAGGTTACAGTGCAGGTATGACTGTCTCAGAGCACTAAAATTGCATAACTGTAAAGGCTTGTAAGACGAAAAACTTGAATCTTGTGAGCACTTGTATCAAGTATGTTCACTCCCAAGGGGAGTTAGACACCATTGAAAGAGTAAGGTTGCAGGGTTACTCAGTTCATTCTCCAATCACAAGCCAAAGCCATCCAAATCAGAGTTTCAAAGTGCTCAAGAGGTCTGTATGTTGATTTTCTTGTTGAAAGGAGTATCAAGAAGTATGGTACAGGACATGTCAAGCATAAAAATTGTCAAGCAGTGAAGCTGTCAAGAGTTTGTTCTAATAGTTATGTATTATATGAGCTTAAGTTGACTTACATTGTGTAAAGATGAACTTGAATAACCTGAATTTGCATTGTAGTGATGGGTAAAGTCTCAGCAAGCCTGTGAAAGTCTTATTTCTGTCAAAAAATAATATGATTGAGCCTAATCAAAAGGTCATCTCTGTACTGAAGTTGTCTCAAGGGTTAAGAGTTCCTCGTGAAAGATGAAGGTACTGTGTAAGTATTCCAGATCTGCAAGTGTAATGTTAGGGCCAAGAAGGTGTCAAATCAGGGTATTCTCTGTTTCAAGGTCAGAAGATCAAAAATTAGCAATATGGAGGTAAATGAAACACTACAGGTCTCTGATGTTGTCCGAAGGCAGGGGAGAAAGTATCTTACTTGCATCTAATTTATGAAATTGCTCAGGGTACAAACAAGGTATGTTGAACTTGCTATGCTACTCCCTTGAAGAAGAACTAATGTGACAGGTTTATGAGTGAATGTATAGATTCAAGGCCCTAGAGTGGTCTTCAAATGTCTCAAAAGTGACTGTGGAAAGCAAAACAATGCTACAGGGTCTAAGAAGGTAAGCAAATGCAGGGGGAGCATATTTGATTGAAAATTAAGTGTGGAAGATGGTAAAACAGGCTGGTAGAGTTGTATTGCAGATGCATGTGGAACTCTTTAAAGGTAAAGGAGTCCTCGAGTCTAAAAAAGTGAAATTAAATGTTTCAAAGGTTGAAATGACTGTGGAAGTGTCTTAGGGCTCAAGTCATAGAACCAAGGTATGCAATCAAGTTTTTGAGTTTTCAGCTAGAGTTTGATAATATGAATCCAGGGGGAGTAATGAGGAGTCTCATGAAGTACATGGATGCCTAGAAGCTTGTGAAGTTTGTCAGAAATGCGCTGAAGTTGGAACTTAGGGACAGTGGTTCTAAATGTGAAAATGACAGTATTGGAGGCAAAAACTTGATTTTTGAGCATGGTATAGTCCTAAAAGGAAATGTTGAGTGTGAATAAAGACAAAATGGGGAGTATAAGTTCAAGGGGAGATTTGTACAGGTCCAAATGCTGCTAGGAGTCAAGAAAACCAAGTTCAAAGAGCTAATTGAGCATGTAAGTCAGTTTTGGCCATTGTGTGTCATTGTTTCTTGTCATGTGATGTTATTTTCCATTGATGGAAAATTGTAGGTGTCATAGATGTCAAAGGTATGAGTCTCAAAAACATGAGAAAGTGTCATGTAGGTGTGTTTGTCTTGTCAAACATGAAGGTGGTTGATCAATGAAAAAGGGGAGATTGTTGGCCATTGTGTGTTTGTGTTGTCATTGATGTTCCATTGTGTCATGGTGTGGTATGTGTCTCCATGAGGTGAGGTCAAACATGAAAGTTGATTCTAGTGGAGTGTTCATGTGGTCTGGTGATGGTCTAGTGAGCTGATAGTATGAGTCCTCCCAATGAGTTGGTTGTTGAGTTCATGAGGTCAAACATGGTTGGTATGATGTGTCATGGGTGTACATGGGTCTGTATGAGGTCAACATGGTCAGTTCATGAGGTTACATGGTTGAGTCGGGTCATTCCAGGCCTATTCTAGCCCTAGAACATGAAAGCATGAGAATGAGGTAGAAATGTGAGTTTTGGAGTTGATCAGTCTTGTGGAGCATGGGAACAATGGTTTGTAGTGTAGTAGCGTGTATGGTGAGTTTTAGGTCAGAACTCAAAGGTATGATGCATATTTGGAGGTCCTTGGGAAGAAAACAAGTGAGAATAGAAAGTTTAAGCATAGGTAAGTCTTAATGGATGGAGAGTTTCAGAGAATATTTGAGCTAGATGGTGAGTATGGAAAGTTATAGGATGTTTTCATGATGCTTCATGACAAGTTTCAAGTCATTCATTCTGAATGGAGAATTACAAGATACATCAAGTTTTGCAAACCGGGTAAGTTAGAGTGTTTTAAAAAGCAAAGTGGACCTTTTGATGCTCGTTGTTGTGATTGTATGCTTTGCATGGGGACTTGAGATCTTTGGAATATATTTTAGGTCAGTTATGAAGGTTTCACAAAAATAATGAGGTGGTTTGATCGTCACGTTTTTATGAACGATCGTTAAGAAGGTAAAGTGGTTTGAAACCCTAACTAAACCCTAGCTAGAGAGAGAAGATTTCTTACCAGTATGTAATTTTGATTTTTTGAAAAAGTGATGATTGAATGTTGTAGAGGACTCTTCCAGATTTCTAGAAAGGTATATTAGAGCATGTGACCATATGTGGGCCCACCTGAAAATGCTTGTTTCTGAAGAGTTCAGTTTAAGGAGAAGTTTTCCAAAGAAGGTATGAATAAATTAACATTATTTTATCCATGGAGTTTTTCTAGATTTCATGAAGGTTTCAGGTCATGGTTGAGGTGAAAAAGTGCAAAGTGCCCTATTTATGAAGATTGTTTTGGGGCAGTTTGGAGCAACTTGTAAAATTGACATTACAAGAGCTACATGAGGATTTAGGACTCCATTCAAGTTGTGTTGTGAAGCTGGTTAGAGATATTTCCATTGGTATATAAAAATTGATGATTGGATAAGGTATGCAAAAGTTATGAGTTGTTCTTTTTGAGGTCAATTTTGAAGGATGTTTGTTCTAGCAAGGGTGTTAAGTAGCTTGATAAGGTAAAGTGATGATTTTGAGTTGTTCATGATTTTGAAGGTTTTGAGTGCTTATAAATCATGTATAAGGGTGTTCCATGATTTTTAAGCTTGGAAGTGTTTTTTTGGGTGATGGAGCATGTTGAGCTAATGGTCAGTTCTTGAGTCCAAGAAGGCATAAAAAGAAGTTTGCAGAGATTGGATTGGTTGAAGGCCTTCCACTTGGATTTGGAAGGAGTTATAATATGTTATGGAAAGGTGATTCAGATATATTTATAGTGATGTATGCTTTTTTGTCTTGGTGAGTTAATTTGATGGCTCTTTAGGTCAATTTGTGAAGAAGAAGGTATGTTGATTTTCAGGACAAGTTTTCTTAGGTTGAAAGATTGAGTTGGTTGAAGCATGAAATGGATTGAGTTGATGCTTTCTTATCACCTGGAGAGTGAATAGGGATGAATTTTGTTCCTATTGAAGGATTTTTAGGTCTTGGAAAGTGGCATAAAGGGTGAAAACTAGTTGAGTTTACAAAACTGGTTTTTGGGCAACTTGTTTTGGTGAAGAGGAAAAGTTTTGTGGTTTGAACATATGGATGTTTCATGAGGTCTAACATGCATGAATGTGTTCTATAAGTTGCTTGTGCGGGTTATGAGGTTTCCATATAGTGGTCACATGCCATATTTGAGTTGTTTTTGAAGTGGTCTTGAGGCCCAAAGGTGAAAACAAGGTGTTGGAAACAATTGTTTGGTGAAGGATATGAACCTTGTGGGCCCATGTTATGAAATATTTGATTGGTTCAAGTAAAATTGTGACCATGGTATGATTTTATATGTTATATTACACATGTATGGTGAATTTGGGAGCTTGAATAATCATGGTTTTGGTATGAGTGGATTTTTCTCATCCTAGTGATGGGGTTTTGAGGCATTTTTGTGCTTGTATGGAGGTTTTGGGAATGACTGACCTATATGGGTCATATGTGACCATTTAATAAATTTATTTGAATTTAATATTATGATTTATTGGTCGAATTAGTCATGAAGGACCACTGATCTCCTCTTGGTTAGAATGAAGAGAAGGCTATAAAGCTAGTGTTTTGAGTCCATTTGTGGGCTAGTCATGCATGGGAAAAGTGTGACCCAAGTAGAATTGTTTTGCAGGTTTGAAGGCATGATTTGAAGGTTGATAGTGTGTGTTACAAGTTGAGGAAGGATATAGAGCATGTGTGCAAGATTTTAGAGCCAAGACAAGTCAAATGAAGAAGAAGATAAAGCGAGTTAGAGGAATGAGGGTTTTGAATAAGATGAGTGTGATGTAAAATTGAGATCTCCATCAGTTGTGGTAGAAAAAATTCAGAGATCATCATCATCAGGTGGCTGAGTTGGTGCTTGGTCATCTTGGGGGGTTGTAGCCTCCTTGTGGAGTTGGTGCTTCACTAAACTAGGGGTTGGTGCTCCTTGTGAAGTTGGTGCTTCACTAAACTAGGGGTTGGTGCTCCTTGTGAAGTTGGTGCTTCACTAAATTTCTTTTCTTTGTGTAATATAAGAGTTTCAAAGTGGTTTTCTTCCCCATGAGGGTTTCCCACTTATATCTTGTGTCTATGTGCTTCTTCTCATGTGTTATGGTTGTTTGAATGTATTGTGCACACTAAATAAGCAATGGTTGAATGCATGTGAATGGATGAATGTTAATGGTTGTTGAAATTAATGGTTAATGAAATAAGAAATTTGTTGGACTGATCTCTCATTGAACATTTTGGAATGCACATTTTTCATGAATAAAAACCTTCCTTGATGAAGTAATCTCAATACTTTCTTCTTTCACCAACCCAAGGTTACTTGCAATCCTTCCAAGATTCTACAAATTTTTCATCTTTTTTCCTTCAATTACTTCATGCTTTCCTAACAAATTATCTTTACGGATATGGTAGTCAACAATGCAGCTCTCCTACTCAAAGCATTTTCTATCTTATTGGACTGCCCAATTTTGCGCTTGGTGACAAATGTATTAACTTTGCAAATATTGTACCCACTTCATATGCCTTTGATTCAATTTTACTTGGTTATCAATTATTCAATGCTTGATGATATGTGAACACAACACATTCCTTGGGAAGCTTGATTGATGTCTCGATTTCTTCAATGGTTGAACTATAACATAAAATACCTAATCATATATCGAGTTTCTTTAATTTTCCTCATTCAACTTCTCATTGAAGTATGCAATTTGTCTCCCATTTGGACTCAACAATGTTCCAATAGCCATTCCACTTGCATCATAGTCTATTTGAAACACTTTATGCATCACAATCTACTTAAAACACTTCATTAAAATCAGGCAAGGCAAAAATAAAATATTTTGTAACATTCCCTTTTAAAGTTTCATGAATTTTATTATTTTCTATTATCAATGTGAACATTCATTTCTTCATGCATTTAGTCAAAGGTGCACAAATTCCACTAGAATTTCTTATAAACTTTTTGTAAAAGATTGGAAGAACATGAAAAAGTCTTACCTCGATGGTGCTCTTGGGAGGGTCCAGTCCACTATAGCCTTAATATTTTCTAGGTTCATCTTCAATCTTTCTTGAGAAATCAAAAGTCCTAAGTATACAAGCTTTTCCTTTATGAAAGTGCACTTTTTCATATTAACCAATAGTTTTGAATCTTCGGGTTTTCCAATACTTGCTTTAGATTAATTATGTTTTCTTCTATGGTCTTGCTGAAAATTAGTGTACCATCAAGGTGTATTGTTACATATTTTACCAAAAATGGCTTTATCACCTCATTCATCAATCTTCTTACAAAAAAACCACTCATACGACCCTTCTTTTGTCCTAAAAGCAGTTTTCCAATCATCATCTTCCTTTATTCAAATTAGATGATAACCACTCTTCAAATCAATATTGGAGAAATATTTTGCACCATTCAAGCAAGCCATCAAGTCATCCATCCTTGGCAATATAAATATGTAGTTATGGTGCTTTTATTTGTTGCTCTTGACTTTGTACTCTTCCTTTATTCTCTATCTTATTTTGGTTTAAGTATTGTTGATACTGCACACGAGCTCAAAATTTCTCTAATCAAATTGCTTTCAAAAAATCTTGCACTATCTTATCCAACACTTGTGCTCATTGATGGAATCAGTCTATGTGGGGTCTTTTTGGAAAACTAGCTTCAGTATCAAATTCATATGATGGAATTTTTTTTTTTTTCATAGGAGGCAACCCAATCGGCAACTCCTTTGAAATAATCTCATGGTATTCTCGAACAATTTTTCACTTTTGTTGGTATCTCTTGTTCCACCTCATATTATGGTTTTGGAATTGAATGAAAATGCACTTTTGACTTCTTCACCTCGTTTAGGAACACTTTGGTTGAAATTAGCATTACTTAAATATTGTCTTCTTCTTTCATAGGAAACAACTCAAATTTCTTTCCATCTTTGGTAATTTTGAAGTATTCTTTCTTCCATCATGGAATGCACTTTTGTCATAATTTCAAGGTCTACCTAGCAACATGTGTCATTCATCCGTAGATATCACATCACACCATACTTATTCATCGTGATCCCTAATATGGAAATTAATCTTTCATTGCGAAAAATAGTTGACTCTTGAAACTAGTTTTTGAATAAACTCTACGAGGATTGCTTATATTCGTAGTCATTATTCAATTTTTTTGAAATTATTTAAAAATTATAATTAAGTTTGAAAGAATTAGATTAAATTATTAGATGATGTAATAGACATAAACTCTAAGTTGATGAATCTTCTATACCCAAGAAACACTAAATGGAGATGGGGAGAGCATTTAAGATCCATTTTTGAGCCATTTAGGTAGAAACCAAATTACTATCACTATATATAATTACTTTGCAACATTAACCTCTAGGTTTTCTCTTGTTTTTAAAGATGTTCTTTCTTTGACATTGTAATGTCCCTTTCGGGCTCAAATTTGAGCAATTTAGATTTTCCGCAAAACAGTAATGGAACATTGCTGAAAATGATGCCAACACCGTAAAAATCTGATTTTTATGACAACAAAGTAATTTTATGCAAAACATTAGGGCACCGACCTATTTTAGGTCCATGAAACCCTAAGTGACCTAGGTAGAATTCAGATTTTAGCCTTTCCCACACACAAATCTTCAAAAAAATACATCAACAATACGAAACACTTGATGAATTCATGCAAAATAAATGCTTCAATAATAAATTATAGATTGTTGGAATTAATTATTGCTCAAAAACAATTGAAACTTGTAAAATTCCATATCTTCATAAATACTTGGAGATAAAATGCAAATGCTAGCTCAAAATGACCACAAACAATCAGCTATCCAATAAAATTAGAATCAGATTTTTCCAACCACGAAAACCCATTGAAAAGTGATCCTGAAATCTCCAAATGGGTAGATCAAATTGGAAATTAATGTGGCAGCCCCCAAAAAGTGTTACCTAGCTGGAATGTGTGCCCTAACACTGATAGAAACCCTTGTTCTGAAATTTTGAATTTTGATGTGCAGATGTGACTCCCGGATGAAGTCACCAATGCAACAAATGAGGGTTTCCGTCCCCAAGTGTTGTGACTATTGAGGGTTTTCGTCCCCAATAGGATCCAATGAGGGTTTTTGTCCTCAAAGGGTGAAAATGAGAGCTCAATGCTCCAATTTCAAAAGAGAAGTATATAATTCACAAGATGATCATTACAATGAGCCCCAACATTTGCTTTTATAGCCTTTTCTTTCCTTTCTTTGTGGAGCACTCCATGTAGGCCTCTTTATTTCTTTTTTAACATTTACTTTTCCCTCTTAAAGAGGGACAACCTCTCCTTTTTAGCCGATTGAAAATAATGAAAATAAGCTAAGGGTCTTTTTCTATTTTAGTATTTAAAAATACCTTTTATAATATTATTAAGTTGTCTCAAAATGAAGAATTGGCCAACTTAAAATATTATTAATTATTTTAATTTGGAAAATGGGACATTACAGTCCTCCTTGCCCAAATATTCTTGCCCTCAAGAAAATGCAAGCTCTCATACCCAAGTGCCAATGTGAAAGAACATGTTGTAGTACTCTCATAATCTAGACCGCGTGCTTGTCAAGTAAGAGAACTTATGCAAAACAAACTTATGCAATGGCTGCCCCTATCTTCATTGAAGTCCCTTGGCAGCCCATGAAGCTTTATGGCTGCCATGAAGCGTTATGGCTGCCGTGAAGAAAAACTTAGTTGTCCCAATTCTGTCCTTAAAAACAGAAATAACAATTTCTTCCCTTGTACACTCAGCCGTACAAAACACTTTCCAACCAGTTGCAAGATCAAAAAAGGGCAAAAAAATGAAAAAATCTCAACAACTTGACCAACAAAAGCATTTCCCAATGGGTCATCTTCTTTTCCATCTCATCCTTGTCAACTATGGTGGAAGAACACCCTCTAATCATATGCATGAATGCAATTGAAAAAGAAAAAGAAATGCCAAAAAAGATGTCAGCAATGCTATTGAGTACAAATGGGCTCATAGCTGTCATAAAGATGCTTCTTCTAACACTTGAGAGTAACCAAACATCACCTCTTATTTCTCCTATGCTTGGCTGAAGCCTTTTTGCAAAAATAACCAAATTATGAGTCATCATACCTTGCTTTTGCTATGCTGCTATGATTTTCAAGTGGGTTCACCATTCACCAATCTTCAACAAAGTGCTTTACTCCTCCCCACTCGCGACCTTCATCCCTACACTCGCGACTTCCATTTCTAAACTCGTGACCTCCGAAACAAGAAAATCACGAATTGAGGGTTTTCTAATCACTATCTCTGCGCACCTATTCGTATTTCTCCACGTTTTCGGTTGAGAAATCCATAGTAGATTCTCTGCTTCCGTCGTGCTCTTCACGAATTTCGTGATGGGATGTTTGGAGAGCCATTAGGAGGAATTCTCTGCTCCCATCGTGCTTTACTCCTCCTTGAGCTTTGTCCCTTGCTTTCGTGTCGTGCTCTGCTCCTCCCCACCCGCATCTAGCTCTGCTCCTCCCCCACTCTGTCGAGCTCTGCTCCTCCCTCTCATCTTGCTTTGTCCCTCCCCTCCCGTCATGCTTTGTTCCTCCCCACTTGTGACCTCCATCCCTACACTCGCGACTTCCATTTGAACTCACGACCTCTAGGAAACAGGAAAATCATGAATCGAGGGTTTTCGAATCACTATCTCTGTGCACCTATTCACATTCCTCCACATTTTCAGTCGAGAAATCCATAGTCGATTCGCTTGGGAATTCAATCCTCCTCACGCCTTGTTCAAACCACCCTCTTCACGGTTTTCGTGATTGGAATCGTTCTCGATTGGTTAAACCATGCCACCATTCAACCCTATCACCATCATCTCTGTTTTGCATTGCTTGCATCGATGTGTATGGGCTAGATGCCCTGGCGGCTCGTTTTCGATCCTCTCTCCATCTCACCCTATAGGTTGTCCCTCCAATACGATGCTTTTGAACCAGAGATATGGAGCCCAGGACAAATGCCGAAGACAACAATCTCACATTGATAACAAATATTTAGAAACCAGATAGGCAGAACTTCAAGGACAATGTTGATATCATATAGAACTTCTCAATAGAGTACAACGAATGGAAATTGTGAACTGGGCTCTTCGCACGAAAGTGTGTGTTCTCACCAACCGGGTTGTAGCAGTTGAATTCAAAAATGCTATTTTGAAAGAAAAGGTCTTCAGCAGCATGGACAATCTCAACCCTCCCAATGACACCATACAAGTCGAGATTCTTGATCTCAAAAATAAGCAGGAGGAGATTAGACTACAACAAACCTCGTTCAAACAGAAACAAAATCACATATTCAATCATGGGCACAGGTGGTTAGTGGTAAGGACAACACTCCCCCGCCTATGGCTGATGTTGAAGAGATCGTCCCAAGCCAAACTAGGGGAGGAACGCACTAGGTGCGAACGTGAGTTGAAACTTAAGGTAAGGGGGATCCCCTCACCCCAAGGACCCCTTGACGGTTGGAAATTGTAATATCCCTTTTGGGGATAAAACTGAAATTTAAGGAAATTAGCTCAA
The DNA here is from genome assembly GCA_018340775.1 of Taxus wallichiana var. yunnanensis. Taxonomy (NCBI): domain Eukaryota; kingdom Viridiplantae; phylum Streptophyta; class Pinopsida; order Cupressales; family Taxaceae; genus Taxus; species Taxus wallichiana. The sequence goes on from CM031241.1 coordinate 462,051,728, forward strand.
ACCCCAAATCTGATTTTTATAGAAGCAATTAATAAGGGCCAAAAAGAACACTCTCAAACCCTAGCGACTAGGGGAGAGAGAGAGAAATCCACCATAGAAACACTCAAAAATTATGAGAAGTTATTCCTTAGATTGCCCTTGATTTTAGAAGCTAGAAAATGCGATCAAATCATCAAACTCAGAATTCTGGAATTTATTAGGGCACAAAAACAGCTGAAACTTGTAAATTCAATAACTCATAGAAAACAAGGAATCTCCACACATATGAATACTCAAAATGATCATAAAAATATCAGTAATCAAATGAGACCAATATCATAATTTTTCAACCATGGGAACCCTCTCAAAATTGGTCCCGAAATCTCTAAATGAGTAGATAAAGCTGCCCAATGCCAATAAAAATTTGAATATTAAGTATTCTCCTTAAATCTGCAATAATCTTCAATACCAATCAATGTTGAAGGGTTTTCGTCCTCCAACAAAACCACTAGAAGGGTTTTCGTCCTTCTAGGAAGCCACACAAGAGGGTTTTCGTCCTCAAGTGGAAGAACATGGAGCAACAAGCTCACAATGCCCAAATAGGAAAATGCGCCAAAATCTAGATGCCCCAAATGAACCCTCTAATCTTCTTTTATAACCTCCTTTTGGCGCCAAGGCTTGGAATAGCAAGGCCGACCTCTTAAAGTCATTATAATCTTTTATTAAGCCTCATTAAAAGCACTAAACCCAACCGACCCACTAAGAATGGGTAATACAAAAATAAATGATGAATATGGATAGTGAAAATTGAAATATAATCCATGATTTTCCATTGTTCAACCATTGCTTGCCAAAGAATTCTTTATTTCAGAATTTTTGAAAAAAGGAACATTATAGTCCTCCTTCCGAAATTGCTTGTTCTCAAGCAATTGCAAGAACCACGGATCCCAAATGAATCTTGACTACTTCGACATGCTTGTACATGAAGCAAACATATTAAAGAAAACAAGAGTGTTTAACAACACTTTTAAATCCCCTTTGTCATGCTTTAGAAACATGACAACTAGCTCACTTTTGTTGCTTGATGCCACTTCATAATTTTCACTTAGATGATGGCTTCCCAATACTTTAGCAAGGCTGTCCCAAAAATAGCAATGAGCATGCATTTTTCCTTCAAAAATCAGAATCCTCAAATCTGAAAATAACTCACAACCTGACTTCTTTCCTCCTTCCAACTGGAATCTTCCTTCCTCCTTATTTCATGAGGGAATGCTCTCAAAAAATGAAAACATACTGCTGTGCATGACTGAAAATGGCAGCCCTAAACCTGATTTTTGTAATTTCAGTCTTATAATCATGGCATAACAACTAGCAAACTGAAATTTCACGAAAAATGGAAAGTCCATGAGTAATGTGGAGGCTGAAATTTGATTTGCATACTCTGAAAATTTATGAACAGCAAGTCTACAACTGAAACCAGCAGATATATTGGCTGTAATCTTAAGAAAATCAGCTTTCTTATTACCCCTCTGAATTTTGATTTCACAACAATCAGCCATCATGCCCAATTGAAAATTCATCATGTAATGGTGCCACAAATTAGGTGTACTCAAACAATTACCTTGCTGTAGGAGAGCATCTTTTTGCCCAAAAGTGAATGCTTGGAACACCAAAATAAGTATTCCGGGCTGCGTACTTACCGCTGTCCATAACCCCCACGATTTTTCCAACTCATGACTGAAAATGAGCATCCTATCATCCAATGAAGTGACGACAATGAACATTCATCACAAGTAATTAGAAGAATTTTGAAAATCTGAAAATTACCATCTCTAATGGCTGCCCTGAACATGCTTATTCTACCTTAAATGCATAGTGGAACATTTTCCCAAACTTCTCCAATGATTTGTTGGGTCTTTGGAACCTAGACCTTGACCCCAAGTGACTAAACATTATGCATTTGTGGCACTTCTATATCATGCAAATGGGCTGTCCCATGGTACTCTGAAATGCACACCTTACTATTTTCCATTCTCCCACAACAATCAACTTTGACACACAAATGAATAAGCAACAAACAAGTGTGTAGAAGAATTTTTGGTTGCCCCAAGTGGAGTGTTTGGAA
>CM031241.1:463296866-463457241 GCA_018340775.1 Taxus wallichiana var. yunnanensis
AATGAAAGTGGCTTCATACCTTTGTGTAGTGATCCTACTTAGGTAAGGACCAATTAGATGACTGGGAATTAGACCATGCTCGTCCTTCTGGGGCTGAATACCATAAGGATATAACTGTTGTTCTGAAAATGTTGTTGTATACGCCTCGTAAAAATTGCATTGACTGCCCTTTGCACTCTTGATTCCCTTCCATTGAACCATATCCTCAATATTTCTCTTGAGCCCTTCAAGGCCCAAATCTGAATTTTGTCTTGCACATTGATATGAAAAGACAAAAGAACTAACCAGAGTGGCTTCAACATTAGAAACTCTTTTCTTACTGGGATCCCAAATCATTGTGTGTGCACAAATCTGAATTTGCATCAAGGGATTTATATGTCTTATGTTGCAAACCCATATCCATCATTCTATCTCCCTTCCCATAATGATCCATAATTTGGCATGACATAAACAAACAATCTTTCATACCTTAATTTGTCCTCTCGAGTGTTCATCCTTCCTTGATGGATAGACATATGTTGAGCTCCCCCAACACCATTGTCTATGTGCCTTAGATCTCCAAGAATAGAAGCAATCGCTCTTTCCTTATCACTTGCATCCCCATCACTAAGATCAACCTTGGACTCTTCCCCTTTGCTAGGGTAACCACTAGGGTGTCTATCAAATGGAAGTGGCATAGTAGGAAGCATTAAACACCTATTAAATACATCTGAAAGCTTACCAAAGGTTGTTGTTTTGGAAATTACAACAGGCTGCAATTTCACGCAAGTGTCCATGGAAGTCTCCTCCTCATGTGCAAGTTTCTCCATAAGGTCTCCTTTGACTTCTTCACTTAGGTGTAGATCTGACTTTAATTCCTTCATGGGGGTATAATGTGGTTTCATTTCCTTTCCCATCCTTGCAATCTTGCACATAAAATATTTCTAGAAAACTTTCTGTGAAATCTTCAAGGGAGGTAGTGGATTCAACCCCTTGGGTCTTTAACAAATGATGCCACCACTTATGTGTTATTTCATATATGTATCTAGAGATGAGCATGAGGTAATCATCCTGAAAAATAGGATTCGATAACAAATATCTCTTAAATTTCTTTAACCAAAATCTAGTAAAAATTTTGTTAGTCCCATTAAAAAAGGAACTTGGGTCCACTTCATATTGAATATTTCATACCTATGTCGGGACGATACACTGCGTTGATACCACTGTAATGTCCCCAAATGGACACTTTTCCACCTCAAATGGATTTTAGGCAAATCCCAATCCAATGTAACAATTTATAAAAGATATTCCAAAATTTATGAATGCAGATCAAATTTTTATATAGAAAATGCAACTAGGTATGGAGATGAAAACCCACCAAATATGAATTAAAACCACTGAATCTTTAATGGAAACAAATCAACAAATTTTGCAAAGATGGAATCATGAAAGAAATACCAGATTTGAGCTTCAAAACAAGATGAATTTATTTATTATAATTATGCAAACAATTGTCCTCAAACACATTGAAAATACTACTTCAACTCCAAAAATTATGTAAAATAGCTGATTTGATTTCTAAAAATCAGAAATATGATCAACAACTAAATCAACTTCAAAAACAACTCCAAAGTACCATATATCAGCTCCTTAGATGGTCGCTCCACATAGAAATGGTTGGAAATGGAGAAGAAACGCAACAACAACTTTCCTCCCACAAACCCTTGATCAAAATCTGCAACTTCAGCCCTTAATACTTGAAATACAAAAACACAAATAACTCTTTGCTCCTCAATGGAAACCCTAGATGGAGAATCCTCACAACTAGAAGAAGAGTTTTCATTCCTCTTCTAGATCTCTTAGAGGGTTTTCATCCTCAAGAGATTATTTCGAGGGTTTTCATCCTCAAGAGATTATTTCTAAGGGTTTTCGTCCTTAGAAAATATTTTGTAAAGCTCTAAGGCTCAGACAAAAATCAGATTTGTATAAAATAGAAAAGGATGCCTTCTACAAGCAAGTCGACTTGCTTTTATAGACGAACTTGGCCAAATAGCCACCCTCAACTTCCAATCAGCTTTCACCTCCTTATTTAATGTTTTTTCCAACTTATTTCCTCCATCAAAGGGGTCACATTTTATCCTATGGGAGATTAATAAATATAAAGTGACATTCCCTTTTTCTTATTTTACTTTATAACTTTATATTTTCTTTTATATTTTAAATTTGACTTTATCATTAATAAATTAATATAAAGTGCTTATAATAATATTTTATATTGCACTTTTATAATTAATTCATTATGATAAGTTTCCCTTTCTATCACCCTTTAGCTGTCAGGAAACAAAATTGGGCTAAAGGTCTTCGAATGATTATTTTAAGAAGGGGAACATTTCAACATGCTTGCAGTGCAGTGCACGGTACGAGTACGGTTCGGGGGATGCTATGGGCACATACCCACAGCCTCGGGTACAAAAATTTGTACTGAGACATACTTGGGGCATGTGGGTACGTACCCACACACTTATTTTTTAAGTGAAAAAAATAAATAAAACTTGAGGGCTTTGACTAGTATTGAACCTTGTAATGTTTGTGTGAAATTCAATATTACTAATAAGCTTCAAGGGTCAAGAGAGATGAAAATGAATTCATTTGGTTGATTTACTATTTGGGGATTTCTTGTTGCTCTTCATGTGTCCTTTATTATTTAGTCAATTTGGAAGGCATGGGAACAAGTGAAGCACTTGTTGGTTGGGCGACCTATCTTCTCTTCTTTTAACACTAGGTGTCAAGCCTACAAATTGATTTCGTCAAATCTGAAATATAATGACAAGAACCTTGCCTTGATAAGAGATTTCTCTACCTCCTCCAATTTGAGAAAGGAATTAAAATATTTCATGACTTATACAAATTTGGGAAGTGGATGGAATGGAAAAACCTTAAAGTTTTTTATAAGCTTCCTCAATCTTTATTCGAGAATGTATACAATGCTCATAAATGCTTTCACAACTCCCTCTACAATGTACCATATACATAGTCGGAGGCCTATGAGTTGAAATACATGAAATATAAAGCTTTATAAGAATTGGCGGTGAAGGATGATCCAAAATCCAAGGCAAATGATCATGACATTTTATACTTTACTAGATAATATATTAGGCTAATCACAACAAGGGCTCATCTTATTTCAATGATTGTTGGTTACACAAAAAAAAATAATCTCGAAAGTCTTATTCTAGCATAATCCTAATGTGTGGAAACTTTTGGGATTCAGGAAACATAGCTATAACTCGAAAAGAAAGAATCAAAATTTGAACATAAAACACGATAATAATAAGAAGGAACGCCAATTACTATTTTTTCTCCTTTGACGTTGTTTTTGGGAGTGATTTGGGTTGTCGATGGGAGTTTTTATAAGGCAAATGATAGAGGTTTTGAGGCAATGACATGCATCATGGAGGCAACGATAGGGGTTACAGAGGCAACGTTAGGGTGTCAAAGGCATCCTGATTTGGGCACTAAGAAAGGTGGAGGTCCAGTAAGTAGTGATAGGGGTTTCAGAGGCGGTGTCACCTTGATTTCACCCCGAAATCTGGACTACCCTATCCGAAAAATTTTTCGTACTTTTAAAATAATGGGTCGTTTTGTTTTTATTGCAGAAAGTTCTTGTATTGCATCAAGATAATCCTAAAGAGCCATATTAGCCTTTTTGCCAAATACCCGGATGCTCAAAATTGTTTTATTACTGCGTCGGGATTTGTCTGCGGGAAATTTGTATTTAATTATTTTGGGCCCCATATGAGGCTATTTGCGCTCCGTTTCAACTCTATTGTGAGTGAATATGTTATTATTCCTATGTGCCAGAAGGGTTTTAACTTGGGATAAGTTTTGGGCTTTATTTGTAACTTTTGGCAATTTTTCGTGTTTTTGTGGTGTCCCGTTTTATTTTCTCGTGAAATTTCTGGAACAATTCCTTTGCTGTAAGCCCGATTTTGGCCTGGAATAGCTGGAAAACATATACGCACATTATACCGGAGGAAGTCGCCATTGGAGGTCTGATCTCTGGGAAAAAGTGAAGTTGTATCTCTGAGAAAAGCCTCTCTGCGGGGATGGGCGCATTTTGGAAAACAAAGGATTTAAGTCGCAATGGTAAAAATAGAAGCCGCAGGGGGTGGAATTTTATAACTACCTCCAAAGCAGGGTACTTTTTCCTGTGTTATAAAAGTCACTTAAGCTGCAATGGGAAAAATAGAGGCAGCAGGCAGGTGGGAATTTATTGCTACTGTCTTGCAGGTAAAAATTCTCATGATAAAATAAAAGGAAAGTGACTTAAGTGAAATCATGGGATTTTAGTGCCTGCCTTGTAGGGTAAAGAATCCCATTGTCAAAGTCAAATCACTTAAGTGGATCATGGATTTTGGTGCTGCGCTTGCAGGTAAAGAATCCCATTGTTGAAAAATTCTTAAAAATAGAATTACATGTGCAAAAAGTGCGCCCCCTTTGAAGTGATGATGGAAGGATTAAAAAACATTAAAATTTATTTATTTAGTGGCTGCCCCCTTCCTCTCAAAAAAGTGCACCCCTATTTGGGAATTATTTAATGTTTTTTAAGGCATTAAAACATTAAATTAATTCCTATTTTCAGTGGCTATGGTCAAGGCACACTGTTAAGCTTAAGTGAAGTGATGTGTGAAGGATTAAATTGGATTAATTTAATTTATTGGATGGTTGTCCTTAAACATGCTATTTTTAAAAGAGAAGAGCATGATTTTTAATTAATTAATTGCCTAGAATTGTGAAGGCAATTATTAATTATAGAATTGTGAAGGTTATATAAGCATGGGCAGCCATATGGGTGAATTATTTGATTCACAGGTAAAGAATTGCAGCCAAGAGGAAAAGTGCGCCCCCATTAGAAGAAGGATTTTGCTCAGGCAAGGTGGCAACAAGGCTAAAAGCTTCCAGATTTGGCGCATGCTTTGAAGGAGGTTGATCTTTGTCTGCATAATTATTTCCACAGGTGTTACAGGAGCTCAGGTGTTGATTGAAAGGATTCATGCTCTCTTTATGTGTAAATTAAACACCAATTTTTGGGGCAGCAGGCTTGAAAAGTGCAGATTTTTACAATTTAAATTCACTATTCATGCTCCGGTGGCCATTTTTGTCTGAATAAATTACAGGAATTCATTACAGGTGCTTTACAAAAGAAAAGGAGTTTTTATCAATGTCCAATACATTGCAAATATCCTCCGAATCTGAAGAATTGTCCAGATCTACACCAGTATTGAAGAAATCCGGCCAAGTAAGAAGAAAAAGAATTATTCAGACGAAGATAGACAAAGCCATGGCGAAAAGAGATGAAAAAGAAAGCACGATGGATTCATGCATTGCTTCCAAACTTACAAACATAGGAGACACAGATCTAGGCCCGGAACCTCTTTCCGATTTGATTGATAGATCCAGAGCGGGAAAGACTTCACTCATGTGTGCGGTTAAAAGCGGTGGAATTATCCAAGTAGCCTGCAACTTTTCCATGTGATGCCAAAGGGTTTCTTCAAAGTAACCTTTGCTCTCGAGTTAAGAGTTTGTGATGGAGTGTGCTAGATCTTATCATCCTTCATCCAGATCAATGGGTGATCTTTATGGAAAGACAATAACTCGTTTGGACGCAGAGTTCATCAATTATTGTTTGAAGATTCCAATGCGAAAGGTGGTGATTTCCATTAGCATTCGGATGCTAACTGTAGATGGGAGAAGCATAGAGCTGATTGCGTGAGCATAATGAACAACCGATTCATGAAGAAGCCTAGGTCTCCTTGAAGTTCCCGAGAACTCTTCCGTGGTCCAATTTGGTGTAGGAGGCGAGATGATGTTGTCGATTGCTATGCGGGATTAACGGCTTCCGGCGAATGCTTACACTTTCCGTACATGGATGTATGTGTTCATCAGGACCATTTAAATCAACAAGGTTGATTCCATAATCAATTGGTCGGAAATTATTAGCAACAACATCGGTGAGCAACTCCGGAACGTGAGGCGTACTTTCAACTTCAAGATGACTTCATACTTGGTGTATGTTGCAGCTTCACAAGGCATCTTTTCCAAGTTGGATAGATGTGGTGTTCTTTCTAAGGACCCCATTTTCGAGTGCTACCCACAGCTTACTGCACCTACATGCAAGAAAAACTTCAAAGTGATCAACGATGACTTCTTCTATGATTTCATCTGCAGGCTAGACAAAGACTTGAAGGCCAACAGGGTAAGCAAGGAAGTGTGGGAAGTTGTGTCCAAGATTGGCAGTCTATTCATTCAATTTGTAGATTTCACATACCTCAGGGTTACGGGCTTTTCTGGAGAACCAATAAAGATGCCGTGTATCCGAATGATAGATTGATCGCCATGGAGCTCAAGCAGTAACTTGTGAAGTTACACGACCTTGATCAAAATGACACAAGTCTACGGGCTTCTTCCCAATCAACGTGGGGCATTACGGTTGCATTAGCATCCATAGAGCTCGAGGGATGGAGGCGCAAATGTTATCCGAGTATGAACAAGAGTTCTTCCTACGCACGGCTGAACTTCGACCCATTTAGAGTAGTCAGGAAGATAATCTCCCATGAGTACGCACATGTGCCTTCATTAGAGGATTTTTGGATGAAGTGCAAAAGTGAGTACGAGGTAAGAAAGAAAGATTTCAGCAGGCTATCAGCAAAGCAAGTGTTCGAATTTGGACTAGCACGGATACTTGCGGATGTTAAAGATGATGGGAACGTGGTACTTGACACTTACCATCAAATGGGAGGAGATAAAGCCATACTGCAGGATAAAAATGGAGGTTGCCACTCAATTGAAGAAAGATCTAGAGCTGTGTTGGTGAATGCTTCGAACTGGCTGTTGACGAAGGGATATTGCCTTGATGAAGCATTGATGAATCAAATCACGGGCAACTTCGGTGCAGGAGATTCCCTCAAGAGAAAGCATGAAGGAGAAAGCAGCAGAAGGTCTAAGAAGTTGAAAGTACATAGAAGATCTCAAGAGAAAGAGAAGATCACTTCTACGACCATGGCTTTGACTTCGGCTTCTCAAGCACTCAGTACTTCACCAACTATTACACCGTAGCAGTAGCAAGACACTTCCATGCCTCCATTAAATCCGGTGACATTCGTCTTCTCTCCTCAGCCACTTCATTCATCACCCATGCCAGAGGAGATGTTAGAGCTGCAGATGGCAGAGTTTGAAAGAGCTTTGTCCTTGGATGATTCAGAGGATGGCAGCCATAACACCGTGGCACTTTCGACGGCGGAGAGGATGCAGAGCGGGAGATGGTAGTGCACTCAACGACTTCTCACTCTCCGAGAAGTTTCTCGGAATGGTTGGCTTTGCAGCTTGGTTTCAGAAGAAGCAAGAATGGAGATGAACTTAGAGGATCACGGATTGCAGCTACTTGGATCTCGAGCGGAGAGACAGAAGGCAAAAGTTGCTAAAGCAACTTCTAGGTCGATCATCGAGGATTGGGAGAAAAGTTTCTTTGAGATATGAATTCCAGCAGAAGAAGGAAAGATAGAAGAGGAGCTAAGCTGTAGAAGATGTGATAGTGACCAAAGTACCCCTCGGTCAAGCCACCACTGAAGGATTGAAGCAGGACACGCAGACATTGATAGATGCTTTATTCCTTAGGCTTGACAGTGAGAAGGCGGAGAAAGAAGAGTTGCAGAAGCAAGTATCTCAATTATGTGAGATCATAGCCAAGGTTGTTAAACCTTCCATTCAACCCATTTCAGAGTAGGTGAGTGATCATCTTATGCAGGAAATGGAGGATGCAAGAAATCAAGTAAAGGCTATTGATGAATGGAAGGATTTGATTATTCGTCAAGCTTCTGTACAACTTGGAGAAGTGCCAGCCCGCCTAAAGGTTATGGATGATGTAGTAGATCAGCTGAAGCAACTGATGGCTAACATAGAAGGCATGAATACAGTTGCAGAGAGTAACCTGAGTATTTTGGTCGAGATCAACAAGCTGTTGGGAGATGTATTGATTGCAGAGCAAATTGTACCGGATGGATCAGTTGAGAAGGGGAAGCAGCTAGAATTTGTAGTATCTTTCCGTTTGGAGATCTGCAGAGTTTTGCTGAAGAGGATGTAGGCACTTGAGAGTAGGACATCAGACTTACCAGACCGTATCATTTCTTTCACTGAGGAAAGAGTGGACGGAGGTGTTACTTCATACGTGCGGATCGTTTCTAACAAGGTGCCTAATTCCCTGGAAGGTTCTCTTCTGATGGTACAAAAGAGAATTGATAAAGCTACCAAGCCTTTCACGATGAATTCTATCAGTAGGCTGGTGGCGCCATTGTAGGCGAGTGCATTGCAAGGTTTGGACCAAGCTTGGAAGAGGTGGAAGCATGCATCAAAGTATTGAATGAAGGGTTGCTGCAGTTCAGAAAGAGAAGGAAGCGATGGTTAAAACAGATGGAAGGATCTTTGAATTACATGTTCGACAAGTATATCCGATATCAAAACAAGAAGAAGACATAAATGTTACAGCTGGCATGACTTCTTATATTCTTTCTTCTTCTATTTTCTATGTTCCCGGATGAAATTGTAAAACTTCTAAGTTATTGGTTTTGCAACCATTACTTGAAGTCATGTGGAACCATTCTATTAGTTAAGTGATACATGTGTCACTTAAGAAGAAGTTAGTTGAGGATGATTGCCAAATGTCATCTTTACTTGTTGTTCATGCTTTAGTTCAGTTAGACTTCCCATTTGTACTTTCCCTCCTACATTCTATAAGTAGGAGAAGAACCTCGGGTTAATGATCGATCAGAATTTGTAAGCAACAATCTTGTGTTCTAGACTTTGTGTTGAACCCCGAGAGCAACTTGGAGCAAAGGAATACAAAGGAGCAGGTTTCCGGAGAACTTTGTGTCACGGTGTACTGTGTTTCTTGCTTTTAAATCTTAGATCTCTTAAGTAAAATTTGTGTTATTATAGATCCGGATCTAGATCTGCCTTTACTTTATAATTCGGTGTGTTCATATCTATTAAGTTTCTTTATGTGCATGCAATTAGCTCTGCTATCTACTAATTGGGATGCACATCTTCCCCGCTTTCTTCTTTGTATTTCCTTTACTTCCTTCTTCTATAACTTTCCTTTCTTAAACGATTTGCTTACTTGTGCGAGAACTTCTTAGTTATGGTTCATGAACTAAGTAGTTAAAGTAAAACCACGATAGATAATAACACATTTTTATTGAAAAATGACATGGGAGCCTCACCGGTTAAATGAGGGAGATTTATCTCATGATTGCCTAGGTTTGATGCTATGCGGAAAATCTAGCCAACAAGAGCGGCGACATGTATCATGGAGGAAATGTTGAAGGTGTTAAAGGAAACGTGGAGAGATAGATTCGAGATGCGGTGAAGGTCCCACACACAAACAGGGGCAGCAGCGGTGACTTAGGATTCAGATTTTACAAAAATACAAGATTTATAAAGTGGTGGGGTGTTCTAGGGCACAAGCCGAAAAACACAGGAAAGCCATGGTTAAACATGAGGGTTTCAAAGACAATCCAAACTTGGAGTTACAGAGGTACATTGTTTCATAGGCACATTTACCAATGGCAGACAAAAATACAAGAAACTCTCAAACTCTTGCACTGGGAACAGGGAAAAAGATGGTTTTTGTGAATGCAAAGCAATATAAGGGGATCTTACGATGTAGGCATGCCAAAAAGCTAAGGTAGACTCAAAAGAAAAATATTACTTTGATTCTACAAAAAAACAATGAACAACAAGGGAATTTTGTTTTCAAAGATTATCAAATACAAGGAAAACAATCAATACATAAGGAGGGTAGAGAGGATCCAAAATTGAGTAAAATAAAAAAAATTCAACAAACAAAGATGAAAGAGAGGAAGTAGTGCAAGATCCTAAAAAAATATACAACCCTACATCTACCCCTTTGATGTGGTCTTCATAATTGTATGTAAATGAGCTCATGAGCATGCAAGAGAGACTTGGAACCTTAGAAAATCAGAAGGTGCAAGAAGACAATGAGAGAAAAGAATGTGTAACACATAGACACAAGTTGGAAAGGGAAAATAAAGTCCTTAAAGAGCAGGTGATAAATCTTCAAAATCTCATGGAAAGAGGACAACAAGAGTTAGTCGTTCTAAAACATGACTTAAGACATTTGAAAGCAACGGGAGAGAAAAACATCGAAACGGTAAAAGGAAATGAAACATTTCAAATAAATGAAATCCAATCAGTAATTAAAAACATGGAAATAAAAGAAAACCAGCTAAGAGATCGGATAGAAGAGGCCAAAACTTGGTCACACGTGATAAGCGAGATCATCAAACGAGCAAAGGCAAGTCATAGAGAAGCACATCAAAACTCAAATAAAAGAAGAAAAAGACAAGCATGACAAAGTGGTAAATTTTATCATCAAAGGCTTAAGAGATTTTGGTGAAAAAGAGAGAACTGACATACTGGCAAGGGACTTCCTTAGAGACAAGTTGAAATGGACAGGGTATATACAACAAGCTAATAGGATTGGTAGGAGAATAGAGGGAGGAAAGGATCGACATGTGCGAGTTGTCATGAGAACTGTAGAAGACAAGCAAGCTATCCTAAAAAATAAGGGACTTCTTTGAGACACACACACACACACACACACACACACACACACACACACACACACACACACACACATCTAGATGAGGATTTAACATTTTCTCAACAAGAAGACCGAAAGAAGGAATGGGAGAAAGTGAAAAAAACAAGAGAGGCAGGAAAATGGGCACAATTAAGGAATGGAAAAACCCAAATCAGTGATCATTGGTCAAACAAGAAATAGGAATTCGGGGCCCCATGGGATCCCATGCACATAGTAAGTTGGAATTGCATAGGGGTATTCATGGAGAAGAGGACCCGATTTGGGGCCCATAGCAGAGGGGAAAGATATTATTATTCTTACAGAAACACATGAGCATGATGGTTACAAAGTCCCTGATTTTGAGGGATACAAGAAAATTTCAGTTTAGAACGAAGGAGGTGAAACAGGGAAATGGCACGGGGAATTATAGTGCTAATCAAAGAAGCATGGTTAGGGATCATAAAAGTGGAAAAGGAATATGCAAATAAACAATAAATTTGGCTGAAAATATCATATAACAAGGCAATAATCAGATTGGTTGCTTGCTAATTTGCACCGAAAGGCTCAAAGACATGTAAGAAAAGAAATTTGGATATGGAAGACCCATATGCTTTGTTAGAAAAAGATATTTGTGTTTAGTGCATCTGGGGAAATTATTTTGATGGGGAATTTAATGCAAGGACTGCAAATAATCAATCTCTTCAGTTGGGCAGCGAAAAAGGTGGAGATGACAATCTGCTTTGGCTTAACAAAGTAGAGGACAAGTTTTGGGAAAGACTATCTCAAGATGGTAATGGAGGGGTGACTCATTTTGGGGTTGAGCTTCTAGGTCTATGTAGCTTATACGACATGGTTATTTGTAATGGCATGAAGGCTTGGCCCAGATCTGGCAATATCACTTGCAAAACTTACAATGGACAAAGTGTAGTGGACTATGTAATATGCACTCAAAGCTCTATTTGTAGGTTGCTCGAGTTTGAAATTGGAGATTGTCCTATTGAGCTCAAATCTGATCATAATCCTCTCTTGGTCAAGCTTGGTACCATTTCAAATCAGCAACAAGGAAAACAAGTTCATCGCATGCAAGAGACATCTCCAAAACAAGGCAAAATCATTTTAAATAAAGAAAATCAGGAAATTTTTGTGGTTTCCCTTGAACAACAATTTCAGATGGCAAGAAATGATATCGAGAGCAATACAAACAAGGGGGCAAGGGGTTATGTTTGTAGTAAGTTGTTGATACCTTTAATCCACAAGGCATTAAGTGCTTGCAAAAAATCTAAGCCTAGAAAGGGGGCTGCAAATACTTTTCCAACAAATCTGTGGTATGACGAAGATTGTAAGGCTGCCAAGAGAGCTATGAGGGAAAGTGACGTGAACAAAGAAGAAAATAAAAAGAAATACAAGAGATTGGTACAACAAAAAAAGAAAGCTATGTGAATAGAAGAAGGTCTGAATTAATTTCTCTTGGAAAACACAATCCCAAGGGATTCTGGAAGGAGCTACAACAAAAGAAAACACACATAGAAAACAATATCACAGAAGCTCATTGGTTAGAATATGTGAAGACTCTCTATGAGCGGTCTCAACAGAAGGATATTCCTCCCATCATTCATACCTCGATCGAACTTTTTTTAGAGGAAGACATCAAACATGGCATAAAGAATCTAGCAAATGGTAAAGCTCAAGATGTTGATGGGTTGCAGGCTGAATTTTTAAAGTGGGGGTTGAGGTGCTCACCCTATATATATCGAAAAATCTTCAATGATGAAACTCATGTTGGGTTCCCACTAGAGTGGACGACTAGTGTGGTTATTCCTCTTTTTAAAAGTGGGGATATCAATAATCCTTCTAACTATTGCACTATTATGATCAATCCTCTTTTTGGTAAGTTATTTGGGGGCATGATAGAGTGTAGAATCATCAGTTGGCAGAAAGAGAGGGAAAAAGAGACCAAAAGGACAAGCAAGTTTCGATCTAAACATTTAACCATTGATCATTGCATCACTCTTAGGAAATTGATTGAAAATGTATGGGATACCCAAGGGGATGAATCTTTTTGCTATATTTTTATTTTAAGAAAGCCTTTGACATGGTTCCTAAAGACAAAGCTGTGGAACATGGATGGAGGAACTTGAGATTCCATACGAGCTTAGAGCAGAAGACATAGACTTTATGAGAAGGTCATGGCTAAAATTAAAACTAGAGAAGGTATGTTTGAATGTTTTGGTAGTGACATTGGGGTCAAACAAGGTTGCCCTCTTTCTCCCACTTTGTTTCATTTTTACATTGATAAGCTTCAAGAGAGGTTACGTAAAACCGAAGGTGAGGGTGTTCAGTTGGTTGAGTATGTGGTGAAGTTACTCTTATATGCCGATGATCTTATCTTAATTTCAACAACAACTCAAGGATTGAGGGAGCATCTAAAAGCTTTAGAATTCTTTTTCCAGGAAGTCGGGATGCAAGTGAACATTAGCAAAACAAAAATCATGATTTTTTCCTTGAAAAGAAAAGAGAGGCAATTTAACTTTATTTTTTAGGGGAGTACATTGGAAATTGTTACAGAATATAAATATCTTGGGATTGATTTCCACAACAAGATGAGTTGGGAGACAGCAGAGCAAAAAGGATACAAGGAGGTTGGAAAGCATCTTACCTACTTCAAAATAGGTGTAGGAAAGCTAAGCTTTGGGACTTGAAAACTAAGAAAACCCTCTTTGGTTTGTTGGTTACTCTGGTTTCTCTTTACATTTGTGAGGTTTGGGGAAGCAGCATGTCAAAGCATGGATGATGACAATTAGAAAGAATCCATAAACATCTAATCACAAGCACTCTTAAATTTAAATGAATGGTTACTTATGAAACATTGTTAGATGAAGTAGGTACCTTCCCCGATGGAAGCATCGGCAATAACTCGGTTGATAAGCTATTTGAAAAATTTTGAAAGCATGGATGATCTTTGCTGGCCCAAAATGGTTCTTGGTATGTCGTAAAAGTAAAGCACCACAGGATTTACACATTACAAAACCCTACTTTTGGCTAACATGGGATTTTCTCAAGGTGTGGGACCTTTTCGATTAAGAAAACCTCCAAAGAAGAGAGAAGGATGGTTCCTAACTTATTCCAATGTTGATCTACTCCTAAACTACCAATTCCAAGGGACAGAGGAAGAGAAATACATAAATGTAAATCCTAAACTAAGGGAGGTGATAACACCAAAACAAGACTAGAGAGATTCCTAGTGAGTGAAAGTGGAGGAAATGGGGAAGAAGAGGGAAGATAAAATGCCACAGTCCCAAAACACATTCAAACCTCCAATCTCGTGGAGCACAACAAATTTAAGCCATTAACTGTGCAAAGGAACACAATATGCACAATATACCTACAAAATATAATAGAAGGCAAGAAATGTAATATAAATCAAGCTAGGGCAAGAAAAGCCACAAAACACTAATTTTATTGCTTAAAATGATGCACAATCCATTACAATATAGGCATAAGGCAATAATCCTTCACAAAATGCATAAATTTGAGGTCTACTGACTCACAAAAGTGCTGGAACAATTTTGGCAAAGTTCCTTTACAATTTCAAAATCTCTCCCTTTCAAATGAGGGGAATTTACATATATATAGAAAATGAGCTACCAACCAACATCCTTTATTAAATGCATGTACGTAGGTATGGGAAGCCATGATGGTTCACTTTTCAATGGTACTTTTCTTGCACGGTGAACATGGGTGCCATACCTCATTAATCCGGTTGTTGAGCTACCTTGTACGGTGTCATTAATGTTTGGTCGTATCTGAAACTCTTTGTTGTCGTTTGTGAAACCACTAGCTGACGCATAACAAGAAGGGAAGAGTCGGCTGGCGATGGGGAAAATAATTATCATGTGACAAGAAGAAATGTTGTCACATGATTGCTATCAAATTTTTCCTCTCGGAAATATAGACAAACATGACCTTGCAGAGAAGCCAACGGGGTTGATTGATTATAGACGATTGCATTTTGGAGTTGGGTGAATAAAGTTAAAATAGGTCAAGAAAATTATAGGGAATTCGGGAGCTTGAGCTATTTCGAAGAATCAAGAAGTTCTGAAGTCCAAAAATTAGAATTCGGAGGTGGGGATTTTCAGAGATAGGCTAAAAGAGGATTTTTGGGACTCAGCAAAATGTCCAAAATCCCGAGTTCTCTGAAAGTCTCAAATTTCAGACTTTCAGGTTTCGGAGTTTCGGGACTCTCAGGCACAAAGTTGGAAAAATGGCCCCAAAAGTGTGAAATCTGGAAGTCCTAAAGTGTAAAATTTAGGACTTTCGGGTTTCAGGTTTCGGGATCTCGGTGAGCGGAACGAAAAGAATTGGCAAATTTCAAAATCCCAAAGTCCGAAAGTCTAAAATTTTAGACTTTCAAGTTTTGGAAGTCTCGACGGGTTTTGAGGTGAACAATGTGTTTTGCCCTCAAAATCCCCCCCTCATTTTCTAATTCAAATTCAAATATTTTGAGCTCACACCCTCCAGAAGTGTTCAAGTAAAGTTAGAAGCCGAAAAGATAGAGAAATTCATGCTTTGAAGTTGTTTAAACTCTCCAGTCTGCACTTTTTGATGAATTTTCCGTTTTCTTGTCTAGACGCATGAAAATTTTATTGTTGTCCTCCTTTGAATGAAATTTTCAATATTTTCATGGCCATGGATCATCGAACCTTGTATTGTTTTCAATTCCTTGGTTCATGAAATAAATTTGAAAATCGGGTGCAAAATGGTGGAGTTTTCTTCTTCTCTGCATTTTCCACATTGTGAATGACGGGTGCTTTCTTCCTAAAATTTTGGCTCAATTATCCATGGGTATGTGGAAATATCTAATTGGAGGTGGGCCGCAGAGCAATTTGAGAATTTGAGCCTTGTTTCCAAAAGGGCTAAAAGTCATAAAGTGACCGCAGCCCTAATCAGGCTTAAAGGGAAAAAGTCAAATCTTGAGCCCACCTCAAAAGAGTCAAAGCAGGGAGGTGGATCGTCGGGAAATTTGAGAATTTGAGCCTTTTTTATTAAAGGGGGCTTAAAGTTAAAAAGCGCCCCACATCCCGCTTAAGCACAAAGGAAAAGTCAAATATTAAGCCCATCGAAGGTCAAAGCAATGAGGTGGGCTGCGAGCAATTTGTGTTTTTGAGTCCGTAGTAAAAAAAAGGTAAAATTATAAAATTGGCCCGCGACTTTGTCTCCAATCAAATGAGGCCACATGTCAAGACCATATCAAAAGCGGGTGAGCAGGCCAAAACGTTCCAAAATTCCAAATCTCTATAAAGTCACAAAATGTAAAAGGAATCCTCCATGTCTGCTCTAGTAAATTTCTCCCATGTGGACAACTCTGGTTTAAAGTTTGAAAGGCTAGATGAATGGTTCAAATTCAAAGTTACAAAACAAGTGTAACGGTTGCATTATGAAAGTCTAGTTTTCTCACCATTGGCGTTTCTTCACGAATCGAGAATCTGAACGGACGCGAATGATTGAAAAGAAATTGTAAACCGTTTCTTGCTAACAAAGAAGAATTTGTAACCGTTTCTTGGAGGAGATTTAATGGTTTCTTCACACCATTGTACGACAGGGCTGGAAATTGATCTTGTAAAAGCATGAGTGCATTGTACTTACTGAGAAAGCAAAGGAGATAGCCATTTTCTTCCATTTCCCTCCATTCTCAAATTTCTTCCATTCCCACATTATGTACAACTTCCGGTTAAGCATCAATACAAGAAGGATTTTATAGCCTCTTTAATAAGGAGGTTTTGAAACTTTGAGTTCGCATGATCTTATCTCATCTTGTTTCCATTTGCGGGGTTGTTTCTTCTCATGAATGCATGTGATGAATTTTCTAACTAGTGTGTGCGGGAACGAATTCCTACCTGTAACATTAGTTCTCCTACCTCTTTTCTCACTCACTTTCCCACCTTCATATCAAATTCCCCTTGCAGATAATTACAAGCATTTACCATGAGGGTTAGTGGAGTGCCCCTGTTGGATCCTCGGTCGAAAGACCGCCACATAAATTCACCTTTTCACGTGCATGCATATACGGAAGCTACACCTAGGTTAAGTAGAGGGACTTAGATTCCTAGAGCGTTGGCAAGGAGTCTGCAAGTTTTCCACCAGACAAATTTCCTCATTGTTTTGTAGTGGCACCCATCATTGTTGTAGGTGAATTCAATGCATTCTAGGGTGGTTGAAGCAAGAATTTGAATTCTTCTCATCTCCTTCTCTCATTTTCTTCCTATATATTGTAAGGAGGGGCATTTTTCTAAAGGTTGGACAATTTGGATTTGCACCCTCCCTTCTTCTCTTGTCTGTAAGTGGATTTGTGGAGTTAAAACCTCCCATCAAAACTGTAATACAAATCTTGCCTCTTGGCCATTGTAGTGTATTGTATCAAATTTGTGGAGCAATAATACATGTCTGTGGATGATTTTTAACCCTCTCTTGTGTTCATTGCACCTCTCTAATCTCTCATTGCAATCTTGGTTATCTATGTATGGTGGTTGTATTACATTTCAATGGTTTGTGTTTAATGGAAAAGCAAGTGTTCAGCATTCCTTTGGTGCATCACCTTTGTTAGTTTAGGTTTATTTTCTTGCATCTTCTTAACCTGTCTCCTTGGCAAGTTAGAGTAGATTGTGGAGCGAGATCCGCTAAAATTTGAATGTGTTCATCTCAAAAGAGGAATAGGAACCGAACTTCATCAGAGAGCTTTCCCAATCACAAAGTCCCACACTTTGGGAAAAGCTCTGATGGCTAGATTTTCTGCATAGCATAAAACCTAAGCAGTCATGAGATAAATCTCCCTCATTTACTGGTGAGGCTCCCGTGTCATATTTTTCAATTAAAGTATGCTAGTATCTATATGGGGTTTTACTTTAACTGTTCAACTCATGAACCATAGTTGTACAGTTCTGCAACAAGTAAGTAGTTGTTTAAAGAAAGGAAATATTTATAGAAGAAGGGAATTATATAAACACAGAGAAGAAATGGGGAAGATGTGCATCCCAATCAATAGATAATGAGTTGATTGCATGCACATAGAAGAAACCAATAGATATAAACACAAAATTATAAGCAAAGGTAGCTCTAGATCTAGATCTGAAATAACACAAAGTCTATTAAAAGATCTAAGATAAAAATCAAGAAACACAATACACCATGACACAAAGTTCTCCGGAAATCTGCTCATATATATTCCTTTGCTTCAAGTGGCTCTCAAGGGTTTTAGCACAAAGTCTGGAACACAAGGACGCTACTTACAAATTCTCCTCTTTAACCTGGAGGTTCTTCTTCTACTTATAGAATGTAGAAGGAAAGTACAAATGGGAAACTCAAGCTGAACTGTAACATAAACAACAAGTAAAGATGAAATTTTGTAATCATCCTCCACTAACTTTTCCTGAAGTGACACGTGTATCACTTAACTAATAGAATTGTTCCACATAACTTTAAGTAATGGTTTCAAAACCAATAACTTTAAAGTTTTACAATTTCATCCAAGAACGTGAAAATAGAAGAAGAAATAATAGAAGAAGAAGTCACATCAGCTGTAACATTTATGTCTTCTTTTTGTTCTTATACTGAATATACTTGTTGAACATGTAATTCAACATCTTCCCATCTGTTTTGCATTGACTTCCTTTTTCTGTCCTAAACTGCAGCAATCCTTCGTTCAACACCTTGATACACGCTTCCACATCCTCCAAGCTTAGCCCGAACCTCGCAATATCCACCTACAGTGCCACCAGTCTGCTAATGGAATTCATCATGAAAGGTTTAGTAGCTCCATCAATTCTCCTTTGTACCATTAGAAGAGACCCTTCCAGGGAATTAGGCACCCTGCTAGGAATGATCTGCATGTATGAAGTAACATTTCCGACCACTTCCTCCTCAGTGAAAGCAATGATACTGTCTGGTAAAGACGATGTCTTACTCTCAAGTGCCTGCATCCTCTTCAGCAAAACTCTGCAGATCTCCAAATGGAAAGATACTGCAAACTCAGTTGCTTCCCCTTCTCAACTGATCCATCAGTACAATCTACTCTGCAACCAATACTTCTCTCGGTAGCTTGTTGATTTTGGCCAAAGTACTCAAGTTACTCTCAGCAACTGTGTTCATATCTACTATGCTCGTCACTAGTTGCTTCAGCTGATTTGTTGCATCATTCATAACCTTCAGGCGGGCTAGCACCTCTCCAAGTTGTATATAAGCTTGATGAATAATTAGATTCTTCCATTAAATCGATAGCTTTCACCACGATTGCTTGCATCCTCCATCTCCTGCATAAGATGATCACTCACCTGCTCTGAAATGGGCTAAGTGGAAGGTTTAGCAACCTTGGTTATGATCTCGCACAACTGAGATACCTGCTTCTGAAGCTCGTCTTTCTCCACCTTTTCTCTGTCAAGCCTAAGGAATAGAGCATCTATCAATGTCTATGTATCCTGCTTCAATCCTTCTGTGGTGGCTTGACCGATGGGTACTCTAGTTACTATTACATCTTTTGTTGTGAGCTCATCTTCCTTCTTTCCTTACGCTGAAATTGACATCTCGGATAACACGCCTCGATTCCTCGATGATCAACCTTGAAGTTACCTTAGCAACTTTAGGTCTTCTGTCTTTTCCACCTAGACTCGGGAGCAGCTGTAAGTTGTGTTCATCAAGTTCATTTCCACTCTAGCACGGAACCAAGCTGCGAAGCCAACCATTATGAGAAGTTACTTCTCGGAGAATGAGAAGTTGTTGAGTGCACTACTATCTCCCGCTCTGTTTCCTCTCCATCAGAAACTACTATAGTGTTATGGCTGCCATCTTCTGAATCATCCAAGGACAAAGCTCTTTCGAACTCTGCATCATCTGCGGCTTTCAGCGTCTCTTCGGAGAGCAGTCTTTGAGCAGAGTGGCTGAGGAGAGAAGATGAATGTTACTGGATTCAGTGGAGGCATGGAAGTGTCCTGCTGAGGTGCAACAGTCGGTGAAGTATTGGATGCTGGAGAAGCCGGAACTAAAGTCATAGCCGTGGAAGTGATCTTCTCCTTTGATTGAGATCTTCTATGCACTTTCATCTTCTCGGACCTTCTGCTACTTTCTCCTCCATGCTTCCTCTTGAGGGAATCTCTGTGCCGAAGTTTCCCGTGATTTGATTCATCAGTGCTTCATCAAGGCATTATCCCTTCATCAGCAACTAGTTTGAAGTATTCATCAGAACAGCGCCAGACCTTTCTTCAATCATATGGTAGCCCCCTATGTTATCCTGAAGTATGGCTCTATCTCCTCCCATTTGATGGTAAGCATCAAGTAACACATTCCCATCATCTTTAAGATTCATATGTATCCGTGCTAGTCCAAAGTCGAACACTTGCCGTCTTTGTTAGTTTCTGCTGAAATCCTTCTTTCTAACCTCGTACTCACTTTTACACTTAATCCAGAAATCCTCTAATGAAGCCACATGTGCGTACTCGGGAGATCTTCTTCCGGATACTCGAATGGATCAAAGTTTAGTTAGTGCTTGAAAAAGAACTCTTTCTCATACTTCGGATAACATTTCCGCTTCTAATCCTCGGGCCTTATGAATGCTCTGACAACTATAATGACCCACAGTGATTGGGAAGAATCCCGTAGACTTGTTCCATTTCGATTGAAGGTCGTGTATCTCCACAAGTTGTCTACTTAGCTCCATGGTGATCAATTTATCATTCGGATATCTGGGTAGCTTAACTGGTTCTCTAGAAAATCCAATAACCCTAAGGTATGTGAAATCTGCAAATTGAATGAATAGACTGCCAATTTTGGATACAACTTCCCATGCTTCCTTGCTTACCCTGTTGGCCTTTAGGTCCCTATCTAGCCTGTAAATGAATTCATAGAAGAATCCATCGTTGACCACTTTGAAATCTTTCTTGCACGTAGGTACAGTAAGCTGTGGGTAGCACTCGAAAATGGGGTCCTTAGAAAGAACGCCACATCTATCCAGCTTAGAGAAGATGCCTTGTGAAGCTGCTGCATATACCAAATAGGAAGTCATTTTGAAGCTGAAAGTACGCTTCACATTCTAGAGTTTCTCACCAATGTTGTCACTAATGATTTCGACCAATTGATTATGGAATCAACCTTGTTGACTTTAATGGTCCTGATGAAAGCATACATCCATGTACGGAAAGTGTGAGTGTTCGCCTCGCCATTTATCCTACACAACAATTTGGCAATATCATCTACCTCTTGTACCAGATTGGACCGCGGAAGAGTTCTTGGGAACTTAGAAGGAGATCTGGGCTTCTTCATGTATTTTTGTTGATTATGTTCACGTAGTCAACTCTATGCTTCTCCCACCTGTTACCCGGCATCTGAATGCTAATAGAAGTCACCACCTTTCGAGCCAGAATCTTCAAACAATAATTGATGAAATTTGTGTCAACCGAATTATTGTTTTCCCGTAAGCATCTCGCACTAATCTGGATGAAGGATGGTAAGACCTGGCACACTCCATAACGAACTCTGGAAACTAGGTTGTGTATGGAAAGGTTGCAGCTCGAATAATTCCACTTCTTTTAACTGCACACATGAGTGAAGTCTTTCTACCTACTGGATCTATCAATCAATTCGGAAGAGGTTCCGGACCTAGATTTGTGTTTCCTATGTCTGTAAATTTGGAAGTGATGCATGACTATGTTGTGCTTTCTTTTCATCCCTCTTTTCCATGGCTTTGTCTATCTTTGTATCGAAAATTCTTTTTTCTTCTTATTTGTCAGAATTCTTCAAAAGCCAGTGCGAGATCTAGATAATTCTTCAGATTTGGAGGATATATTCAATGTATTAGACATTGATTAAAGCTCCTTTTCTTTTGTAAAGCACCTGTAATGAATTCCTGTAATTAATTCAGACAAAGATGGCAACTAGAACATGAACAATGGATCTTAATCATAAAAATCTGCATTATTCAAGTCTGCTGCCCCAAAAATTGATGTTTTATTTACATGCAAAGCGAGCATGAATTTTACTAACTTCACCTGAGCACATGTATCACTTATGCAAACAATTATCCAGACACAAATCCACTTCCTTCAACCTGTGCACCAAAATTGGAAGCTTTTAGCATTAATTTCACCTTCTTTTGAGCAAAAATCCTCTTCAAATGGGGTGCACTTTTCCTCTAGGCTACACTTCTTTACCTGTGAATTAATTAATTCATCCTTATGGCAGCCCCTGCTTATATAACCCTTGTGATTCTATAATTAATTAATGCCTTTGCTATTACTGACAATTAATTAATTAATTAATTAATAAGCTTCACTCTTCAAATGGGGCGCCTATTTTGTGCATGCTTATGGCTGCCATTAAATAAATTAAATTTATTTAATTTTAGACTTCTGCTTCCACTTAACTCAAGCCTCACAGTATGCTTTGACCTTAGCCACTGAAAATAGGAATTAATTTAATCATTTAATACTTTAAAAGTATTATCTCTCTCCCAAAAGGGGCACACTTTTTGACATAAAGGGGCTGCATTAAATAAATACTATTTATTTAATTTTAGAACAGTCTATTTTCAACTTCCTTTTGTCCTTTGCCTTTGTTGACTTTTCCACAAGCCTGGGCGCCAAAATTGGATGAATAATTAATTAAATTAATCAATTTAAAGGCTGCCTTTACTTCTCCAAAGGGGGTGCACTTTTTGACATAAAGAATTCTATTTTTAAGAAACACATGACAATGGGATTATTTACCCTGCAAGGCAGCCCTGAAAATCCCATGATTCACTTAAGTCACTTGACTTTCATAATGGGATTATTTACCTGCAAGGCAAGCAATAAAATCCCATGATTCACTTAAGTGATTTTTCTTTTATTCCACACTGGGAATTTTTACCTGTAAGGCGAGTAAGAAATTCCCGCCGCCGCCGCCTCTAATTTTCCCATTGTCACTTAAGTGGCATTGTTTCCATGGGAAAAATTACCCCTAAGCGGGAACAAAATTCCCACCTGCCTGTGGCTTCTAATTTTCCCATGATCCACTTCAATTCTTCTTTTTCCAAAAATGCGGCCAGCCTAGAAGAGGCTTTTTGGTGCACGACTTCGTCGTTTCCCAATGAACTAGAACTCTGATGGAGGATTCCTTACGGCATAACGTGTGTATATGATCTCCAGCTACTCCGGGCCAAGAATCGGTCAAACCAAGTAAAGGAATTGATCTAGAGAAATTTCAAAAATGAAACGGGAAAAACATAAAAACACAAAACGTTACGAGAAGTCACAAATAAAGTCAGAATGCATTCTGGTTAAAACCCTATTGGTATATGGGAATAATGATATGTACGATCACAACAAAGTTAAACCAGAGCACAAATTTCCTCAAATGGAGCTCAAAATAATTAAATACAAATTTCCCACAAACAAATCCCCATTGACAAGAATATAACAATTTTGGGTATCTGGGTATTTGGAAAAAATGGCTAATATGGCTCTTTGGGAATATCTTGTTGACGCAATATAAGAACTTTTAGGCAATAAAAACATAAAAGCGACCCATCATTTTAAAAGTATGAATTTTTTTGGATAGGGTAGTCATGCATTTCAGGATGAAATCTAGGGACACCAACTCCATGTTATGTAATCACACTGAGATTTTCAACTCATCGAGATGTAGACATTCATGGGTGTTGTGATTACACATCAACAACAATAGTGAGGGAGGTTGATGCATGAAAACAAAAGGAGGTTGATGCGCGACAGAGTCAAGTGTTGACGCATGACAAGAAGCAAGGGTTGACACATAACAAGAAGCAAGTGTTGACACACGACAAGAAGCAAGCATTGACGCATGACAAGAGGAAGTTGTTGACACGTGTCACCAAGGTGTGCATGACATGAGGAAGGCATTTTCACATGATAGGAAGAGGGCGTTGTCATGCAACGGAAGAAGAGCGTTGTCATGTGATAGGAGGAAGCGGTTAACGCGGCGTCAACAAGGTGTGGTTGTCACGTAATAGGAGGAAGCAGTTCACATGTGTCAATAAGGTGTGGTTGTTGTACGATAAGAAGAGGTCGTTGTCACATGACAAGAAGAGGGTGTTGTCACGTGACGGGGAAGAGGAAAATCCATACATTGTTTTAGCTTGACCATTAATACAAATCCTTCTCCAAACCTTCACCATGGCGAGCTTGATCCCATTAACTATCAATGCCCAGGACACAGGTTTGTCCATTTTGCAAGGGGTTGCAAAAATGGATAATAGATGATGAATTGTGGGGTGATCTTCCTATTAGATCTGAAAGACCAATGATTTTGCATCCATTGGGCATGGAGTCATTCTGATTGCTGAAATTGGTCTAATGTCCGTAATCTCTTGTTTCTCTGGAACACTGCTAGGACATTACTTTATCATCGGATCTTTCCTGAAACTAGAAAGTGTAACAACAACAAAGCAAAACCATGTATAAATAAAAAAATCATACATATCCCAAAATGGAACATGCAAAGAGTGCACAAGCACTTATCGAAAATAAACCTAGCTACAATAGAACAATGTGCTACAAACACTTGGAGGAATTATAAACTCTAAGCTAATATGTACAAGAAAGATACTCCCATCAGTAATAATGCTTGAGATAGATGTCATTGACTGGAATATGTAATTCTTCTTTGTCAACTTTGTCAATTGGAAAGCATTATTTTCTTTGCACCTTGAAATCAAGTAAGGGCCACTCCATATTGCATCAAACTTGGAGTTCCTTCTGGTTTGGCTCTATCTGCATCCCATTTTAGAACCAGGTCTCCTTCTTGAAAATATCTATTTTTTTTGCCTTTTCTGTCAAAACTCATCTTGATTTGAGCTTGGTCCTTCTCCATTATTTTCATGGCCTAGTTTCTTAGCTCTTCCAGCTCCATGAGCTTTGCATACCTAACTTCCATAGCTAGAAAATCAAACAACTCTAGCTGCTTGATAAGCTCTCAAGGTTGGTAATTTAAGGGATATTGGAAGCCTTGCTTCCCTTCCATAAACCAACTTGAAAGGGGAATAACTAGTTGACTTCTTGGGAGTGATTCTATCAGCCCACAAGGCTGATTTCAATTTGGTATGCCAAGTCCTCTAATTCTCATCTAGGGTTCTTCTTATGATTCTCAAAGCAAGTTCTTATTTGTGGAATCTACTTGTTTGTTACCCTGAGGGTAGTAGTTAGAAGAAGTGCTCAAGTAGATGCCATTTCTAACAGCCCAATTAGATATATTTTCTCCAAGGAAAGCTAAGGCATTATCTGATATTATAGTGGAAGGAACACAAAACCTTGTTGTAATACCTTCGTAGAAGTCCAAAATGTTAGCTTCATTTGCTTCCTTAAGTGCAATTTATTTTGTTCACTTAGTGAAGTAGTCCATGGTTGTAAGAATCCATTTGTGACCTAGGTTGGAACTTGGATTGATCATCCCAATAAAATCAAGCCCCTATTGCAAGAAAGGTTGCTCAACTGAGATAGGATGGAGTGGGAGGGATGTTAGCTTCTCTTTACCTGTGAAGAAGGCACACTTCTGTATTTCTTGATCCACTCTAGCAATCATTGAAAAGATTAGGCCAATAATAACAAGCCCTCATGATTCTAATGGTTGTTTCTTTTGGCAAAATGACCACCTACCTCTCCATCATGAAACTCATGTAGTACCCTCTCTATCTGATCTGTCTTGATGCACCTTAGGAGGACACCATTAACATGCTTTTGAACAAAATATTATCTACAAGAACATATGGGATGCAATGAAGTTTGAAATACATCCTTTTGGGATTACTCAATCCTAAGGACTTTGACTCATTTGAAGAAAATATACAATATCCTGAGTCCAAAAAGGAATGGGTATATCACCTGTAGTATGTTCTTGATTATCTTGCAACATCATAACAACTTTTGTCTCCTCTCTTGATTCAACATGTTAGTTAGAAGCTATATTCTCACACAACCCTTTTCCCCTAACTAATTTGGTCACATTTATATCAATATCATACTCCATGACCTTGGTTATCCAACCACTCTCTTTTCATTAAGGTCCTTGTTCAAAAGAAAATATTTTACACCAACATGTGAAACTAATAGATGAATTATGTTATTTGACACTAGATGTCTGAATTTCTTTAGACTTCTAATCACAACAAGGACATGCTTCTTAATGAATGAATATCTCACCTCATAATCTTGAAGGTTTTGGTGAAGAATGCGATAGGCTACTCTAGTCCTTATTGATTTGGTTGTACTAGTATGGCAGATATTGCATTCATGCTTCCAAAAGCGTATAAAATGAATTCCTTCGAGAAATCTAGATTTATGAGGGTTGGAGCCTGTGTAATGGCCTACTTTATAGCTTCAAATCTTTCTTTTCCTTCAGCAGTCCATCGAAAACCATGGTCTTCTTCAACATCATTGTTAGTGGCTTGATAAGATGGGAAAAGTTGGGAACAAACCTCCTAACAAAATTAATTTTCCCCAAAAATCTTTGGAGAGCCTTCTTGTGACTTGGCAATGACAATGCTCGAATGGCTTCTACCCTTTCTGGATCAATTACCAACCCTTCCTTAGACACGATGTGGCCTAAGAGATTTCCTTCATGAGCTAAGAATATGCACTTTTTGGATTCAGAGACACTCTGAATCTCCGCATCTTTGGAATACTTGTCTAAGGTGAAAGAGATGACTTGTTGCATTCTTAGAGAATACAAGTAATATCATCTAGATACACAAGAACTATCTTATTGATCAGTCCTTTGAATGCCATATCCATCGCCCTTTGGAAAGTGGCTCGACATTTGACATCCAAATGGCATCTTCCTATAAGCATATGTGCCCCACTTCGTAGTGAAGGTTGTCTTGAACTGGTCATCTTCTTTCACCATGATTTGATTATAGCCCGAGTAGCCATCCAGTAATGAGAACCTTTCGAAATGGAGCTACAACCTGCAGGATTTGCTCCATGGAAGGAAGTGGGTAGTGGTCCTTGAGAGAGGCCATGTTCAAGTCTTAGAAATCCACACATAACCTGATTTCCCATTATTTTTCCTAACTTAGGAACCATATTTTCTACCCATGAAGAGTGCTTGATTGGAAAGATGATGCTTGCTTCAATGAGTTTGTTTAGTTCTCTTTTCATGAGAGGCTCGATATGAGGATTGACTGGCCTTTGATTTTTCTAATGGGTTTAGCTCTGAATCCAATTCAATCGTGTGTTGTGCCAACTTAGGATTAAATCCTTTCAAATATTCATAGCTCCAAGAAAACACATCTAGAAATTCTTGGCAAAGTTGTATAAATTCATATTTTTCTTGTTCAGTGCTTACCTTGCCAATTTGAAGTGTTTTTCTTTCTCCAACTGAAATTGGCTCTGAATCCTCACCTTTGACCTAAATGTTTTCTCTTTCCCTCTAAAACTAATCATTAGGATTGAATATTGAATCTAGAGTCACTAAACCCTTTGGTAGCTTATTTTCCTCAGTTGAACCACTTGATCACCATATTGTTGCTCTCAATTTATCCTGATTTCTAATCGAGAACTCGGCCTCCTCCTGTAAGAAATTAATGATCTGTTGATCATTCTCAAATACTGCCAGCTCATGTTATTGTCTGGCACAATTGGCCTCACAATTACATCAATATGTGGTTGCACTTTATCTCTTTTAATATTTTCCACAACATCAAATGTTGCTCTAATTGCTACAAGCCTATCTGCAACCTCATTCTTCTTCCTTGGTATGGCTTGAATATTAAACGCTTCAAAATCATCAATTTGATCCCATACACGATGCTTATAGGCTTTTAGAAAATCATTCTTAGCAGCATGTTTTCCCATAACCTGGTTGACAATTAACTCACTATCCCTAAACACTTGCAAGTTTTGTATACCCCTCTTTTCTTGCCCATTCAATCCATGTATCAAAGCTTCATACTCAGTGGTATTATTTGAAACAAGTAAACTGAAAATGGAAAGTTGAGTAGTACTTCATACCTTGTGGTGACAAAAGCATTGCTCCTCCTCTAGCACCTTGCCTACTCCTTGAGCCATCAAAAAATAGTTGTCATACTTCATTATCACCCTTATCATCTAGTTTGGTGAGGCTAGGAAGAGGTGTGTTTTCCTCATGCAAACAATAAACTCCCAACTTAGCCTCCTCTATTTCCTTGTATGGATCATATCCATGTATTTTGTTTTCCCATTCATCAAGAGTCAAATCTAGGATGCCCCCAACTTTGGTATCTGCTTCCTGAGTGTTTGGGAAATCCTCTTGATCAAAGGATGAGAAATTTGCGTTGATTGGGCTTGGTACATGAGGCTCAATATGGAAATTTGCAATAGGTTCAGACCGGATTGTATCCTTAGCTCCATACCTTGTTCTAAAGAGCATATGTGACCAATCAACTAATAAGTAGCCTCCAATTTTGGCGGTGAAGTCTCTTGACAAGCACAATGCAAAGAGTGGTGGAAAGTCAATCACTGATATATCCTATTGAACTGTGACATTAGGACATGCATGTAATGTGAGGTTTAAACCTTTTATGATCCCAATAGTCCCATTGCTATCCCATCTAACTGTACCACTCCTTTGGAAACTAGGTCATATTTTAGGCCCAACTGATCTGCAATCTATTTCGGCATTACCGAACTACTAGCCCCTGAGTCAATCATGCAATTGTGTACAAGGTTGTTCCCAATAATTAAATATATATAGAATGGAGGAGGCTTCATGTTTTTACCTTTCTAACCTCCATGAACTCCTTCTTTTGGAGCTGCATTAGTGAGCACCTTCTCTTGATTTTTGGATGACTCGTTTGATGTTGACCAATTCTCCATGGTTGCTTGTAACAAATCCGTTGGCCCAAAATTTTCAATGATTCCCACATAGAAATGCTTACATTGGTCTTATTCATTTGATCAATAATGTTAAAAGGAGATGGATTCTCCTTTATGTTGCCCCTTACTTAACATGACATTTTCTCATGCATGGGAGTACTCTGAACCGGTACCTGAGTTGGATTAGACGGTAGTTTGGGCTGATTTTGAACGTTTGGGGCTGCACTTGGATTGCTTATACCCGAAGTGTGATAAAAGGATGAGAAGTACTTGGATTAGATGACTTCCCTTCCTCTATATTCCTCTTCTTAGACCTCGTGTTGGTTGCCACACTTTGAGAAGGGGACTGATTTATTCCACAAAAATCCTCAGCTTGCCAATTCATAAGTGTTGTCTCATTTGGAGGTGCTTCTTGATTAGCTACCTACTTTGTTGACTTTATTCTTGGTTTGTTTCTTGAGGAACACCCGCCATAGTCACCATCAATGCTTGATTATTGGTTGGATTATGTGGTTGGTTGCATGGGAAACACCATTCATATTCTTGTGCTATGTTGTTTTGAGTTGGAACCAAGGCCCTAGATGTTGAAACTGCATTAGGGTTATATGCTTGGAATGGCTTAGCAGCTTGGGGTTGTCCTTGGTTCTAGTTAGCAACTTGAACAAGTGGCTTGTTTGGCTGATATGGAGGTTTATTAGGTTGGAACTAAGGCTGATAAGGTCTAGAATTTTGAGCTTGTTACCTCTTAAGAGTTACCAACTCATTTCCTAAGTTTTGTAATTATTTCATAACCTCTTGGAGTTCATTTGAAGGACTAGAAGAAGTGGAAGCTTTATTTAAAATTTGGATTTCTTGGAGCAGGGATGTCAACTATTGTAGGCATTTGATTAGGATTAGGATTCCCCATATTTGGATAGAGAGGCATAGGTGGCCTAGGTGTGAGTTTACCGGCTTGAATTAGGTAATTCTCATCTCTAATAGCTATGGCATAAGTGTCTGGTAGGGTTATTCCCCATAGATTGTATCATAATAGATATATTAGAATTTAGAGCTTTAAGAAAATAGAGAAATGCACCTTCAGTTGTTGGTCTGACCTGCAATTGGGATCCTTTCCCATGTTCTTTGGAATCTGGAATTGAAGTCTGTCATCTTGCTTAGTTGGTGCCCTTTTGATTGTAGTCATCTGCTCCAAAAGGGATAAGTTGTCAGCCCTCTCCCCAAACTGGCCACAGAGAGTTGTGCACAATTGATCCCAATTCTGAATCGATCCTTCTCCCAAGCCTCTGAACCACTGCAACGATTTTCCTTTGAAAGAAGAAGCCAACAACTTGACCGTAACATCCATCTCGGAAATCTCATGTATGGCACAGACATTTGCAATGTCTTGAATGTGGTCGATGGGAGTTGTGTGATTTTCTCCAATGAAGTATGGGATATTTTTTAATGTTGTTATTGGGACCAGATTTTGTGCATTAAGGGAAAGTGGAATGTTGCCCTGTGAAATTTGCATATGGGTTTAGGGGTGGCTGATTTGGTGGTTGTAGATGAGCCATCCTGAGTGGCTTGAGAACCCTAGTTGATTAAAGAAAGGGTTTTGCCTAGTGGAGGTGTTGATAAAGTTATATTTGGTGGAGATGGAGACCTTTGAGCTCTTCTTCCCCTTCTTTCTCTATCTAGGGATAAGTGTAGATAGACAAATAGCCCCTCTTCTCTAGTTCTTGACCTTGTTTGGATTCTTCTCATGAACTTGATAAACTTGGGTTGCTGCACGAAACCATTGGATTTGAGTGATGAGTGGCCAAATGTGTTGTTGTAAAGCCTTCAAAGGCTATAATTTCACCAAGACACACACCCAATCTTGATAAAAATAAAAATATTGACTTATATCCCACTGGGTGTGCCAGAATTGTTATGTTAGAAAAGTAGCACCCTGGGATTTGACACATTACAAAACCCTACTTTTGACTAACATGGGATTGTCTCAAGGTGTGGGACCTTTGCGATTGAGACAAACCTCCTAGAGAAGGTTGGTTCTTGACTTATTCCAATGTTGATCTACTCCTAAACTACCAATTCCAAGGGACCAGAGGAAGAGAAATACATAAATGTAAATCCTAAACTAAGGGAGGCGATAGCACCAAAACAAGACTAGAGAGATTCCTAGTGAGTGAAAGTGGAGGGAAATGGGGAAGAAGAGGGTAGATAAAATGCCACAGTCCCAAAACACATTCAAACCTCCAATCTCATGGAGCACAAAAAATTTAAGCCCTGTAAAGGAACACAATATGCACAATATACCTACAAAATATAATAGAAGGCAAGAAATGCAATATAAATCAAGCTAGGGAAAGAAAAGCCACAAAACACTAATTTTATTGCTTAAAATGATGCAAAATCCATTATAATATAGGCATAAGGCAAGAATCCTTCACAAAATGCATAAATTTGAGGTCTCTAACTCACAAAAGTGTTAAAACAATTTTGGCAAGATTCCTTTACAATTTCAAAATCTCTCCCTTTCAAATGAGGGGAATTTACATATATATAGAGAAAATGAGCTACCAACCAACATCCTTTATTAAATGTTTATACGTAGGTATATGGCAAACCATGATGGTTCGATTTTCAATGGTACTTTTCTTACGGACGAATAGGGTGTCATACCTTATTAATTCAGTTGTTGAGCTACCTTATACGATGTCATTAATGTCTAGCCGTATCTAAAACTTTTTTTGTCATATGACGGAAACCACTAGCCGACACAAGACAAGAAGGAAAGATTCATCATTGCTAACGAGGAAAAGACTTTTGCGTGACAAGAAGAAATGATGTCGCACGAAAGCAAGGAGACATTGATGTGTGACAGAAGCAAGCATTGACGTGCGATAAGAAGTAAGTGTTGACACGCAACAAGAGGAAGCGATGAATGACACGTGTCAACAAGGTGTGGTTGATGCACGATAGAGGAAGGAATTTTCACGCAACAGAAGCGCATACATTGTGTCACGCCAGGAAGTGAAGAGGGACATTGTCGCGCGAGAGGAAGCGGTTGAAACACGTCAACAAGGTATGGTTGGCGTGCTTATAGGAGGAAGTGGTTGATGCGCGTCAACAAGGTGTGGTTTTCGCATGACGGGAAAAGGTCATTGTCACGCGACAGAAAAAAGTGTTGATGCATGACAGAAGAGAACAATCCATACATTTTTTTAGCTTGACCATTAATGCGAATCCGATCCAAACCTCACCGCGGTGAGCTTTCTCCCATTAACTATCAATGCCTAGAACTATAGGTTGATCCATTTTGCAAGCGGTTTCAAAAATGGACAACAATTACAGAGGATAATCTAGAGTGTAGAAGGAAAAAATGGATGAAACAGAACAACAAATGGATGAATAAATGGGGCATCAATTTTCAGGAGTGTCCTGACAACAACAGGGAAATAAAAAATTATGTGATGGAGAAGTTTAGGACTGCCATGTGGACATAACAGATGGGTCGTAAGAAAGCACATTATATCAAAGAATTCAACCCCACTTGGGAGCATGATGAAAAAGCTTATCTAGGGGCAGTTATCAAAGGTAAGGCAAGGATTTTAGTGGCTCAGTTGAGGACCGGATCACATCATCTTCGTTGTGAAACCGGTAGATGGACTATTCCCAAAGAGGATTGGGAAAGGAGAATTTGTCTTTTTTGCAGCAAAGGGGTTGTTGAAACGGAATGACATTTCATTATGGAGTGTTCAACATATGATGATATCTCGTATCCAATATGAAAATGAATTAAAAGTGGACAACTTAAATGAGTTATTTGCAGAAACAAAACTTCAAAAGATCGCTGGTTTAGTGCTCAAGATTCACAATAGAAGAGCTGATATGGCAAAGAGTCTGAAAACTACTTAATGTTTCGGTTTCGTTTGGTCCCATAGACTCTTCAGTCTCGTGGACGTCATTAAAATATTTCATTTCATTTCATCTAACATGCCCTCGACACTCAAATTTCAGGATTCTATGCTTCACACACAAATTGTGGTTTATTTTGTATTTTTGCTTAGTAAAAGATAATGCTCAGTTCCAAAAGGTAACCACTGTCTACAAAATTGAAAACTCTCAAAATACGTAGATACCCACAAAAATATCTTAAAAAATAAACACCAAGTTGAGATCATTTCAATCCAAAACAAAAATCAATGGAATTATCTAGTTTCTAAAAAGGGTATGAAAATCGATATAATCTAAGCAAAACACAAATAGAGATTTGTATACAAAACAACCATGGCCAAACAATAGTCATAGCCACTAGAAAATAACAAAACAAGGCCAATGTCATAGGGGATGCATGTTATCTTCAATGAAAACCAACCTCACTCTCTTGGTACCTACTTCACTATCAAATTTTTTTGACTAGTTTAAAAATGAAAAAAACTTTTTGGCATCCGAACTTTGTAGATGCATCATTATAAATTTATTTTACATCGATGTGGAAAGAGGATACATAAATCCAACCTCAAGGATACATACATCCAACCTCGAGGATACCACTATCGGTGCACAATCAAACCCTTGTGTCAACATTTTATTGTTGTGTTGTAGATGGACACATGACAAGCCCAAAAAGCTCGACTTACACGAAAAGGAAGACTCTAGAAAACTTTTTTTATAAATTGACCAACAATTTTCCTTGACCAACGTATCCTTATAGGCAACTTAGTTTTACTTATGACTTTACCTCGAAATAATCAACTTAAACGAATGCATTGTAAGAAAACAAACCGACACCGCTAAGGGGTTGATAATGGAGTTCAGTAAATTTCCTACGTGTCTGGGTTCGTTCACAATAGCTGAACCGATTCATTATAAAAATATGATTATAAGTAAAATTAAACTTACAATTCTATAATGAACGTTTGGCTCAAATCCAAACTCCAAGATCGATTGGTCTGAAGAAATAGACTAGTCTTCGAAGCTTTCTTAGTACTCGACACAACTTCCCAATTTTGCACCTCCCGATTATTTATCCTGTTGCATGGCCACCAAAGATGTACGCAAATTTGGATCCGGTGTCGCCTCCACGAGCTCAACAATAATACAACTCTCCTTTGCGGCATCCGGCAACGAACTTGGCGATACACCCAACATCAAAGAATTAGAGCTCCAATATGTGTATGTTTCTCTAGTGCATTAATAACGTCCATCGGATTCACAATCACATCTTCGGGAATCCGCATGAGAAGGTTAAGGTGTAATATGCCTTTACAATTGTTGGTTAGTTAAAAATAATAACTCCCGATTTTACAATATTGCCTATATTAATAGGTCATAATTTTTCACCATTGCCTATAATAGTATAGGTCTTCTCAATTATTCATGTGCTTATAAAAATAATAGGCCTTTTAATATCTTCATGCCTATTTAAAAAATAGGTCTTCTTCCTCCAAATAATGTCTTAACAATTTCCTAAGGCCTCTACTCTTCAATCTCGTTTGCACTTTGAATTAGGAGAGCAAGTCTTTAGAATGAAGGCTATAAGGGCCTTATGTAGGCTCAAGTAGCCGAAAACCTTGTTGAAAAGGTTTATCCTCCATCTCATATCAAGCCAACTTGGTCGGGCCGAGTTGGGAGGCGTGAGGTCCGGAGTTTGAACCATCGGGCTTTGTTTTATCTGTCGAGCCCACATGTTTGCGCCGAGTCATTCACATTTTCCCTGTTGTTTTATCCTGTGTTCGCTTCACCTTGTTGAGATGGGTTGGTCTGCCACTTCGCTGGTCTACCATCCACATCTCCCACCCGCTGCGGTGAGGCAAGTACCACAACCGCTAAGTTACTCGAGCCCTTCTTCGAGTTGTCAAGTCATTTGTTGCGGGTGAAGTATTTTAATCTCATATGTAGAGAATACAGATTGGGAGGGCAAAATAAGCTCGAACTCACCCCATGATTCTTGTGGCTTTGGTCACATGCTCTTTTTCTTTTGTCGTTTTATTTGGCCAAAGTTGTTGGCTTGGGAACAACTCGTCATGATCGTAACGCGCCCGTAGCTCGATGATAGCTCAACGTGTGTAGCTCGATCCAATGTAAATTAGTTAGCTCGCCTAGAAGCTCGATCCTTGACTTGATGAGTTATCAACATGAGTTGTATCACTCCGGCAGTCGGGTCCTCTTTCGAAATAAAAGTGGGCCCCTTAGTTGACCAATTTTTTACATTCTTGAGTGATGATGACTGGGGATTTGAAACAACCATATTTTTCTCCGTGACATTGCGACCCATTTTCCACTTTGCACTCATGCCCGATACCTTTGTGTCGCTTGTTCTAGATGTGTCCTGCGAACATCATGTTCATGTGTGGACTACATTTAGAGCATACTCGAATTTGTTTTGCACGTTCCAATAGGCGTAAGAAATCTCTTGAAGCCTTTTACCGTCATGTAATGATCACAGGATATTTAGGGAAACTTTTCCCCTAATTTAATTTTCGGATCAAATGATAAACATCAAATTTCACATACAAAACTATAAACATTATAGAAAATTGTGTATATTCCACAACCCTTATCATGATAAAAACCAAGGTTTGTAAATAGATATTCCACATAGAATCTAACACAAAACATACAAGGAAAAAAATATAGTCGTCAAGGAGATCCTTAAGGATACGCCAAACAATAAACTATATTGGCCAAATAGATTATCTAGATATTCCTTATAGATGTAATATTGAAAAAACAAAATCTAGTAAAAAACAAAGTTGGTGAAAAGGGGGATTAATTCCTTATAGCAATGCGCGGTGCCTAAGTGTCACGCACGTTCGTCAAGGGTGTATTTGATCAAATATGGTCAGATATCATTCAAATAAATGCTTTGGCGCAGTGGTGGGGCGCCTGATGTCAGCTGGGACGTTCTGCGATCGAGTTTTGCCTATCTCTCTCGCGAACGTCCGTGAGAGACTAGGCTCTTCCCAGTACAGTTTCATCGAGACCTCACGAATGCAAAACCATGCTCCCTTCACAAGTCCCAAGCTTTGCTCCCTCTAGATGTAAAATTTGATGGAGCCTTACAGTGTTTTGCAATTAAAAAAACCCTTGAAAATAAGAAAGTTGTTTTTCTCTGCCAAAAATCAGACATACCAGAGTCTTAACGATCTCCCCTTTGATGCGAGCAAGGAGATCCTTGTGCAAATGCTTAAAATATCTCACCCGGAATCATAATTATACTTAAATCAGAAATCTGAACAACATCAAAAGTTTATCTACTACTAGCGATTTTCCTTCTATTACTTATAAGGACCTAACTCCAACAAGAGTGAAATCCTCGCTTCTAAAATCTAGCAGAACGTCAAGAAAATACTTCTCAGATTCCTTCTCCAGGTTTTTCCTTCTCACAACGATCGTGTCCTGTATGAGTAAATCAAAAAAATCATAGATTCCCTTCATATACTTAGTCTTCTGATGTCGCCTTCTAAAATCTAGCAGAACGTCAAGAAAATACTTCTCAGATTCCTTCTCCAGGTTTTTCCTTCTCACAACGATCGTGTCCTGTATGAGTAAATCAAAAAAATCATAGATTCCCTTCATATACTTAGTCTTCTGATGTCGCCTTCTAAAATCTAGCAGAACGTCAAGAAAATACTTCTCAGATTCCTTCTCCAGGTTTTTCCTTCTCACAACGATCGTGTCCTGTATGAGTAAATCAAAAAAATCATAGATTCCTTCATATACTTAGTCTTCGATGTCGCATGGATCCTGTCGCAAGCCATGAGGATCCAAGAACCCAAGAAATGGAAAATAGTCCTCCATGTTTCACCATGTTTCATCATTTTCTTGATGATGTCTTTGAACCCCATCGAAGCTGGATTGTGTGGATCGAACAGGTTGGTGTTGAAGACCATATTGCCCAATAGATTCAAAGAGATGTAGAACGCCATGTTTTCAATATTTACAGTTTTTTCCCTCTCCCAATCGAATCCTCAAAATGAATGAATTTACCTTTGCCTCTATTTTCCCCAAATTACCGTAAAGTCAACTTATTATTAAATTAAATGAAAAAAGTTAGAGACAAATTTAAAGTTTTGTCTCTAAGTAACGTCTCAAAGCAGTTCCCGTGCACTAGGTTACTTTGTAGAAAAATCTGGTCTAGATAAAAGAAAAAAATTCTTACCCAATTGGGGTTTCTCCGATAAATTTAGTGGTCAAGTTAGCTATAACTAACTCTAGTCTTATTGCCAAGTTTAGCTAGTTACTCTGTTAAAGCTGTGTTACATTTGGAGGACTATGAAGAGGCGAGCTACGGATCGAGTTGGGACCGAATTAGCAACACCGTAAATATCACCATCGATTTAGGAATCCTGTGACAAGCTAATAGGTGAGTTGGGATCGCGTTGCAAGTTGCATAGCCCACTAGTTAGGTATTGTTGCATTAGTTGAGCCATTTCCATTGGGGATGAACCTACCCCCTATATCAAAGTGATCGAGTTGGGAAAGCAAGTAAAACATTTGAGTGTACCTTGTTTCACACCTTACACCGGATCTCCACATGGCAAAGTTCCCTTCGAGTGTTCCATGCGAACTCGTTAGCCTACCCATATCGGTTGTGTCATCCCAAAACAATTTTTGAGCTAATCAATTTGAAGTTGAGGTAACATACAACATGGGGCACAAACCATTCGAGTGGTAGAATAAACAATAGAAAAGGTAGGAAAATGGCGTGGATCCGGTTTCGAGGGAAACCTAAAATACAATCTCATTTGGTATTAGAGCCCTAGAATCTTGTCAATCTTCCACCGGGGAAGAAGCCCATTGGTTCAGAGATGGATATTCAAAACAAAGTACAAATCATATGGGATTATTGAAAAGTACAAATCGAGACTTGTAGAAAAGGGGTATGCACAGAAGGAAGGCATAAAGTATGAGGAGACATTTTCTCCCACAACTAAGATCAAAATGATTGGGATGATATTTTCTCTAACTAAACAATTTGGATGGAAAGTCCATCGATAGATGTGAAAAGTGCCTTTTGAATGGATATCTACAAGAAGAAGTCTACATGACTCAACTCGAGGGTTTTTTCATTCTGAAGAATAAGCAAAGTGTGTAGACTTAAAAAATATTTACTATTCTACAAGTGACCTATAAACAATACAATACAAGTGACCTAAGTAACTACATATCTACTATTCTACCACAATAAAATAGTAAAATTAAATAAAATTCATAATTGTAATATGTTTTACGTAACATCCCCCCTTAAATTTGCATTGCCTCAAGAGATGAGGAAAGGAACTCTCGAACAAATTGAATTTGTCATATGTAAGTGACTTTGTAAAAATATCTTCTCATTGCTCACATGTTGGGAAAAACTAAAGATGTATATTGTATTTCAAAACATGCTCGCGAATGAAATGCATATACCTCAATATGCTTGGTTATCTCTTGAAAGCAGGTGGATTGCGAACAATTTTGAGAACACCCTCATTGTCAACATATAAGGTGGTGCAATTTTCCTATGGTACTCCAATACCCTCAAGTATGCTATGTATCTATATCGTTTCGTGGACAACTCCACATGTAGCAATATTCAAACCTATGTAGAAGAGCAAGAAACAAATTTTTGTTTCTTGTTTCCCCATGATATCGGTTCGAGATCCCAAAAATAATACGAATCTAGAAGTGGATTTCATGTCATCGATGTTACCTGCATGATCTAAATTTGAATATACAGTCAATAAGAATTGATCATTCTTATTTTACTCTAGACCAATATCCATAGTGCCCTTGAGATATCTCAAGATTTTCCGCCGCTATCCAATGAAAAACTTTGGGTTCCTACATGAATAGGAAAAATAGTTAAGCTGAAAGCTAATATCTAGTCTAGTTTATGTTAGGTGAATGAAACTCACAATCAACTATCGATAGAGATTTGCATTTACCGAGGAGATGGATATGTACGAGATAAGCGAAGTCTCATCTCTATAGGAAATTCATCATCCACGAATTTATCGGGTGTTGTCTTAGTATATTTCAACTAAGAAACGAAAATATGATTCTCCTTATGTCATACCTACAATCTAAGATAATAGTGCATGAACCGAGATATGTTATGTCGAACAATCAATTAAGATCTTTCTTCGTAGCATCGATCATATTCACCATGTTATCAGTGATTACTAGATCATCGACATATACAACAACTATCACAATCTCTCCTCATTGCCTCTTGAGGTAGAGATTGGGATCATATGGATTTCTCTCAAATCCAAACTGAAAAAAATGATCATCAATCTTGATGTACCAAGCTCGGGGTGCTTGTTTAAGGCCATACAAATATTTTTAAGTCTACACACTTTGCTTATTCTTCAGAATGAAAAAATCCTCAGGTTGAGTCATGTAGACTTCTTCTTGTAGATATCCATTCAAAAAGGCACTTTTCACATCTATCTGATGGACTTTCCATCCAAATTGTTTAGCTAGAGAAAAGATCATCCCAATCGTTTTGATCTTAGTTGTGGGAGAAAATGTCTCCTCATAATTTATGCCTTCCTTTTGTGCATACCCCTTTTCTACGAGTCTCAATTTGTACTTTTCAATAATCCCATATGATTTGTACTTTGTTTTGAATATCCATCTGCAACCAATGGGCTTCTTCCCTGGTGGAAGATTGACAAGATTCTAGGGCTCTAATACCAAATGAGATTGTATTTTAGGTTTCCCTCGAGAAACCGGATCCACGCCATTTTCCCGCCTTTTCTATTGTTTATTCTACCACTCTGAATGGTTTGTGCCCCATGTCGTATGTTACCTCAACTTCAAATTGATTAGCTCAAAAATTGTTTTGGGATGACACAACTGATATGGGTAGGCTAATGAGGTTCGCATGGAACACTCGAAGGGAACTTTGCCATGTGGAGATCCGGTGTAAGGTGTGAAACAAGGTACACTCAAATGTTTTACTTGCTTTCCCAACTCGATCACTTTGATATAGGGGTAGGTTCATCCCAATGGAAATGGCTCGACTAATGCAACAATACCTAACTAGTGGGCTATGCGCAACTTGCAACGCGGTCCCAACTCACCTATTAGCTTGTCGGTGTGGATTCCTAAATCGATGGTGATATTTACGGTGTTGCTAATTCGGTCCCAACTCGATCCGTAGCTCGCTCGCCTCTTCATAGTCCTCCAAATGTAACACGGTTTTAACAGAACTAGCTAAACTTGGCAATAAGACTAGAGTTAGTTATAGCTAACTTGACCACTAAATTTCTTGGAGAAACCCCAATTGGGTAAGAATTTTTTTCTTTTATCTAAACCAGATTTTTCTACAAAGTAACCTAGTGCACTGGGCCTTCGCTTTGAGACGTTACTTAGAGACAAAACTTTAAATTTGTCTCTAACTTTTTTCATTTAATTTAATAATAAGTTGACTTT
Source organism: Taxus wallichiana var. yunnanensis (assembly GCA_018340775.1). NCBI lineage: Eukaryota > Viridiplantae > Streptophyta > Pinopsida > Cupressales > Taxaceae > Taxus > Taxus wallichiana. The sequence goes on from CM031241.1 coordinate 463,336,761, forward strand.
GTAATTTGGGAAAATAGAGGCAAAGGTAAATTCATTCATTTTGAGGATTCGATTGGGAGAGGGAAAAAAGTAAATATTGAAAACATGGCGTTCTACATCTCTTTGAATCTATTGGGCAATATGGTCTTCAACACCAACCCTGTTCGATCCACACAATCCGGCTTCGATGGGGTTCAAAGACATCATCAAGAAAATGATGAAACATGGTGAAACATGGAGGACTATTTTCCATTTCTTGGGTTCTTATATATATATATATATATATATATATATATATATATATATATATATATATATATATATATATATATATATATATATATATATATATATATATATATTGTTATAACTATTTATATTGCTTTATTCCGTATGGTTATTGCTACACACATAGGAGGTGTTGGCTAGATTTTTTGCACAACTGAAAACCTAGGTAGTCATGAGATAAATCTCCCTCATTTGATGGTGAGGCTCCCGTGTAATATGTTTATCTATTGTGCAAGGGTGAAACCTAATATATATTTTCAAGGGTTTTATTTTAATTCCCTCGGCTCGTGAACCACAACTAGACAATTTGGCGGCATGTAAGCAATCTGTGATTGGAATATTTGTAGAAGGGGAAATAATAGAAGTAAGGAAAGAAGAAAGGAGGATGTGTTGAATCAACCAATAGTTAACAAAGTTGGTCTCATCCACACAAATTAAATAAATAGATAAATCACAACATTCAGTAGAATGGGAAAGAAATGACTTCTAACCTAGATCTAAGATAACACAAAGTTTATCTAAAACCTCTGAAAAGAAGAACTCAACAAAACATTGTAGACACAAAGTTCTCTAAAAATCCACCTTTTATTCAATCCCAAGCCTTCGCAACAATCACATCAAGGGTTCCAACACAAAGTCTGAAAACTCAAGAATGCTCTAATTACAAAAGCTCTTGCTAAAACAAGTTCTGATAAAACCAGTTGTGATCCTTTAACCCGTAGGATCTTCCTCTATTTATAGTGTATAGAGGGAAATTACAAATAAGAAGCTTTCAATGAATTTCCGTGTGTGGAAGCTATGAAAAAGGGGAAGTAGCTAGCAGTATTTTCTCTTAGACTTTCTCATTACATGACATGCATGCTTTATAAGCTGAAAATAGAACCTTTTATTTTCATGTACGCCACCTATTTCTAAGTAATTGTCTTCTTCCAATAACTTGAAGTAATAGCTTTTAAAACCAATTACCTAAGTTTTACAATTTTAATTGATTACTCAATTGCTTTTTCAGAGAAAATAAGAGAAAGAAGAAGAAAGAAAAGAATTTATTTCATCTGCAACACTCTCTATTTGATTCTTCTTCCATACTTTGCATGTTGATCCAATTTGTATTGCACTTCCATCTCATGAATGATCTAAATGATATCTCTTCCTTGATTATGAGATGTTTTTTTCTCCCATATGTTGTTGAATGTGTCTTTGATTCTCACCAAACTAGATCGGAGGCACTGATTGTGATTTGCTTGCAGTGATGCCCTCGACTGCCTTCTCCTCTTATCCTTGAAGCTTTTGCAGTTCTTCTCAAATATGTGCACTGTGAAATGTTCCCGCAAATAATGCGAGACAAACATGTAGTCCACAAAGCATGAATATCTAATTTCTTCACTAAAATCTGATCATAAACTCTGATGCCCTCTATTTTTAGACTTTGCTTGCATGCCAAGCAATCTAAAAATATTATTTTATTCACTTGTGCACTCACATCAACATGCAGATAGCCAGAATAATAAAAAAGGAATCCTTTCCAACCCTAGGCACCAAAATTGGATGATTCCTGACAATTAACGAAATCAAATTTTAGGCATTTAGTTATGCCAGAATGGGTCGCACTTTTTGGCTATAAGTCATTGGAAAAAACATAAGAAGCAGGCAGTGGAGAAATTCACCTGTCTGGCAGCTCCAATTTTTCCATTTTCACTTAAACTTGCTTTTGTGGAAAAAACATAAGGAGTAGTGGAAAAATTCACCCTGCCTGGCAGCTCCAATTTTTCCATTTTCACTTAAACTTGCTTTTGTGGAAAAAACATAAGGAGTAGGCAGTGGAAAAATTCACCCTGCCTGGCAGCTCCAATTTTTCCATTTTTCACTTAAGTGATTTGTGTTAATTTATAACTTTCCCAACGGCAAAAAATGCGACTAGCATGAAAAGATCACTCTTTGCAAAAATGTGACTTGCACTTGTGATTAACTTCCCATATTTGGTGTGGACATTCAAGTGGAAGGGCGCCTTTGAAAAAATTTTATGAAGAAAACACAAGTATAGAATAAAATTTGCCATTTTTGGAAAGGGCTTGGGAAGATGTAGCAACAAAAACTTGCAAGTGCCATAACTTTCACTCTCGGCTCCGTTTTAGGTGTCACTTTTTCTAAAAGTGCATATTTTCTCGAGCTCTACACATTGGTGGTGATATTTTTATTATTTTCATAAAATCCATTATTACATCTTTTTGGACCAAGCAATCTCTTGCAATCTCCTGAAGGAATCTTGAGCTCTCGTCACCTTCAGATAGATTAATTAGCAATTAAAAACACTGGATAGATTTTCAAAACCCTAGGCCCGGGAAAAGGTCTGGAAGGAAGAATGAATAGGCTACGAGGATTACCATATGGAAAACAGAGAAAGACAAAAAGAAATAAAAACAAAACCTGAAAGAAGCTACAAACAACTTTACGAAAATTTTCTCCGATTTTTGATCTGCAAAAATTATTTCCCTCGGGTGAATTTTCTATGGTAATAATGATGGGGTGAAGTGCTTTATATAACCTAAATCCTCCAATTTTAGCTCAATCTATTTTTAAAAGAACTTTTTTATTTAATAAATAAATAAATAAAACACTTTTAGACAAAGTCTGGTGAAGGGATTGAGTGAGCTTTGACATGTGGGTATTTTTGAATTTGGATTTTTGACTCTCTGGGGATACCTTAGAGCAATGCAAACAACTACAGAAAAAACAAACACAAAACGACTCGTTACTTTGAAAAGAACGATTTTTAAAAAAAGAGGTAGTCCCATTTCGTGGTGAAACTCTGAGACACCGTGAGGTTTATCCTTACACGTGTAACTATTATTTATTTGTATTTAGGTTGTGCAATATATATAAATATCGTAGTCTCCATTTTCTCAGTAACTTGATTATTTTTCATATTAATAAACTAGTCAGTCATCCTCCTTGTTTGTTCCTTGCATCCTTGCCGCCAACCATATACCCCAAGCCACAGCTTAAAGGGAGAGTACCATAATTTTACAATACGAATTTCGAAAGCCTTTTTTAGAACCTCTTGATTTGTGTCCCTAGTCCAAACATTCCTCAATCGAATAATGCCTTTGATTTCCATCCAAATTTGTTTGGAAAGTGCTCACTCCATAATCATCTCGAAAATTAGTTTCCTCATTTTCCTTGCACAAACTACACCAAACCGGACTATATGTGTTTATTTTTTGGGCTATGTCCAATGTAAGAGCCTTGTTTTACAATAACAACCACATAGTAAAGTGAGATTTAGATGGACATTTGAAGCTCCAAACCTTTTTCCACCACCACTTTTATGTTTCTAAGACCACTTCTCCGGCCCAGAGCAATATAGCCATCCTTTGGTGTATGGATCCCATATGGATTTAGAGATCAAATCATTTGATTTTCCTCATCCTTTAACCTCACAAAACTAGATATGATTTTATAAACATGTGATTCCCATATAACAATATCTTCCTCCGTGGGCCCTAAATCCTTCTCAATAAGCCACTCTTGATGCTAATTGTTTGTTTTGTGCAAATCAATAACGAGAGAGGTTGAAGTAGCCTATGGATCTCAAAAACATAATGATATGGTTTGGAACCTTAAAATCATCACCTCAACCAATCCAAGGGTCCAGTCCAATTTTAATCATCGTTCCCCTATCAACACTCCATATGAGCCAGTTACCAACTAATGGAAAAGCTAGGACAAATGTTTTCAAAATAATAGAAACGTTGTTTAAGTGCTTAACAAGATTTCTTATCCAGCCATCCATAGTTTTAGGAGCGATATACTTTTCTATTATCACATGAGCCCATAAACCATTATTTTGTAAAAGACGTTGTCCCGAATTTTTTAATGGTCAATTTTTTTGAAAAAATTGAAACTCTCCACGTTAATGTGTTATGACAATTGAATGACCCGCACTATTTTGGGAAGTCATTGTTGTCATCTTCTCCAAATAAAAATCGGTCGTTAATCGCCGCAACCTTGCATTGTTGTATTCTTTTCATCGCCATCGTCCCTCCTCGCCTCACATGCCCTCTTACTCTTCGTAAATTGGCATTAATAATTGAATTTATGATTTTAATTGGTGTTATTAATTAATTGATTTTAAATAATTAAATTAACATTATTAATTCTCTATAATTAATTAATTTTTAATTAATGTTGTGTAATTTAATAATTAATTAATGCTGTTAATTTTATTCATTAAATGAACACCATTTAATATTAAATTAATTACATTAATTTATTAATAACATTAATTGATTTTTTTAATATATTAAATTGATATATGAAGGAGAGTGTACTGGGAGTTCACTCCTACTTCACCATCCATTAATAGCTAATAAGATAAAATTTAAAAAATTCCTCACTCAAAATTTAGGCAGGAAATTTTTCCTCGTTATCAAGTGGAAGTTTTTCAAATATCAAATTTGGCAAATGGATGAACTCAATCCACTTTCTAGTTTCCACTTCAAGCGGCAAGCCTCTCTCCATCAATCACATTAAATTCTCCACTTCTCGTAATTGAAAGAAAGAGTTAACGGAGGCACAAAATTAATTGGTTTACTTTTTCATTATTTGTTTGAGTGTTAAAGAAAAGGGATGACATGATTTACGAGCACGTAACAAAGACAACATTCCACATGGTGACTATATCTTCCCACAAACCCGCGTAGGAAGGAGTGAATGGATTAAATAAATAAAATAATAATAATAGGTTTTACAATCCACGATCCCATGGGGCACCCTGTTTTTGGGTTTACAAGCAGCTTATAGCATATGGGACTACCTTGTACTCACATGCAAGAGGCAACTAACTTTGCTACAAACGAGGCATACATACCCTACCCCCTGTAGGATTTGAACTTGTGACCTCTATTTCAAGAGCACATGTTCTTCACCATTAAGCCAACTCAAGCATACATAGGCCAACTCAGGCGTACATCAATAATTTTAAAAGCTACTTTTCTCCGGGTTGGTGTTTTCCATTTTCATTCAATAGTTTATTGTGGAAGAGACCATCACAAGTGAAGAATCATTCCTTCTATTGTTTTCTTAAGCCCCTCTTCTAGATCTGTCTCAAGAAAAGAGCAGGGGAATAAATTACGCTAGTGTGGAGAGGAGATAACCTGCGCACAAAGCAAGGAGATCAAAAGCCCAAAAAAAAGACATGCACGCTAGCCTAGAAATCCAAAAGCATAGGAGAATAATATGTACAAGACAAATGTGTGCGGGAAGAAAAGATAGAAGCCTGTGCAGCGTGTGAATAATAAGTCCAAAAAGACAGAAGAAAGAAAACAAAAGCATAAAAAGGAGCATGGAAAGCAAGAAGAGAAATAACCTGCGCTAAAAGCTAGAATAGGACCTGCTCCAGCATGGGAAGAGAAGAACCTGCGCAAGGAATGATTAAAAATATCTCACATTGGTCTTAGTCTCGACTCTCGCAGCCTTAGAGCATTCACTTTCTCCTCCTCCTTTGCTTTTAAGCTAGAATTATCATACTGAAAGAGCGGTTGTGGAAATAAATATATGCAAACAAATTATAAAACTCGCGCCTAGAAAGAAGGGCAGCGATGAGTATAAAGAAAAAGAATTTGGTGGTGAAGAAGGGAACTTCTGGCATGTTGAAATACTAATTCCTATGAAAGAGAGAGGTGTCAACAACATACGTTTATACCAGCGTGGATAGTAAACAACCCAAGCCAAATTCAACCCACATAAACGTGGATGAGTAGTTAGCTCGAGCTAAATGCACATTTAAAGCCTGCGGTGAAGAAGTTGCAGGTTCGATCAAATGGAGCCGATTTAAAGTAAATTTGAAGCCATGCAAATGAGGATAGACGACGAAGTCAACCATAAAACCCACACAAAGAGAAAAGTTTGAAAATCCATCTTTGGAGGTGACGGTGATGAAAATTATAATAAGGAAGTCCACGAGGCCTAAACAGGACGAGAGTGTTGCGATCAAGACAAGTAAGATGGTATATCAATGTAAGTATTAAAAATGAGATAAATTCATGTTGTAAAAGTGAAAACTTAACAAAATCTTATTTTTTTCCTCTTTCATGGTGAAACCAGATACACGACTTGACACTAAAAGTTTTGTTTCATTGTTTATTCTTCTCCTCTCTTGCTTGAAAATTTCAACATCCAACAAATCAACATTGAAATACGAGTTCCAAGGTGTAACGCACACATCCGTACTCATTTCAAACTACGACCATATAATTGACACCAATCTCGGTCACGTTAATATGGGTCATTTCGTGACATAACTCGGTTTGAGGGACACACAATGTTTTCTCATCGCCTATACTATAACAGTCTACCATAAGCAATAGCCTTCTCGGTGTTGGTTCAATGCCCCAAAATCGTCATTGCATGTGTGGAACACTACGATTTTGAGAAGAGAGGTGTTTTTGATAGAACAATGAGCCCATCCTCCTAGTCACTCCTAAGCACATTGAAGAGTTACTCAGAATTACAAAATGGGGAGATTGCTCGAGATCACAAGGGAGTCTGCACAACAATATTAGGATGAAGATCCGCTACGATGCTCCAAAGTCATAAACAATAAGTTGTTGGTCACCAAGAAGACTTGTGCCAATTGACTTCCCAAAGAATTGCTTCACATTGAGTTCGAGTGGAAATTGAAGATATGATCACCTTACTTAGCAAAGTATTCCACATCCCTTCTGCTCACTATTTTCAGTCATTGATGTACAAATTCATTTGTGTCATCCTATATCAAAAACTTCATATTAATTGGGCTACAATTGTAAGTGACAAATTGCATAAGCAACTGATTGAAGTGAATATGACTAGCCATTTCGACATGACTTCCTACCTTGTATATGGAACGACATAAGGAGAAGCTTTGATGGTCTTGAGACTAGAGGCACTAGGTCAAATTAGTGCCTTTCACTTTTACCCACAACTAGAATTCAAGGCAAGTATGCATCATTTCCGATGAGTCAACAATGCTTTCCTATTCTACGTCATCAAGATGCTTGAGAACAAGCTACAAGAAATGTTTTTACATCATGCAATGGAGGTGATTTTAAAGTGGGGCACATAGTTCATCCAATTTCCCCCATTTTCATAAATTTGTGTCTATGGATACAATGGAGTTCCCTACAAATTTCCAAAATATGTAAGTGATAGGTGTGCCCTCATGGATCTTTCTCGACAACTTGCATCAATAAACCATTTCTGGGTAAAAAAATGGTATTCGTTTCCCTATCTCCACTAGTGTGTACAAGTTTTCATATTTCTACATCGTAGAGATGATGGATAAAGAGATGACCATTGTGACACTACACCCATTCATGAGAAAGTGAGAATTTGGTATTTGAGGATTCATGGAGAGAATTATAGGCCCGAAATATAGACACCTTCTAGATTTGGAAGACTATTAAGTTGATTATGTAGATGAATTAGAGGTTCGACATCGTGACTACTCTTGAATGACTATGAATCAAATAAACACATTTAGACTAAAATATATCCCGTGAGGAGTTACTGATAATGGACTTGACATGATTGATTCTACATATGATTCAATTGCATCATTTCCCCTTCCCAAAGTCTACCCAGTCTAGAAGTGATGATATGTCACTTGAAGAAAAAATTCAACAAGTGATCAAGATGAGTCTTGATTACTATGATAGAATTGGCCGATGTACTACAAATGAGACAAATACACCTTAAAAGCATAGGCCATCCAGCGAGAATGAGAAGATAATTGTAAAATCCACTCAATCATCCTCTCACCCCGCCACACAAGCTTCATCCCACACTCAAGTAAGTAAGAGGCAATAGAAATCAAAGTCAAATCAAGATCAACCTTAAATGACTAGTGAACATGAGTAGATGAAATAAGTGAATGAGGGAAAGGAGCATGTTTCTGGGATCTCACAATCAAGCCAACATTCATCAATTCATAACAATTAAAGTTCTCAAATTTTGATTAAAAACACCACTTTGCGATTCGTTGTATTGGATCAGTTCCAAGTAATTCAAATTTCCAATTCACCTAAGCCTTCACATCCCAGAGATATTTCATAACCTTCTCCCATATATCATGAAGATGTTGTGGAAATTCCTCATCTTCAACATGAAGAATTCATTCAGGCCCCACCTAAATTTGAGTATATCTTTACCAACACAGGAGTGACTTCCATCCAAAGTGAAATAATTCTATGTGGTGAGATGATTGAAGAAGTACCATCTTGGCTACGAATAAATCAAGAAGTGGAAAAGAATCATCAATCCATTCATGATTGATCTTTTAGTTATCACATCAATGACATATTATTTCACTCCCAAGAAGCCCAAGGTCATCTTCAAGGTTACGATCAATGAGTATGGAATTTGGTATGTTGACATAACAACACAAATTATTGCTAAGGACAAGAGGGAAATGACTATTTCTAATTACGAATAACTTCTAGAGTAATTATTAGAAAATAAACAATGTAAAATGATGTTTCTCATGCTCGAGAATTACTTCATATAATTTTTGGAGGATGGAAAAGTAAAAATATCATACCATCCAGCTCAAGGAAGAAAATCGGCAGCTAATTACATATGTACAACACCTAATCAACCTAATTTCTTATATTGTTCAAATTTCTACTATAGTGGGGGTACTATATCAAGAAACCCTTGTGCTATCCAAAGAAATAAACAATGTGGGTTGTGCAACCAAAGCATGGATTGACAATGTTCGATACAAGGTTTGCAAGTCATTGATGAAGCTATGAGAATCTATGATAAGTTTCATACTTATATGGATTTGATCCTACATTTTAAATAATATATAGGGGTTAAAATAACCACTCTTGACATAAATTCTACTGATATCTGAGAACTTGCACAAATGTGCTTCACATTTCTTGTTAGCGAATGATTCCTAGATTTCAATCATCATGGGCTTCACATTAAATGGCTAATTTTTTCAAGTTCAAAAAGATGGTGTTTGATGATGTCAAAGTACAATTTGATGATGTGAAAGACAAAGGATAATCAATCATGTGTGTAATTCAAGAATTCATTGAAGAGATCCCTTACAATTTCATTTCTGAGAACAATCAAAGGAGTTTTGTGTAATATCTCAAAGAACAATTAACTAATCTTGCCAATAATTAAGTACGCTTCCTCATAACCTTTTGATAATGATTCCCTTAACAAAATCATCAAACTCCAAAATATATTTTCTAATATGGAAGACAAAATTGTGGAGTTTCATATGGTTCCTGGTAGGATTTTGGAAATGCAAGTCATCTGTGAGACTTACCTTTCACCACGGTGTTTCCCTTATGAGTCGAGAATGATGGAATCACTAGAGAAATTTAGGAGATTCAAAATGGAAATAATCTTAGGCCTAGTATTTTCAAAATTATGTTTCAATGCTTTGATGAGGTTTCCCTTAGTGATCAATGTGTTTGTTTCTCGTACGATCGAGATAGGTGGACTCTTGGCCCAATGGATAAGGCACTAATCCTAGGTGTTATGTTAGAATATATATGTCAATGTTTTCTCTACATGGTTATCTTGACTCTTTCTTGTGGGGTCTACATGTACTTGATTTAACAAAATTAAACCTTAATCGGAGGACTGGAGTAAACCATATATAAAAAAATGCAATATACTAACATAAAATGATGAGAAAGTACAACTACTAAGAGACTAAGAGTGACTTAGTTGATATATGGCTGTATGGATTGAATATGAGCTAGTAGAAGGTGGAACAAGCTAATTCTAAACTATTTATGCTTCGTTTGGAAAACAATTATCTCGAGAGTTATGTTGGGGCAATATCACCGAGATCTGCAAAAGATCTCATGTGGCATTGGTACCGAATTAGGCAATATTGTCCTGGTGATGGGTGTGGATATTTTTCTTTAAGCGTCGACAATTTCACCTACAACTTATTCTTCATTGCATCCAATTTATTATAGGGTTCTCTTGTCGCACATGTACCTACAAAACAAACCACGGCTACATGCACAAGATTCAAACATACATTAAACAAAAAAATATATGCATATAATTGAGTCGGATTGACCTTGGCGATCACCCCAATGTAATTATCACCAAGTGTTGCACTACATTCAATACTCTATGTAGTTTTGGTGTGTGTGTGATATAAATTGTTTCTCTTGAAACTAGGTTGCTCTTGGGGAAGTAGTACCATGATAACATGTTACGACTAATTTTCTCCTAAGATAATGTGTGCTATGAAATTCAAAATTTCCCTTCCTATGTAGTGAATAATGTAGCCCAAATGTAGTCCTTAAGTTGCTCCTTTTTCCCAAGTAGTAGATATAAAATAGTAACCTCCTTGTGCCCTTTAGGATAGTTAGTATGTTGTGTATATATATGAATCCTTTGTTTGAATTTTTACACTTAGTGACACAAAATTTTGACCCTAAATTTAAAAAAGGAATAAGAACATATATTTAAAATCAAAGTGCCAAGTGGTAAATTAAAATATAAGCAAGAGTGGAAAAAAATGCTAGGAAGGGACAATAGTGATGGGTGTTATTATCCTTCCTAGGCGCTATTGTCCCTAAGACATAGAAAAATAAATTAGAAAATAGATATAGATATGGATCCCCATGACATGACCAAAAGCACATAAGAAAATCCATAAAACATAAGACAAATGTCACAATCAAAATCAATCAAAATCGATAGAAAAATCAAGAGAGGTCTCACCAAAGTAACACAATCTTATATTGATATGTTTCTAAATTTAGTGAGGCACCAACCCCACAAAGGAGCACCAACCCCTAATTTTGTGAAGCACCAACTCCAAAAGGAGGCTAAACCCCCAAGATGATCAAGAACCCACTCAACCACCTTATGATGTTTATATATCTGATTTTTTTCTTCCAAACTGATGGAGATCCAATATACATCTCACACTTCTTCAATCAAACCCTAGTGACCAAACTTCACAAAACAAGCTCTTCAATCACTCCAAAAATCATCAAACCCTTGCACACATGCTCTCTGATTTTTCTCAACCTAAAACACACTTTAATCAGACTCAAATCATGCTCCAATACCTGCAATAAAATCTCACCTAGGTCACTCACCTTGCACACACACACAACTAGCTCCAAAAACACCCAAAAACATGCTTTTATAAGCTCTCTTATCATTTCAAACTTAGGAAAAAATTTTCCTCCTTTTTTTGACCCATACATCAAGGAAAAATTTAAATTTTAATTAAAATAGTCACAAGTGACCCAATTAGGTCGGCCTAACTAAAACCCTCATTACATGTGCAAAAATGGCTCAAAACCCCATGGGCACAAAATCTTAAAATGCCCTTACATCAAATCAATACATATTCATGACCCAAAACCCTTACATATGATTAAAATATCATTTTACATTCATACATGGTTGTAAATTTGATCAACCAATCAAATTATTTCATTTAATGGGCCTAGTTCACTTTGCAATTCTCAAAACAATTGTTTCCTACACCCTTCAAAACACTCTGAAACTTCATTAAGGCCACCAAATAACTTAAACATGATAAAAACCATGCCATGTAACAACTTTATGGAAATTTAATAACCTTATAACACTTATAATCAATTTATAAGCCTTGAATCAACCTCATGCTCAAACCACAACTACTTTTGTCTTCACCAAATCAACCTGCCAAAAAAAGTTGTTTCCAAAGGTTAGCTCATAAAAAATTTATACATACATTAAATACCTAAAAATGGATTAATTATGATGCAAAATTCATCCCTATTCACATTACAGGTGATATAAAGCATCACCCAATCCATCTCATGCTTCAAACAACTCCAAACTTGCACCAAAACACATCATGTCTACACTACCAAAAATATTTCATGTCCAAAGAATGACCTAGGAAATATATCAAATCACCTCATCATGAGAAAAAATCATATAAATGGAAATATATCTGAATTATATTTCCAAAAAACTTTAATCATCTTCAAACTCCACCTTGTAGCTCAAGTTATGCCCATTTTACTGAACCCTGCTATTTGAGACCCCAAAACTACCCTTTGACTAGTCAACCTGTATGGACCTCAAATGACCATGTACCTACATGAAAATGTCCTAAAACCTCCATGGAAATAAATAAAATCTCCCATACATCATGCACCATCAATTTTTCATGCTACTCCTTTGGACAACCTTGTCCCAAAACCTTCTTCTTCATAAATTGACTTGTTTGAGTGGGGCCCACTCATCACCATGACCTCAACCATACATTTATGGAAATATAAGAGAGTCTATACAACATAAAATCATCAATTTTTATGAATCAATCAAAAAATGGGTCACTATACCTCTCTTTTTTGCAAACTACTCCTAGTTAGGGTTTAACTAGGGTTTTAGACCACTTTATCTTCTTAACATTTGTTCATAAAAAATGATGATAAAATGACCTGATTATTTTTTTGAAACCTTATAAAATCACCATATAACATCCCTGAAATCCACAAGGTCCCATGCAAAATCACACAATTCACAAATGAGCATCGAAGTTCAACTTCGAGCTGGAATTTCACTTGATTTTGACCTTGTCTCACATAAACTGTCATATCTTGCAAAATTCACATCATGGAAACCTGAAATTTTTCTCAAAGAACTATGAAACATCCCTATAACATATCAATCATCATAATGTCAATACCATACCTCAATCTCTCCATCATTAAGACTTACTTACTATAGCTCATGTTTGTTCTCTACTATTGTAAAAGCTAGGGTCAATTGAAAGAATGCAATAACTCATCATAAAACCTCTAAAAATGACCCAAACATACCTTATATTCCATGATATACCTAAATATCAATAGCTTCCATGAGCTCATATAGCTCCAAACCACATTCTCACACCTCAAACAACCATATACTCTACTCCCAATGAGCACCTGTAACATAGTGAACCACCTGTATCTGCATCATACCACTATTTTGAGTGCCCAAACACCCTAAAAACCTATTATCCATCATGTCAACATGCTTCTAAAGCATCCAAGAAGCTCATATCATCATGCAACATCACCTAGGCACCTGAATAGGCTTGTAAGAGCAAGCAATCCTCATTAAATCTCATTATACCAACACAAACACATATGAACCATCATGTTAGCATCATATACATCATCATAAGACCATAATCCAACATCCAATTTTTCATTAATGTGGTTTTCATCAATGAAAACACCTAATAGGACCACATGCCAACAATCTCCCCTTTGTCATTGATGGAAAACACCTTGAACTTCTCCCCTTTTTACATTAATGACAAAGGCATACATATATAACATATTATTCACCTTTCCTCAGCTTCATAGCATCATGAATTTTGGTTAGAAACATCAACCAAAGGTCTCAAATATAGCTCAAAATCTTGAATTTTTTTTACCTCAAAAAAATTGATTTTTGCCTTCATTTAAGCATGCAAACACCATGCTCCCCTGGGAAAGTAACTCCAACATCTGAAACATCATAATAAATCATGAATAAACATAATCATACCTTTTTGGATCAAAAAACCATCATTTCATCTTCTAGAATGCAAAAAACAAGCATTTTTCTCCTTAACCCTTTTTTTGCCTTCATGGAAACATTGTATCAACTGTGATCTCGAGTCATACATCTTGAACATGCCAAAATGTATCCAAGAATCATCATCAAATCATTACTCACCTTTTTGACCAAAAACCATCATCTCTAGGCATAATACAAGCCTTACCAAGCACATTCTAGCTCTTCATATCACGTTTTGATACTAAAGGCCCTAAACAAACTTTTTAGAGCAATTTCATGCAACTTTTCCATATCTCCCAACATTCACCATGATTTTATCATCAAGATAACACTCCCCCTTGGACATATGATCACTATATCTAGCTCCCAAGCACAAAATTTGAGGTAATTTATTTTGGATTCTTGACTAGAAATCACTTAGAACATTTTTATCTTCCTAAACATCTTTCTCATCTTATAATATCATATTTGGATGAAATATGCAACAAAGATAAAAAAACTAAAATTCAAAATGAAGATAACACCCATATCATACCTTGTATAGCCTTGGAAACATTCATCACCCTCTAGAGTCCACCTAATCTCCCCTCTTGATTGTAGTAAACATATGCACCTTCATTTTACATTCAATTTCATACCCGTATAACATCTTCATATTACTAGCATTGTAGCATGTAGGCTCCATGATGAACAACTTCTTCATCCAAATCATCTCAACTATATGCTTCTTCTTTTCATAAACATATGATCAATTCAAATATCACCATATAGTGATCTTACCATATAATTAATGTGTGAAAATTTCAGACACCACTTTACCATTCATATACCTTTGACCCTGATGATCCCATAGCACTGTAGGTTAGTTTACACATTCATCTATCATTTTTTAAAAATCTTGATTATTCCTTTCAATCCTCCTTCAATGAAGAATGAGAAAGCATCAAAATAACCATCTAGGCATACATACCACCTTTTTACACCACTTCAACCACACAAGATATACTCTTAAGGCCTCTCATAGATATTGTAACAATTCATCTTAATAGCATATCATATCACCTAGCATATACTATTTCATAACATATCATCTTTCCTATATGGATAATCATCAACTAAGTCTAGATGAGCTTACCAAAATTTAGATCATCCTTTCCATATGATATGAAAACTTATTCATTAATAATAAGACTGATCATTCAAGTGAGCCTAGCCACTCATCTCATATGTTGAAAACACTCCACTCCTACTTTTTTTCAATACACACACACACATCTTCGTAGCCTATCATACATTATACCACCATATACACTCACCCATTGAGACCATCATTTTTCACTTGATTTGAGATGCAAGAACATGAATTTGAGTGTTATCATGCAAAACATAAATCAATATATTCAACCTCTAAGCTTTGGAAGAATCATGAATTATTATATTTGATTCTTATTTAGTAGAGCCAATCACACCCTTTAAATCCAAAAACTTCTTATCTTTGTAATTTATTTTCATGATTCAGTAAGATAAAGTGACCTCATTCATGTTTTTACCCATCTATGATCCATTATGAATCTTCAAAACATCATTTCAATTAGAAAGACACTTGAGGATCATAATATCATCAATATATTCCTTTTATACCATTCAATCAAATACATCATAGACATCTTAGACCTTGAGACAGAGATCTCATTCAAAAAACTTTGTTATTGTACATACACCTTCATGAGGGTGATGGAATTTAATTACATATGCCCATACCCATTTAGTCATAGTATTCCCACCATTTACCTTAGAAATTCCTCCAATAAAATTATTTCGATTATCAAGAAATCTTAACTTAATTAAGTCTTTAAACACTACATAGTCAAATTTTCAATATTGTCAGAAATATCAGAAGAGAATATACATACATTATTAGGTCCTGAAACCAATTTCATCCTTTTATTATTAGTTAAGATGATATGTTCCAAATTTTGACTTAACTTCCATCATTAGGTCCTTCAAAAACAAGTTTCCATTCACACATCAATCACAGTCACTATGATAGAACACAATATAAGGTAGAAACACTTCAAAATACACCACATTTACCTTTGATGACCTAAATAATTTATCATGCATGTTGAGAAACATCCTAAAAACATATGATGAGAACCTTTCATCATGATTATGAATCTTGAAAGGCTAAAGTCATACCTGAACCCTCTTTTTTTTATCTAGTGCACACTGGATTTATGCATATCTTAGTCACATAACACCTCTAATTTTAAACCAATTATATTGATCAAGTTATCACTTGATCACATTACTTATCTTCAAAATTCTACACACATTTTAGAGAGAAAATATTACACCATTAAGACTCATGAATTAGGTCCCAAGACACACATAGACATACTACAGAGGCCTAGAACAACAACTTGCAACACTTCTTAAGAAGAGTGAGTACATATGGACTCATGATGACCTTTTACAAATTCCACAGACACCTTAAAGGAGGCTCCATACACATCAAGGACAACTTAGACATACACATTCCTTTACTACTTATGACTAACCATGTGACACCATTAACCACTCAGACTTGTCAACAAACTTCTCACATATTACATTTTACCTTCAATACTGCCAAGCATAGACTCAGAAACCATGGAGACACATCTCATAAAATCAAGACATATTCACACTTCTTATGGCATGAAAAAGGGACTCATGAATTTTAATCTTAGCTAAGATCATAAATAAAATATATATGATCAAAATTAGACCTTAAGACTTCATACATGTACATACAAGTGACCAAGATTGAGATTAAGACTTCACACAAGAAAAACCAACATGAACCAACAAGACCATGAATAAGAGCTTATGATGACATACCTTGACCACATGGAGGAGGCACACATTGACTTAGACAACTCCCCCTCTCCTAAATGCTTCATATGCATTGATATACCTTCAAGAAGCATAATGAAGGTATATATGAACCATGAAGACCTAAAAGAAGGTCTTGAAGAGGTCCCAAGCCTTCTTGGGCACCTGTAGAACACCTTCATCTTCTTTCTTCTGATCTGAACATTGTGAAACAATTTCTCTTGCCACTATCATTTTCTCTTGATGAGACATCATTATCTCTCTTTGGCTCCCATGCTCTTCTAGGATCATTACCTTGCATTCTAGCTCCTTGAAAGTTGTTCCCATGCACTCTAGGCCTTTGATTCATCTGATTTTGTCTTGAATAAGCATGAAAAAAAAATCTTGCCACATGACCAATCTCATTATAGTTGTAGCATACTACTGAGTTCTTTCTTTTGAGTCCTTCATTTTGACTAGGTGTATCATATAAGAAATACCTAGTTATGTGACCTTGTTCATTGTAAATTATAACATACTATCCTTTTAGCAAACTCACTTCTATTGTCTCTCCAAGGATGATCATCTCTAGAGTATCTTCTACACTCATTAGCCCTATGACCAAAAAGTATTACAAGTAAAACAATGACCATTGAAGGTTATTTCATACCTTGAAGCATTGGGTTGTCTAATGGACCTTGATTTTACATTTTCCTTGATGGGTGTCACCTTATTTTCTTATTTCACAATAGGTTTACCTGATTCCTTTCTTGAAACACCAACATATTTCTTTACTTATTTGTCTTTAGACTCCTCTTTGAATCCCAAACCAGTCCTATCATCTACAGCTCTTTGTTTTCCAAGTAGATCATCTAGATCCTTAGCACTCTTTTTCAAATTTTTGTAGAGACATAGTCTTCTTTTGATATCTCTAATAACTCAGCCCTTAAGAAATCTATATATCTTCTTCATACTTAGTGCACAAATTCTCTTTATCCTACAAATTAGAGACAAGAAACTTTACCTTTTCTTCTAGAAACTATTTGCTTCATTTTGCTTTGTAGACTCAACCACATTGTTCTTCTAGCTTATAAAACTGATTTTCATATTCTTTGATCTACAAAGTCATTTTTGATTCTCTTTTTCATCTTCTTAAGTTCTCTTTGATACTCTCAAGATCATCTTTTTCATATTCATCTTCCTTATCAAAATAACTGCCATAACCAGAAATAAAGTCCCCCAACAAGGAAGATCCATCACCTGAAGACCTCATAGCTTCTTTAGTCATGAATAAGGCCTCATTTCCAATGTTTTCATATTCAGTTTCAGATTCAAAATCTGATACACCACTACTTGCATCAAAAATTCATCATCTTGATTTGTATAAAAAAACTTTTTTATCCTTCTTATGGTTAAACCTCTTTAAAGTTATTCTTACCTTTTCCAAACTTGTATTTTTTCTTCTTAGGTTCATCCTCATGATCTTCAACATCATCATTTTTTTCTCATTCCTATGAGGACACTTAGCAAAAAATGTCCTACTTCACCACAATTAAAACACTTGAATGGAAGTTTACCACTATACTTACCAGAACCTTGCTTCAATCTTCTAGCCATCATAGAAAAGAGCTCTTCATCTTCAATCTCAAGAGTGACATCATCATCCTTTACCTTCTTTCCATTTTGACTTCATTTCATATTTGAATGCAATCTCCTTCTTGGCTGGTTTTGAGTCTCTATCCTCATTTCATAAGTAGTCAAAGTACCATGCAACTCATCCAATTTCAAGGTGGTTAGATCTTTTGCCTCTTCAATAGTAAAAACCTTAGAATCAAACCTAGAATTCAATGATCTTAGAACCTTTGAACCACAACTTCTTATTTTACCTCATCTCCTAATCCCTTCATGTTATTAACAACTTTATCAACTCTAAGAAGGTATGCAACAATTGACTCATTATCATTCATTTTAAGGCTTTCAAACTGATTTCTAAAAGTTTGAAGTTTTACAATTTTTACCTTTGAGTCACCTTCATAGAGAACTTGTAGTTTTGTCCCATGCTTCCTTTGCATTTTGCAGTGCATTAACTTTTCCCATTTTGATTCTCCAAGTCCACTTATGATTGCATTGAAAGCTCTTGAGTTATTGGTATATTCCTTTTTTTTTTTCAATGCTTGGAGGAGTGGTAGGAGGAGTATAAGCATTTTTACAATCATCCCAAACATCAAACCCTTGAGCCATGATGAATGTCTTCATCCTCATTCTCAAAAACTATAATTCACTCCATCAAACAATGGTGCCTTTCTAATCACTATGTTACTCGCCATATTGTGCTTCAAGGATCTCCTTTCAATTTGTGAACTTCTGCAAAAAGGACATCTCTATGATACCAATTTTTAGAAGCACAATGGATTGAGAGGGGGTGAATCAGTTCCTTACAATATTTCAAATTATATTTCAGATCTAAATATTCAAAAACTCATAACCATTCAATCACAATATCACTTAATCAATACTTAATATGTGCACACCATAAACCATCAAAGAATGCAAGCAACCATGAAACAAAGAATCAACACAAGACACACGATGTAAATGGGAAACCCGCATTACGAGACAAATGAGAGAGCTGCAATATTTATAGATATTGGACAATTTGTAATTTCACAAATAGGGATGGAAGCCTGTATATTTTATTAATGTGAAATTAATCAACCATTACAATGGAGTGTTGTAATATTTATACATATTGGACAACAATATACAAACAAATAAATATGTTGCATAGGTGCAACAATATGCCTAAATACATAAGCTTCCAAAATATCATATGGGAAGCACAAATGAATAATGATATAATTGTTATAACAACATAACAATTATATCCGTGAATATAATAAGACAAATATGGTTTAATAAAACCATATAACAACAATAATTAAATAATAACAATAGTTAAATAATTAATTATACAATGCATAATTAATTATCCTAACATTCCCCCCCTTAATTTTGCATTGTCTCAAGGGATGAGGAGAGGAACTCTCTGAACAACTCAAACTTGTCACGTGCAAGTGACTTTGTGAAGATATTTCTCTTTGTTCAACTGTTGGACAAAATTGAAGTTGGATGTTGTGCTTCAACACATGCTCGCGTATGAAATGAACTTGTACCTCAATGTGCTTTGTTCTTTCATGAAACACTGGATTGCGAACAAGTTTGAGAACACCTTCATTATCAACATACATGGTGGTTGGTTTGTCCTGTGGTATTCCAAGTCCTTCTAGTATGCGACATAGCCAAATCGCTTCACAGATAGCTTCTCCTGCAGAACAATACTCGACTTCTGTGGAAGAGCGAGAAACAAAGTGTTGTTTCTTGCTTCCCCATGATATTGGTCCAGATCCCATAAAAACACAAATCCTGAAGTGGATTTTCTGTCATCAATATTTCTGCATGATCTGAATCCAAATATCCAGACAAGAAGAAGTTGTCATTCTTCTTGTATTCTAGACCAAGATCCATTGATCCTTTGAGATATCTCAAGATGCGCCTTGTTGCTTTCCAATGACACACTTTGGGTTCCTGCATGAACCTGGATAGAGCACTGCAAAGCTGATATCTGGTCTAGTGTAGGTCAAGTAAATGAGACTCCCAATCAACTGCCGATAGAGAGTGGCATTTACCTCAGGAGATGGATCTGAACAAGATAACTGTAATCTATTTTCCATAGGTGTAGCAATTGGTGTGCAATCCATCATCCTGAATTTCTTGAGTGTTGTCTTGGTATATTTCATCTAAGAAACAAATATGTGATTCTCTTTCTTCCATACTTCCAATCCAAGACAATAGTGCATTAGCCCAAGATCGGTCATGTCGAACGATCGATTAAGATATTTCTTTGTTGCATCGATCATCTTCACTAAATAGTGATGAATAGATCATCGACATAGACAACAATCACAATCTCCCCCCTTACTTTTTGAGGTAAAGATTGGGATCGTATGGATTTCTAACAAATCCATGTTGTATGAGATGCTCATCAATTTTGATGTACCATGCCCGAGGTGCCTGTTTGAGGCCATACAGAGATTTCTGAGTCTGCATACCTTTTCTTCTTGACCAGGTACTACATATCCCTCAAGTTGAGTCATATAGACTTCTTCTTGTAAATATCCATTTAGGAAGGCACTTTTTACGTCCATCTGATGGACTTTCCATCCAAACTGTGTAGCTAGAGCAAAGATCATCTTGATTGTTTTGATCTTAGCTATGGGAGAAAATGTCTCCTTGTAGTCAATGCCTTCTTTTTGTGCATACCCCTTTGCTACAAGTCTTGCTTTATACTTGTCCATTGTCCCATCTGCTTTGTACTTTGTTTTGAATATCCATCTACATCCAATGGGTTTCTTCCTTAGTGGAAGATCGACAAGCTACCAAGTGTTATTTTTCATCACTGATTGATATTCAGAGTCCATGGCATCTTTCCAAGATTTTGACTATAGGGCTTCTTGGACTGTAGAGGGCTCATAGACTCAATAACTCTACTCATCAAAGCAAAGTTAACTTCTTCTCTTGCTTTACTATGAGTCCGTGGTCCAAGGGTGGATGTATCTCAGTGGACCATCCATTTTGCATCTCGTAATGTGCTAGTACACCACTTGGGCATATGTTGAACTATTCCTGTGGGTCATGGTTCTATCATATCAACACCATCATCCCCATCCTCACTTTCATCATCTGAGGGAACATCAACTTCAATTTTTACAATTGGAGAAGAATCTACATCAGGTGAGTTTGGAGGAGGAGTCTCTACTTCCTTCTTCTCAAAAAACTCAACATCTCTCTATTGGTGTAGACTTTTCTGGTCTTAGGATCCATCAATCTATACCCAAGAGTCTCTTCACTGTACCCAATGAAGACAAGTTTCTGTGAATTCATGTCCAATTTCTTTCTATTTTTCTTAGGTATGTGCATACTTTCATTGCACCCGAATACTCTGAGGTGTGCAATAGATGGTTTCTGCTTTGACCATGCTTCTTGTGGTGTTACTCCCTCAAGAGAAACTGTGGGCACTCTGTTCAACAAATACACTATGTGTCTTTGTTGCTTCTACCTAGAATGTCTTTGCAAGTCCAGATTCATTGATCATGCATCACACCATTTCCATGATAGTACAATTTTTCTTCTCTCAACAACACCATTCTGTTGTAGTGTGTGTGTGGAGGAGGCATTTGTCGATGAATCCCGTGAGTTTGTAGGTAGTCTTTGAACTCATTACTGGTGAATTCCCCCCCTCGATCTAAGTGGAGAGTTCTGATGTGATGACTAGTTTCATTCTCAACTGCTACTTTTAACTTATTGAAAGTTTCAAAAGCTTCACTTTTCTTGTGAAGACAAAAAATCCACATTTTCCTTGAATAGTCGTCAACACATAGCATGAAGTACTGAAATCCAGAATGACTTGGTTGCATCGGACCGCAAATATCGGTATGAACCAGATCAATTTGACCATGAGCTTGATATGTACTCTTCTGGAATGAAGCTCTATGTTGTTTTCCTGCTAGACAGTGAGGACACTTGTTTGTATCCTTCTGAAGAGATGGTAGCCCATGTACCATATTGCGCCGGTGAAGTGTCTTAAGATACTTGAAACTTACATGACCAAGTCTTCGATGCCACAACTATGCTGAGGTGGAGTTCTTAGCCACAAGTGCTTGATTGTCTCTGTGAACAAAATCAAGTTGGAACATGCGTCCCACATTGGAGGCTTTTGCAACTATTTTGAGCCTCGTGATTTATCTCGAATTAAACATGTTTTCTTGTCAGAATGACTATCAAAGTCAATTTTTAGGTTGTGATCAAGGAGTTGACTGACTGAAAGCAAATTCTTTGTCAACCTGGGACATATAAGACATCTGATAGTTTGCAGTTGTGTGAACCAAGGGGTAGAGAAATGTTCCCAATCCCCTGAACTGTATATGAAGAATCATCTCCCAATGAAACATGATTTTTTGATGGTGTGTCCCTCATTGAAATAAACCAATCTCTGTGGCTAGTCATGTGTCGAGTGGCCCCCAAATCAACATACCAAACATCACTAGATGACATGGATGGTTCACTTGATCGAGCAGTGAACAAGTAGTCTTCATTGTCTCGATTGTTCTTGTTGCTCAACAATATTTCCTTGTTGATGGGGTCTTCTTTTCCAGTTCCCCTTTTTCTACCCGTGATTGTGGTTAGAATGTCCCTTGTAAGACTGTTGTTGTTGAGGTCTAGAGTTGCTTGATGAACCTTTCTTATAAGTATTATACCAACAATATTTTAGGTCGTGTCCTCTTTTGCAGATTGGACATTGTTTCTTCTGTTGTTTGTCTCCTTGATTGTTGATTTTGATTTTGGGAATTTTGATAGGAATTAGGTTTTCCTTTACCTTTTCCTTTCCATTTTTGATGTGAAGAAAGTTCTGCTCTTCTTCATCATCCTTATTATGCATTGCTTCCTCTTGTTGCAGTAAGTTTACCAATTTTTCAAAACTAACTGTCGTATTTGACAAATTTAGTGTTGTTACAAAAATATGGTATGAAGAAAGGAGTGCTCTCACAACCATGGGAATGAGATCATAATCATTTTGACTCCTTCTCCTAGGCTAGAAGTGAAGCCCTCAATTTCGTAACACTTCTTAAGAAAGCTTCTATTTTTTCATTGTTTGAACTTCAATGTGTGTAATCGACTTCTACAAATTCAAGTATGACATTCCTATTTTTGGCCTCATATACTGTGCTCAACTTATCCCATGCTTCTTTGGCTTTTTGGCATCTCGAATGTGGGGTTACACATCATCGGACACTCTAAACAAGATGATGAGTTTGGCCTTCTGATCTACTTTATCAAATTGTCATTGTTGTGATGTATAGAGTTGATCTCATCATTACCATTACCATTCAATAGGCCAAATCTCTTCAAACTCAAGTTGTGTCTTTATTTTTTCTTCCATGCAACATAGTTGTTTCCTTGAGAGTAGTTGTGAATCCGAAGAAAAAAATTTGGGGGCATTGGTGCCCATTTTTAGAAATCACTAACAAGTTTGGCTCTTATCACCGGGTATAAGGTCTCCCAATCTATATACCATCGTTTGATATACCGAACCTTTCTATATATGTGCCCTTCGATATACCTAGACGTACGTGGAAGAAGCTCGCCCTTTCTATATACCGCAAAATACGTGAAATAAGCATTAACGTACATGAAAGAATTCAATACGTGGTACCAAGACAATATTGAAAGGGGTCGTGTGATTATTGACACCACTCAAAGAAATATCCTCATACGCACTCGTAACTTTGCTATATACTCGGATAATTTCTCAATCTAGATTTATGTGTGAAATCGTTCACATGGATGGGATGGCTCATAGTGTGTGCATTGTGACCTTATTACTCCTCATCGATTTAAAGGGTCGATGCCCAGACGATGACATTGTTGTAGCTATATTAGGCATTAAGTGTAGTAGTAGTCGTGACGGCTTTACCGTAAGTGCTTCCCAGAGGCACCTTATATACCGAACGCTGCGAATGAGATCTAGGATCTCGTGAGTGTTTTAGAACCAAATTTCACTATTTTTTATTACAATTCTCTGCTAGTTTTTGAGCAGTTATAATTTTTGTAGTTGACTATGACAACCTACAAATTAGTACAATACATTGAAGTATACAATTACATTCAAAAATTTGGAAAAAAAAAGAATGGAAGGAAAAACATTTTTTTTTGTGGCCTCCGGTGGCCTTCGTGAGCCAATACGGCTTATCGAGCAAAAAACCGTAAAAACTAGCTCAAAATGAAGTTTTTAGGTAGCCCTCCTTTGGAAAAAAGTGCTCAGAATGCAAAAATATGTAGAGTGGAGGAATTTTTTTCCCTAAAATAGGGTTTTTCTCGCTAAATTTAGTTAGTTATAACTAAATTTGAATTTTCTCGCTAAAGTTAGTAGTTCCACTAAATTTTCCACCAAATTTGGTAGTGGGTGAGGGAGGGGGATTTGACCCCTTGACCTCTCTTGATGGGAAGTGTCTTACAAAAGTTATGCTAGCCACTTGGGCGGCTAAGCTAAACAATTATATATAAAGAGCAAATTGTAATTAAACACTTCCAAACTATAAAACCATACCTCTTCAAAAAACCACGGTTTTGGAAAGGCGGTTTTGAGCAAAAATTCTAGCAAAGAGAAAAAATGACAGGTGGTTTTGGCAAGAATGAAGGCGGTTTTGAGTGTGTATGGTGCCTTAGATCATTTTTCTTCCTTCCTTTGAGCTTGTAATCTCTTCCTTGGTGAATTCTATCCTCCTCAACCTTAATTACAATGAATAAAGGTGGTTTTGAAGAATTTGATGGCGGTTTTGAGGAATTTGATGGTGGTATTGCAGGGGATGGGGTTGGGAAGTTACAGAGGCAACTTTGGCTCTCTTTTCTTGCACAAGCTTCTCCAATGCTCCTCAAACTCTGTTGTAATCCTCCAATATCCTTCAACCTGCTCTGAAACCAAATGTAATTTCACAAACAGGGATGGAAGCTTGTATATTTTATTAATGTGAAATTAATCAACCATTACAATGGAGTGCTGCAATATTTATACATATTGGACAACAATATACAAACAAATAAATATGTTGCATAGGTGCAACAATATGCTTGAATACATAAGCTTCCAAAATATCATACGAGAAGCACAAATGAATAATGATATAATTGTTATAACAACATAACAATTATATCTCGTGAATATAATAAGACAAATATGGTTTAATAAAACCATATAACAACAATAATTAAATAATAACAATAGTTAAATAATTAATTATACAATGCATAATTAATTATTAAGTTTAAAGTATTTAAATTAAATACTTTAACTTATTACATTTATTCAAATATCAAATAATGATGAATTAAGCTAAGTTTTATTCCTAACATTCCCCCTTAATTCAAAGCATGGTCTCAAGTGAACAAGAGAGAAAGTCTCTAAAACCCTCAAATTTACCTCAAGCAAGTGATTTTGTGAAGACATTTCGCATGTTGCATATATTTGTCGGGAAATATTGAGTTGGATGTTGTTGTTCGAACATGTTCACGAATGAAATGTACTTGCACCTCAATGTGTTTGGTGCGCTCATGAAAAACTGGATTCCGAACAAGTTTTACTACTCCTTCGTTATCAACATGTAGGATAGTTGGATCTTTCTGTGGTATTCCCAATCCTTCAAGTATACGTTAGAGCCATATCACTTCACAGACAGCTCCACCTACTACACAATATTCTGATTCTATGGAGGATCTTGAAACACAAGTCTTCTTCTTACTCCCCCATGATATCGGTTCAATTCCCAAAAGAATACAAATCCTCAAGTGGATTTCCTGTTATTTATGTTTCTTGCATGATTTGAATTTGAATATCCTATCAAGAAGAAGCTATTATTCTTCTTTTATTCTAGTCCATAATCCATAGTTCCTCTGATGTACCTCAAGATCCGCTTTGTTGCTTTCGGTGAGAAACCCTTGGTTCTTACATAAACCGTGAAAGATAGCTGTGACTGCATAGCTGATATCCAACTTAGTGTAAGTCAAGTAGATGAGACTCCCGATCAACTCGCCAATAGAGAGTTACATTTACTTATGGTGATGGATCTATTCGAGACAATTGAATTCTTGTCTCCGTAGGTGTGGAAAATTGCTTACAATCCATCATATTGAACTTCTCGAGTGTTTGCTTGGCATATTTCAATTGTGACACAAAGATATGATTTTCTTTTTCCAAACTTCAAGTCCAAGACAATAATGCAGAAGTCCGAGATCGGTCATGTCGAATGATCATGTTAGATCCTTCTTTATTGACTCAATCATCCTCACTGATCCTCTAGTGATGACTAGATAATCGACATATACTATAACGATCACTATCTCCCCTTCTTTTTGAGATAGAGATTAGGATCGTATGGACTCCTATTGAATCCATGTTGAATGAGATGCTCATCAATTTTTATGTACCATTCCCTGGAGATTGCTTTAGACCATATAGTGATTTTATGAGTTTACATACCTTTTCCTCTTTACTTGGTATGAAAAAACCTTTTGGTTGAGTCATGTAAACTTCTTCTTGTAAATCACCATTAAGAAAGGCACTTTTCACATCCATTTGGTGTATTTTCCAACCAAATTATGCAACTAGAGAAAATATTAACCGGGAAGTTTTATCTTAGCTGTGGGAGTAAAAGTCTCCTCATAATCAATGCCTTCTTTTTTAGCATATCCCTTCGCAACTAGTCTAGCCTTATGTTTATCAATTTTTCTATCTGCTTTGTACTTTGTTTTGAAGATCCATCTGCATCAATCAAATTTTTCCCTAGTGGAAGATCTGTAAGTTGCCATGTATTATTTTTCATAAGTGACTTATATTTTGCATCCATAACATCTTTCCAAGGTTTAGACTATAGGGCTTCTGAAACCGAGGATGGCTCAATAGTTTCAAAAAAATTACCCATTAAGGCCAAATTGACCTCATTTCGAGCCATACTACGAGTCCTCATTCCAGTGGTAGATGTGTCGGGGACACTATCCAATTTTGCATCTCTAATCATACTTGTATACCATTTAGGCATACTTTTTGTGGTTCCTGTGGGAGGTTGAATTTCATTATCTTCCCCATCATCACTATCATCATCAAAGTGATTACCATCCTCTTTTTTCACTGTAGGGATTATTTTTTCATCATGTGAGTATATGGAAGGAGCATATGCTTCTTTCTTCTCAAAGAACTCAACATCCCGACTAGTGTATACCCTCCTTGTTCTTGGATTCATAAGTCTATAGCCAAGTGCTTCATCACTGTATCCCAAGAAGATAAGTTTTTCTAATTTCATATCAAGCTTAGTTCTTTGTTTCTTAGGAATGTGCATACTTTATTTACATCCAAAAACTCTAAGTTGTGAAATAGATGGCTTATACCCTGACCATGCTTCTATGGTGTTACTCCATCAAGAGCTGTAGTGGGAACTCTGTTTAGTAAATGATATCGTTTTTTAGTTTTGACCCAATTTTTTTGATAAACCTACATCATCAATCATACATCGCACCATATCCATGATAGTATGATTTAGCCTTTCAACAACACCATTTTTTTGAGGTGTGTGAGGAGGAGCCATTTGACGATGAATGCCATGTGTTTTAAAAATCATTGAACTCATTCTTAGTGTATTCTCCCCTCGATCGGGAAGGAGTATTTTTATTTTCCTACCAGACTTGGTTTCAACAAGGGATTTTAACTTCTTGAAAGTTTCAAAATCTTGGTCTTTTGTAGAAAGACAATATATCCACATTTTTCCCAAAAATCATTAACAAAGAGCATGAAATATTGAAACCTGATTGGCTAGGTCTCATTGGTCCGCATACAAATCGGTATGCACCAAGTCAAGTTTTTCCTTAGCCCAAATGTGCACTATGTTTGAATGGTGCTCTATTTTGTTTTCTTGCGCAAATAATGCCGACATTTATTTGTACCCTTTTTAGAGGTGGTAAACTCCTAACCATGTCGTATCGACGAAGTGTGTCAAGATTGCCAAAACTCACATGTCCAAGTCTTCGATGCCATAGTTGAGATGATGATTTATCCTGGCTACAAGTGCTTGATCATTTCATTGAACAAAATCCAACCGAAAAATTCTTCCCACATTGAAGCTTTGCAACAATTTTGGAGTTTCGAACTTATCTCAAATTAGGCACATCTTTTACCACCTTTACAATCAAATTCAATTTTGAGATTGTGATCTAATAATTGACTCACGGATAATGATTTTTGTTAAACCAGGGACATAAAGAACATATGTAATTTTACAATTATGATGCCCAAGTGGTAGTGAAATGGAACTAATTCCTTCAACATTGTATGATGTATCATCACCCAAAGAAACATGATTTTTGGTGGATGTTTTACTCATTGTGAAGAACCAATCTTTCTTTCTTGTCATGTGTCAAGTTGCATCCGAGTCAACATACCAAATTTGATTTGTAGAATTGGATACTTCATTCGATGCGAGAATATAGGAAGTCATCATCATCAAATTGATCTTCTTGTTTGGCTACATTTCCTTGTTGAGTTGGTTTCTTCTTCCACTTTTGATTATTTTTTCCTTGTTTACTTTGTTGTTGGCCAGATTTTGTTTGTTGGTAATTAATATTTTTACCACTTGATGATCCTTGTTGGAATGTGTTGTACCAACAATTATTTAACTCATGTCCTTTTCGACCACAAATAAGACATTTTTGTTGGTCATTTTGGCCTTGTTGAGTATTACCTTGCTTCTGAGGCTGTTTATTAGACTTAGCATGTTTTTTTGCCTTTTTTATTAGAAGCAAGTGCCTACTCTTCAATTTCAGTAGTTGAGTGAATAGCTTCCTCTTGTTGTAGTATATTCACTAACTCTTCAAAAGTTGTTTGACCAATTATGTTCAACGTGGTCACAAAAATCCTATAAGGAGGAACAACTCTCAATACTATAGGCACGATTGATTTGTCGATTACTTCTTCTTCCAAAGCTTGAAGTGATGCACGTAAAGTTACCACTCTTCTAAAAACATTTCAACTTTTCTCGTTGGTTTCATTTTCAAGTTTAATAGTTAAATTTGGAAATGAAGTATTGTGTTCTTATTTTTGACTCATATACCATTTTCAACTTGTCCCAAAATTCTTTTTGCTGTTGTGGACTCATGAATATGTGGTTGTACCTCATCGAAACACTAAACAATATTAAATTAAATTTGCTTTTTTGATTTGCATGATCAAATGTAGCTTTTTGTGTAACATTTGTTACAGAATCTTGTTAATGTACGTAAACAAAGGTCCATAGATTTTCAAAATCAAGTGTGTGTGAAATTTTTTTCCATGCTAGATAATTATCAGAACACAAAAGTTGAGAAGCAAAAAGAACTTTGGTGCTGTAATTGCGGCCATTGTGAAAACTAAATAATGAAAGAAGAAGAATTGAACAATTTTCCCCCCTTAAAGCATACACACCCCCAAAAAAATATTATTTTATTTATTTTGGGCTCCTTTTTGGCCATGTACAATGAATTTTTGGCACTATTGGCCCTATTACAAATTTGGCTCTATGGCTGATTTGTAAAAAAAATGGCTCTCTTGGCTGATTTGAAAAAAATATATTTTTGGACTCTTTGGCCTCTTTTGAAATACAAACAATCTCTAATTTGTTCAATTTTTACAAAACAAAGCTTATTAAAAGTTAGACCAAGATGTAGAGCTTGTAAAAACACACACTTTAAAAAAATGACACCTCAATCCGAGGTACTAGTTGAAAGTTATGGCTCTTTTAAGTTACAAAATCAATATCTTTCCGGGCCCCTTTCCAAAAATGGATTTTTTTTTACTTCTAATTTTTTTCACGACGTCCAAAAATGGAATTTTTTAAAAGCAAATTTTTTTGAAACCAAGCACAACTAACGACTTACATGCATGCGTAGTGTGTTTTAGGGCGCAACTGCAGTTCACCCACTTTGCATATGCGTTATAATAACCCTTGGCCGTAGTTTTATTATTACTTCTCTTTCTACGCAGGTTTTTTTTCTTCGGGACGCAAATTTTTTTTTCTTACAGGTTGTAAATCTTCTGCAAGCACATATTCTTCTTCTCTTCAATGCTCTTGATCTGTGAATGCAATCTCCAGGTTGATTGGAGGCTTCGGGATGACACTTTGGACATAGATCTTCTCATAGGCACGTATAATTCTCTTTCCAGATATATGAAAAGAAAGAGCACAAAGAAGAGAAAGTAGAATTTATATGGGGAGTTTGAAAAGCTTGGGTCCCCACAATATAAATATATTGTATATATATTTTTAAAAACGTAGGTACGTGTAATTTTTTATTTAAAAACCAGAGAATGAAACAATGTCACCTTTTGCAACAGATTTGCATCCATGTCTGCAAGGGCCTGTGATTGCACTCCAGGTGTTCTTCAACTGCAAATCAACCATGAACCGAGGTGTGGATTCGAGTAGGGGATGTGAAATGGCTAGGGGTATTTATGGCTCCTCCTAGCTCTATAATTTCTCCAGATCTCCCTAAACTTCCCTAAAACTTCCTACACTCCTCTCTAGATCAGAATACTCTAATACCAAATCTTGACAATGAATACTTGAAAACAATATTGACACAGAAGATTTTCATAGAAACAAGACGGTGCTTGTGTATTTTATTAATATCAAAATCAAGCATTACAGACAAATGAGAGAGTTGCAATATTTATAGATATTGGACAGCTTCTATCTCATCCACAATATATGGAAACAAATCATCTAATTTGAGAAAATATGCAGAAATAGCATATTGCCCCTAACTTCCCTATTGCCCCTCATGGAAATCATCCGAGAACAAAATATGCAAGATAGAACATGATCCCACAAACATTGGGATGAGAACACTATCACTTAGTTAACTAACAACTAAGGATAACTAATACCTATTGACATAAGTTTAAAGTAATTAAATTAAATAATTTAACTTATTACATTTATTCAAACATCAACTAATGATTAAGTAAGCTAAGTTTTATTCCTAATAGGAGATCTAATATCTAGCTCGCACTTCTTCACTCAAACCCTAGGTGACCAAACTTCACAAAACAAGCTCTTCAATCACTCCAAAAATCATCAAACCCTTACACACATGTTCTATGATTTTTATAAACCTAAAACACACTAGTTTCAACATCAATTCATGCTCTAAAACCTACAATCAACTCTCACCTAGGTCGTTCCTTTTTCATACACACCACTAGCTCCAAAAAGTGCCCAAAAACATGTTTTATAAGATTTTTATCATGCACCTTATGGAAGTGGTCTCGTAGCTCCAACAGTTATAATCTAGAAGATAGTTTTTCAAAATCTAATCTGGTCAGTACTTACTCATTTTCAAGATTTCAGCAAATGACCTAAAACTTTCAGGGCATATATATTGTAGTCGGTCTTTGTTTTGGGAAAGCATATAGTCATTTTTTAGGTTTTTTGACCTTCTAAAATGGATTTTGGCCCTACCACTGCTTGAATTGGTACTAATTTTTAAATTTGGTCCATAATTCACTTTAGTGACCATGAATTAACTCTATGATGTTTGTCTACTTCTTACTAAAAAGAGATCCTCACTTTGTAGATAGAGGATTGTTCTCGAATGGGATTCCTGTCCTATGGCCAAAATGAGGTGATTGTAATGTGCCTCCTCCTTAAGGTGTGATAACACTACTAGGTGTTGAATGAGTTGTTACGAATAGTACCAAGTGAATTACATCAAGTGAACTCAGATGATTGCTCATTCTTAGAAACATGGTGCTCCATATAAAGATCATCCCCTCACCTTTCCTAGCTCTAAAAGCATCCTTTCATGGAATCAAATTCATGATTCTCATACATGCTTTTTCTCATATGTCTCTTATGGAGACAAACGATGCCTTAATACTTCACAAATAATGGTCCTTGATAACTCGGTGACATGACTAGCTCATTTTAGCTTGTTCTGAAGGGTGTTCAATTAACTACAAAATGGCCAAAAATGCCTTTTTAGGCCTTCAAAGGAAGTAGTCTCTCATAAAAACTAAATGAGTCGATCGATCACCTTAAACACTATTCCCTACACACTAAAACACGTTGAATGATCTTTTTAGGACTTTCCTTTGGGTGAGGGTTTATGATTTAGGTTTAGGTTTAGGTTTAGGTTTAGGTTTAGGGTTTAGGACTAAGGTTTAGACTCAAGGTTTAGGTTTAGGTTTAAGGTTTAGTGTTTAAGGCTCATATTTCATATTTTAGGGTTTAGGTTTAGGGCTTAGTGGCTTAGTGGTTCATGGTTTATGGTTTATGGTTTAGGTTTAGGGTTTAGGGTTTATGGTTTAGGGTTAAGGGGTTTAGGTTTAGGGTTTAGGGCTCAAGGTTCAAGGTTTAGGGTTTAGGGTCAAGGGTGAGGGTTTAGGTTTATGGTTTCAAGGTTCAAGGTTTAGGGTTTAGGGTTAAGGGTTTAGGGTCGAGGGTTTAGGTTTAGGTTTAGGTTTAGGTTTAGGGTTTAGGTTTGGGGTTTAGGTTTAGGGTTTAGGGTTTAGGTTTAGGGTTCAAGGTTTAGGGTTTTGTAGGCTTAGGGTTTAGGGCTTAGGTTTA
Organism: Taxus wallichiana var. yunnanensis; assembly: GCA_018340775.1. Classification (NCBI taxonomy): domain Eukaryota; kingdom Viridiplantae; phylum Streptophyta; class Pinopsida; order Cupressales; family Taxaceae; genus Taxus; species Taxus wallichiana. Next base: position 463,369,670 of record CM031241.1, read on the forward strand.
GGTGGTTTAGGTTTAGGTTTAGGGTTTAGGTTTAGGTTTAGGGTTTAGGGTTTAGGGTTTAGGGTTTAGGTTTAGGTTTTAGGGTTTAGGTTTTTAGGTTTAGGGTTTAGGGTTTAGGGTTTAGGGTTTAGGTTTAGGTTTAGGTTTAGGGTTTAGGGTTTAGGGTTTAGGTTTAGGGTTTAGGGTTTAGGTTTTGTGGTTTAAGGTTTAGGGTTTAGGGTTTAGGTTTTAGGGTTTAGGGGTTTATGGTTTAGGTTTAGGTTTAGGATTTAGGGTTTAGGTTTAGGGTTTAGGTTTAGGTTAGGGTTTAAGGTAGGTTTAGGTTTAGGGTTTAGGGTTTAGGTTAAAGGGTTTAGGGTTTAGGGTTTAGGGGTTTAGGGTTTAGGTTTGAGGTTTAGGTTTTTTAGGGTTTAGGGTTTAGTTTTTAGGGTTTAGGGTTTAGGTTTAGGGTTTATGTTTTAGGGTTTAAGGTTTAGGTTTAGGTTTTGGTTTAGGGTTTAGGTTTAAGGTTTAGGTTTAGGTTTAGGGTTTAGGGTTTAGGGTTTAGGTTTAGTTTTAGGGTTTAGGGTTTAGGGTTTAGGTTTATGGTTTAAGGTTTAGGGTTTAGGTTTAGGGTTTTTAGGGTTTAGGGTTTAGGTTTTGGTTTAGGTTTAGGTTTAAGGTTGGGTTTAAGGTTTAGGTTTAGGATTTAGGTTTAGGGTTTAGGGTTTAGGAGTTAGGGTTTAAGGTTTAAAGGTCGAGGTTTGTGGTTTAGGGAAAAGGGTTTAGGTTTAGGGTTTAAGGCTCGAGGTTTAGGGTTTAGGTTTTGGTTTAGGGTTAAGGGTTTAGGTTTAGAGTTTAGGGTTTAGGTTTAGGTTTAGGTTTAGGGTTTAGGGTTTAGGGTTTAGGGTTTAGGTGTTTGGGGTTTAGAGTTTAGGGTTTAGGGGTTAGGGGTTTAGGGTTTATGGTTTAGGTTTTTTTTAGGGTTTAGGGTTTAGGTTTAGTGGACCTTTAGGATTTAACATTTAGGCCTTAAGGTTTAGGGTTTACGGTTTAGGCTTAGTGGCTCAGGTTTAGGTTTAGGGTTTAGGGTTAGGGTGCATGGTTTAAGGTTTACGACTGTGGTTCGGGGTTCAGAGTTACGGGTTTAAGGTTTAGGGGTTAGTTATGGGTTTAAGGTTTAGGGGTTAGAGCTCGTGGCTCTAGATTTAGGGTTTAGGGCTAGTGGTTTATGGTTTAGGGTTTAGGGCTCAAGGATTAGGGTGTAGGGTTCAAGGCTTAAGGTTTAGGTTTATGGTTTAGGGATTAGGGTTTAGGGTTCATGGTTCATGGTTCATGGTTTATGGCTTAAGGTTTGGGGTTCAAAGTTACGGTTTAAGGTTGGGGGTTAGAGCTCTGGGGCTCTGGATTTAGTATTTAGGGTTTAGGGCTTTAGGGCTTAGGTTTAGGTCTAGGTCAAGGGGGTTTAGGGTTATGGGTTTAGGGTTTAGGTTTTAGGGTTTAGTATTTAGTGTTTAGGTTTAGGATTTATTATTTTGGTTTTAGGTTTAGGTTTATAGTTTAGGTTTAGGTCTCATGGTTGAGGGTTAAGGGTTTAGGTCACAGAGTTCAAGTGGTTCATCGAATTCAGAGGGTAACATTCAAAGAGAGTCATAAAAATTTGATGTTTTTCATCTGTTGATATTTTGAAGGAGGGAAATGTCATATTCCTGATTGTCCAATCCTTCCAAAGACCCCAATAGTCCTCAATCCTTGGATGTACAGGGAGACACTATTACTTGGCTTCCATTTATAATGATAGAGATATTTGTAAATTTGTGTTATGACCTCTAAATCTATATGAATTTCAAGTTCTTGGAAATCACATCACACCCTTCACTAGGATTGATGACTACCCCTATCTTTTTGTTCAAGGGATTTTGAAAACATCCATGGGTTTATCATATAAGGAATTATCAATGAATGGAAGGTCACTAAGTCGTAGGCCAGGTAACTCCCATTTAGAACTAAACAAGAAAGATTTACTAGGTGATTGATAACCCCTTAGTGTTCTTAGCCATTCCCTATTTCTATGCTTATTTTGAACACTTTAGGAAGTTCTATCAAATTTACTATCCATTCCAAAGAGAACACTTTAACTTTATCTTTCTCCAGAGGAGAGGATACTACAGAAATTCAATTATGATCCTACACCTCTCGCATTGATATATTCTCTATGTTTCTTTTGTTTCCTTTAAGATTAATTTTTTTTTGTGATGGTTATTTTTTCCAACTTCCAATGGGTCATCCTGGTTTGCATAATACCATACATGGAAATATGAGAAATGTGAAATTTGTTTCAGAGTGTGAATAAATTTACATTCAAGAGCGCAAGTATATGTGGGGAGAAACAAGTTTGGAAGAGATGTGTAATATATGCATTACAAGGCACAAGGTAGATGTCATATCCATTTAGTTACTTGTCCCACCTCTCATAAACAAGGTAGTTCTATAAGTAGACTCAATGATGGTTCTAGGCACGAGACTAGGAAATATTGATGAAATATGGTTTGGGGTTTAGGGTTTAGGGTTTAGGCTCATGGTTTAGGTTTAAGGTTTAGGGTTTAGGTTCAAGGTTCAAGGTTCAGGGTTATGGTTTAGGATTTAGGGTTTAGGTTTAGGGTTTAGGTTTAGGTTTATGGTTAGGGTTTATGGATTGAGGTTAAGGATTTAGGGTTTAGTTTAGGTTTAGGGGTTTAGGGGTTTAAGGATTTAGTGTTTAGGGATAAGGGTTTATTTAAGGGTTTATGGTTTATGGTTTAGGGTTTTAGGTTTATGGTTTATGGTTTAGGTTTAGGTTTAGGATTTAATGTTTAGGGATTAAGGTTTAGGGTTTATGGTTTAGGGGTTTAGGGTTTAGGGTTTAGGGTTTAGGGTTTAGGGTTTAGGGTTTTAGGGTTTAGTAGGTTTATGGTCTAGGTTTAGGGTTTAGGATTTTAGGGCTTAGGGATAAGGGTAGGGGTTCAAGGTTTAGGGTGTAGGGTTTAGGATTTGGTGTTTAGGGTTTAGGGTTTAGGGGTTAGGTTTAGGGTTTAGGATTTAGTTTTTATGGTTTAGTGGTTTAGGTTTAGCATTTAGGGCTCATGGTTCATGGGTTTAGGGTTTAGGGTTTAGGGCTTATGGCTTAGGGTTTAGGGGCTTAAGGCTTGTGGTTTAGGCTCATGGGTAAGGGCTGAATGTTTAAGGTTTAGGGTTTAGGGTTTAGGTTTTAGGGTCTAGGGATCATGGTTAAAGGTTTAGGTTTAGGGTTTAGGGCTCAAGGTTTATAGTTTAGTGTTTAGGTTTATGGCCTATGGTTTAGGGTTTCAATAGTAGAAGTTAAATGCTAAAAGATTTAGGTTGAATGCTGAAATCCTAAAAATTACCTATGTATTGACCAAATTATACTTTAAAAACTATCTCCTAAACCATGACTCATGGAGCTGTGAGACTAATTCCATAAGGTGCAGAGTGACCCTAATTTCTTATATTTACATAAATAAATTTAAAGTATAAAAATTATTTAAAATAAAATAAATAATAATAAATTTATTTATATTGAAATATTATAAATACTTAAACATTTATTTATGTAAAAAGCATGTCAAAAATGTATACATAATGTTTATATACATATACGTGTACGTATTATGTTTATAACGTGTTTGTATTATGTACACGCATTTTGTGTTTTTTTCTTTTCCCAAGCCATGCCTCAAGGCTTGGGATCCGGTTTGGATCCCCAAGCCTGAGGCATGGACCTGCACAAACACAACAAACAACGTGTTTTTACAAGAAAATGTAAAAATGCCACTTCCTCTATGATAAATCAAAATAAAACAATCGATCCATTTTAAAAAAATTATACCACATATGAGAGTAGAGTCTCTTCTTTCTAAAAATATAATTTTTCAAATTTTCTGACTAATATAAGGTTTCCATATTATTTATTTTCTAACTATGCCTTTTTATAGCTATTTTTTGAAGTGTAAATATGTCTATCTTTCATGGTGTATCTTTTTTTGGGTGATCAAAATTTTAAAAAATTATACTAGCCCAAACTAGGCATAATTCTATACATATTCAAAAAAAAATCTAATTTTTGATATTTTTGAGGTAGTAGTTAGGGGGCATGGTCAGAGCTCGTTATTTTTCAAAACATAAAATTTTTGTACTAGAAAAATCATAAATAAAAAAATATTCGCTAAAAAAATCTAAAAAAATGGAGCCCAAACTAGATGCTCCTAGCTATCTTTCTACCAAAGGGTTTTCAAAAATACTAAATGGTGCTCAAAAATGGTGGGGGCACGAAAGTCACTCTATTATGTTTTTTAACAAAAACAAGAGCATCTGTTGGTATTTTAGTTGTTTGACCCACTTAAACTTATCCGTTTTCAATAAAATTTAGTAGCTTAGAAACTAGACTCAAAATTCTATGATTCATATTTCTACAACATCTTCACACGCTACTTTTGTCTTCACCTAGATCAACCTCGCTAAAAGCGTTGTTTGAAAATGTTAGCTTATAAAAACATTTATATATACATTAAATACCTCAAAATGGATTTATTGGATGAAAAATGCATCCCTATTCACATTCCAAGTGATATAAATAATCAACTAATCCATCTAATGCTTCAAATAACTCCAAACTTAAACGAGAACACATCTTGTCATGCACACCGCCAAAACTCTTCATGTCCAAAGAATGACTTGGAAACAATGTAAAATGACATCATCATGATGAAAACCTCATATAATTGGAATTATATTTGAATCATTTTTCCAAAAAAACTTTAATCATCTTCAAACTCCACCTGTAACTCAAGTTATTCCCATTTTATTAAACCCTACTATTTGAGACCCCAAAACTACCCTTTTACCAATCAACATGTATGGACCTCCAAATGACCATGTACCTACATGAATATGTTCTAAAACCTTCGTGGAAATAAATATCATCTCCCATAAATTATTAACCATCAAGTTTTCATACTACTCCTTTGGACAACCTCATCCCCAAAACTTCATCTTGTAACCGACTTGTTTGAGTGGGGCCCACTCATCACCATAACCTCAACCATAAATTTATGGAAATATAAGAGAGTAATATACAACATAAAATCATCACTTTTTATTAATCAATCAAAACTTGGTCACTATATCTATTCTTTTGCATATTTCTCTAGCTAGGGTTTAATTAAGGTTTTACCACTTTATCTTCTTAACATTTGTTCATTAAAACATGACGATCAACTGACCTGATCATTTATTTTTTTAAACTTTACAATATCACCATATAAACATCCCTAAAATCCATAAGGTCCCATGCAAAGCACACAATTCACAATGAGCATAAGAAGTTCAAATTTGTGTTGGATTTTGACATGTTCTTGACCCTGTCTCACATAAATTGTCATATCTTGTAAACTTCACATCCTAGAAACCTGAAATTTTTCTCAAATCAACATGACACATTACAATAAAATCTCTTATCATCATAATTTCAATACCATACCTCAAACTCTCCATCCTATCTCATTTGTATAGCCTCACCTTAAGAATTTTCACTATAGAAGTTAGGGTCAATTGAAAGAATACGATAACTCATCATAAAACCTCGAAAATGAACTAGAAATACCTGATAGGTGTGATACACCGAATATAATAATTTATGAGCTCATATATCTCCAAAACTCATTCTCATACCTCATAACAACTATTCTGCTCCCAATGAGCACCTATAACATAGTGAACCACTTGTATTTGCATCATGACACATTGTGAGTGCCCAATAACCCTTCAAAAATGCTATTCATCATGTCAACATGCTTCCCAAGGATCCAAGAAGATCATATTATCATGCTACATCACCTAGGCACTGCATCGGCTTCATAAAGAAGAGTAAGTAATTCTCATTAAATCTTTGTGAACCAACACAAACACATCTAAACCATCATGTTAGCATCATGTACATCATCATAAGACCATGATCCAAAATCCACTTTTTCATTAATTTGGTTTTGTATCAATGACAATACAATAGGATCACATGCCAACAAATTTTGCCTTGAAGATGGTAGGAAGGGTCGGGAGTGTTCAATTACCGAATCGATGTGAATGCTCTTAGGGTTAGGTGTCTTAATGCCAAAGGAAGAGTGTTAAGAGAGAGGTCATATTTTCCCTCCTTTCATGATAGTTCCCCAAAACCCACAGAATTGTACCACTATAGATAGTCACCAACCCAATAATAACTGGTCACATATGACACTTCATTCCAGAAATATTGGTGTCCCTACATGTGTCCTAGGTGCCACTCCTTTTAGATATTGGTATGAAAATAGGAAAATGTGAATTGATAAAGAAAAATGGTTAGTTCCCTTGTCCAAAGTATGAAACATGTTATTGATTGTTCCTTCATTATGAATAGAACTGGAAATGAATGTTTGTTACTAGATTTTATGCAAAACTATCACTAACAAATTGTACTAACTATCAAACTCGCATATTTTCCCCAAGATAAAAATTCCTAGGAGGGATAAATACCACCCATCCTTACTTTCTTCTCCAAAGTTATTATTTCCCTTTGTTTGTTTTAGCCGATTTTTACTCTAAACCATTTTTAGTCTTTTTTACCCAATTCTACTATGTAACATTTTGTCTACGATTTACGAATTCCTGAGAGGGTGAAATAATCACCCGATGGTTGTCCCACCTCTTTTGAGCGTGATATGGATCAATGCAAGTGCATACAAAATGAGAGGACTTGAATTTGATGTGCACATTGAAGAAGGATTCTTATAGGGGGAATAGGGTATGTGTATGGTAACAACCATGGCACATGCAAAACAATGGAAAGAAAGCTAGCAAGAAGTGTTAGTGATAAAAATCATGGTATAGTGTAATAGAAACAAGTCAAGCAGACAATAACACATCAAGCAAACAACATAGTATATGGTGTAAAATATGGGACACCACTTAGGATGTCACAAGACAATCAAGGCTTTCAAGGCCATACAAGCAAGCAAATATCAAATAAGCAATCATATGGCATATCCCATAAACAAGTCACAATTATATAAGACAATATAAAAGTAAATAGTAAGTAGAGATGTAAAAGATGATCACATAAGTGTATAGAAGAGTGGTGTCCCAGATTTCACCCTGAAATCTGAGACTACCCCATGTTAAAAATTTTCGTTCTTTTAAAAAAATGGGTCGTTTTGTGTTTTTATTGCCAGAAAGTGTTTGTATTGTGTCAAGATATTCCCAGAGAGCCATAAAAGCCAATTTCGACGAATACCCGGATGCCCAAAATTGTTATATTCATCATTGGGGTTTACTCGGGAATTTGTATTTAATTATTTTGAGCCCCATTTGAGGTAAATTGTGCTCCGGTTTAGCCCTGTTGTGATCGTACATGTCAATTTTCCCATATACCATTAGGGTTTTAGCCAGGAATGAATCCTGGGCTTTATTTGTGACTTCTGGCAATGTTTTGTGTTTTTGTGTTTTCCTGTTTCATTTTCTGTGAAATTTCTCTGGATCAATTCTTTTGCGGTTTGGCTTGATTCTTGGCCTGGAGTATCTAGAGATCACATATGCATGTTGTGCCAGAAGGAATTCACCATCGGAGGTCTGGTTCTCTTGGAAAAGATGAAGTCGTGCACCAAAAAGCTTCTTCTGGGTTGGCCGCATTTTTGGAAAAAGAGGGTTTGAAGTGGATCATGGGATTTTTGGAAGCAGTAGGCAGGTGGGAATTTTATACTTGCTTAGTAGGGTACTTTTTCCCATAGAAGCAACGCCACTTAAGCTACAATGGGATTTTTGGTAGTAGCGGTAGGTGGGAATTTTGTACTTGTCTTGCAGGTGACTTTTCCCATGAAGTCAAAGTCACTTAAGTTATAATGGGAATATTAGATGTGGCGAAAGCGGTGGGAATTTCTTATCGCGCTTGAAGGGTAAAAATTCCCATTATAAAAGAAATTCACTTAAAACAACCACGGGAATTTCTACCTGTGAGGGTAAAAATTTCCATGATGAAAGTCAAATCACTTAAGTGGAAGAAGGGATTTTTAGAGCTGCGGTGCAGGGTGAAAATTCCCATCAAAAGTTGACTTCTTATTTTTAGAATTCACCCTTGCCAAAAGTGCGACCCACCTTGGGTGAATAATTAATGCATTTAATAATATTTATTCACCCAATTTTGGTGCCCAAGCTTGTGGAAAAGTCAACAAAGGGAAAGTGGATAAAGGAAATTAGAATTAGAAATTCTAAAATTAAATAAATATTATTTATTTAATGCAGCCCCTTCATGTCAAAAAGTGCGCCCCATTTGGGAGAAGAATAATACCTTTTTAAGTATTAATTGATTTAATTAATTCTTATTTTCAAAGTGGATGAGGTCAAAGCACCTTTGTGAGACTTAAGTTAACTGGAAGTAGAAGGCTAAAATTAAATAAATTTAATTTATTTAATGGCAGCCATGAGCATGCACAAAATAGGCGCCCCATTTGAAGAGTAAAGCTTATTAAATAATTAATTAATTGTCAGGAATAGGAAAGGCATTAATTAATTATAGAATTATGAGGATTATATAAGCAGGGGCTGCCATAAGGATGAATTAATTAATTCAAAAGCAGAGAAGTGCAACCCAGACAAAAAGTGCACCCCATTTGGAGAGGAATTTTGCTCAGAAGAAGGTTTAATTACTGTTGAAAGCTTCCAAATTTGGCGCCTAGGTTTGAAGGAGCTTGATTTGTGTTTGAATAATTGTCTGCATAAGTGATACAGGTGCTCAGGTGAAGTTGGTAAAATTCATGCTTGCTTTGCATGTAAATAAAACATCAAATTTTGGGGCAGCAGACTTGAATTATGCAGATTTTTATGATTAAAATCCACTGTTCATGTTCCGGTTGCCATTTTTGTCTAAATTAATTGCGAGGAATTCATTATAGGTGATTTTATAAGAGAAAGGAGCTTAAATCAATGTCCAATACATTGAACATATCCTTGAATCGAAGAATTATCTAAATCTACACCAATTGTAAAGAATTTTGGCGAATAAAAAGAAAAAGAGTTGCTCAGGACAAAAAGATTACTCTAGCCATGGTGAAGAATGATGAAAGAAAAGATCTAGAACGAGAATCATGCATAGCTTTCAAATTTTTGAAGTCAATGGGCCCGAGATCCATGCTCGGATCCAAATCCAGATCTAGATCTCATAGCTGCAAAAAGCTTCGGAAAAAAATTCATTCTCTTGTTTACGACACCCATGTAGAAGTCGGTGCATAGAGAATTCCTTCCAGGATCTTGTGTGGATGCTCCCAATCTTCCAGTTGAAGCCTTCATTGAAGTTGCATTCACCCGAAGTGCTTTCCAGAATTTTTAATTTCTCATATGTAATTAAAAATAAAAAGATGAGTTATTTACGTGAGCATTCAGACCGATGTATGTATGTATTTGGAGAAGAACTACAAAAGCTTCAAGGATGAGAAGGAAGACAAGTCAAAGGCAATACCCGCAAGCAAATCACAGTCACTTGCTTCGAGGATCTAGCCGTTTCCAGATCCAATCCGCTTCTTCAGTATGGTGAGAATCAAGGAAAAAGAATCAAGCTGCATGTAGAATATGAAAAAGGACAAGACTGCAGCTTTCCTCTTCCTTCTTCTTTCCTCCGACAAAGTAATTGAGCGATCAATTAAATTATAAAACTTAAGTGATTGGTTTAAAAGCCATTACTTGAAGAAGTCAACTACTTGGAAATAGGTGGTAGACATGCAAAATAGAAGGTTCTATCTTCAGTTGCAAATCATGCATGTCATGTAAAGAGGATTCGGAGGAGATTGCTAGATGTTTATTTTACAACTTTCACGTGTGCCAATTCACTAAAGGCTTCCGACTTGTAATTGCCCCTCTACATTCTATAAGTAGAGGAAGAACCTACGGGTAAATGATCAGAATTTGTAAGCAACATTCTTGTGTTCCAGGACTTTGTTTGAAACCCACGATAGCTATTTGAAGCAAAGGAATAAAAGGAGCAGATTTGGAGAACTTTGTGTCACGGTGCATTTTGTTTCTAGCTTTCTATCTTAAATCTACATATAAACTTTGTGTTATTTTAGATCTAGATCTGAAGTTCCTTTGCTTATAATTTATGTGTTGATATTTATTGGTTTCTTCTATGTGCATACAATCAACTCTGTTATCTATTGATTGGGTTACACATCTTCCCTATTTCTTCCTGTGTTTTATTATTCCCTTATTCTCTAAATATTTCCTTTCTTTAACAACTTGCTTACTTTTACTTGCAAAACTATACTGACTATGGTTCATGAAATTGCATGGTTAAAGTAAAACCCCTATATAGATACTAGAATATTTTATTGACAAATATGACATGGGAGCCTCGCGGTAAATGAAGGAGATTTATCTCATGATTGCCTAGGTTTTCAACTATGCGTAGAAAATCTAGCCAACAAAGAGACATGGAATGACATAGCAATGAATGAAGAACACATAATATATAGCTAGAAACAAGGCAATGACTATGCATAGGTGGTTCAAGTGATGTTAATGTAGTATCATGAGTATATGTTTGAATGATAAGATTGTAGGGATTAGAAACACTAGGAATATGTGGATCATGTGGTGGTAAGTGTTGATTTTTATGGATCCATTTAATCTTAGGTTGAATGATGAGTGGAGCAAATTGTCTCATGTGTAATTGAAGCCAATGGAGGAAAAGAAAAAATAACCTTAGGAGGACGAGGGTAAGTCAAAGTAACATATTTCGGCAAATGTCATCACGACACGAGAGAATGTGATTGATTATAATGGCATGCATGAAAAGGGTAAGTGTAACGAGTTGGGGGACCAAAATGTGGACATCAAATTCGAATTTTATGAACCGCGATCATAATTTATAAACTGCGATCATGGTTCTAAAGCTGCGATCAAGGTCCTCTTGTACCAAAAGATCATGATAATTTACACGATGCCACCGAGAAGAAGAGGTAAGCCCTCATTTTTTTATCAATTTTCTTGCATTTTATTTTTTGTGGTTTTCATGGGTTTTTCAATATTTTGTTTATGTATAAAATTTCTTTGTTTTTTCGTTGTTTTCGGTAAGTTGTTAATCCTCCAATTCCTCCAAACGTTCCTCCACTTCCTCAAAACCCTCCAAATATTCCTCCACCTCCTCAAAACCCTCCTTCGAATGTTCCTCCACCTCTTGTGGCTCCTACCATCCCCACAAAACCACTAGGAACCAAGGTGATATCATTACAAAAATATGAGAAAATAAAATTTCCATTCAAAACCCTTACACTATCAAACAAAATCATTCCACAAATTCAAGCCGCATGACTTTAGCCAACACACTTCAAACATTGATTGGTGAAGTTGACTCTACAACAAACCAAATAGATAGATGGAATACTTTTAGAGCTGATTGTAGGTGTTGGTATGCAAAAAAATTATCACATGTGGCCATGAAAGACAATTTTTTTGGAAAAGACCACATTTGTGCACTATTTATGGACCCCAAAACCAATGCCCCCCTTGTGACTAATTGTAACTGGTTCCCTATCCATTGGTGTCACGATGACTGGATTAAGAATAATTTTTGGGACCGATGGTGGATGGTTTTTATTATCCACCATGCAACAACAATGAGGTTCCTCTTTATTTTTTGAAGAAATTGTATTGTGAGTTTGTGCTTAATGAGGTCCCCAATTATTTTGAATTTTTAGGTTTTACGGTCGAGGAGGTGGCTCTGCATAGACTAGACCAGGTGCACGTATTCATAGTTGGTCAACCTAGGATGCCCCACACCCAAAAACCCCCACATCCTTTAGTTATCCCTCCTATAGTGAAGGAGGTTGTGGAGATCGACACATTGCATGCGTTGAGGTCTCTCACTGACACTCTAGCCCAACATAGTAGCCATATTGCATCTAGCGATGTTGGTGGAGGTGCAGTTCTAGCACACCACACCACTATGGGTCATGTGGTTGTCGTATGCACTGTGGGTGAGACATCCTTTGTTGGGTCACATGATCTCTTTTTATAGATTTGATGATGGAAGATGTTTTTGGAAGTGTTGCAAATGTCATAAATGGTCTTTCATATAGTAAATGTCACATAAATAATATATATATAAAAGTTTATTTCATTTGATATTTTAATATATATACTTGATTATGTCATACTTGTGTAAAAACTAATTTTTTTATTTTAAACAACAAGAGCCGTCAAGGACACATCCGGTGTGGACATCCTAGCTATTGTAACCCATGTTATAGTGTGTGTAGACGTAAGTTTCAAGTTACTTACATTTCAAAGTTCATTTGATTGCACATTTATTATTAAATACACATTAATGTTCGTGTATGTGTTTCATGTGTACATACATATTAATATGTTTATCTTTTTTAAGCAGGAGCTAGGTGGGACATCATCTGTTGTGGGCACTGAGGCTACTGACACACCTCATGTTACTTTTACGTAGGTTAGTTTCACATATTTTACTAGTTAATGTTCAAGATTGTTTAAATATTATTAACATACATATCTATACGTGTTCTAGAATTTAATATATATGCATGAGCCTTAGTTCCTTACACCATTCTCTGGACAATTTTCAATTAATGTTGATCTACATGTTGTTTGTACAACTTATGACTTCCGCATAGACTCCTCCCTTTATGTAGACTGTGGAGGTTGTTGTTGATGTTGCCATAGCATCTGCAGATCCACTCACACATAGGTACAATTTTTCAAATTTGTTAAATTTTAGATGAATGTTTTCTTACTAAATCTACAATATCAAATTGTACATGAAATATTTAATTTGAACTATTTATTTATATGCATCTTGGTATGAGTCAGAGTGCACTACCATGACCCTAGACACTCCCCCTCGTGAGTCTACCCTTGACCCTGCAGAGCGTCAATGAAAAATTGATAGGGATCATGAGATTGCGGTAAGATTTCACATGCATTAAAATTTCTAAGTTTCTAAATTATGAATGTATTTTCAATATATCCACTTCTTAAAATTTTGGGTGTTAAAAACTTGATGTTTATGAATGTGTAGGCTAATTTGCAGGGCTTTGACACACCTAGGACCAGACATGATGAAATCCATAGTGTCATCTCCCTCCACTACATCCATAGGTCGTGGACATGCTTCTACTAGTAGGGCCAAGAGAGGGAGGATGTTTCATGATTCTTCATAGGATGTATATATATATATATCATCATCGGACATGTGACATACATTTTTTTTTGTATGCCTATATATGGCTTGATATATATGATCTTGTGTTGGACATTCCATGGAGACGTGTATATAGTCTTATGTGACCATGTGGTCCTATATATGGCACGCTTAGTTTGATACATTATTCTTATATTTTCAGAGAGATGCACTGGCTCGAATGCATGTGCATGTATTCCATGTGTACTAGATATATTATATATATGTGGATTTTGTTCTAGACCACTATGATATAATTTTTATGATGTTCTTGTGATCTCATGTGTTGATATTTTTGTATTGATATTTGACATATGATCATATTTGATGATGTGTGACATTTTTGTATATACATGTGACTTGATGAAGTATGATGATGTGTGACAACATGATTTCATTAAATGACATGTACTATGATGATGTATTGACATGTATTGTGATGATGTAATGACATGATCTGACATCTTTGTTGCACTCTTTCCAGACCACACATATATATATGCTTCATAATCATCTTTGTTTCTCTTTGTGGTGGATGAAGATAGGAATTTTTCACATAACAATGTGTCCATTCAAGTGATATGACATCATAATCATCTTTGTTTCTTGATATGACATAATATAATCATCTTGTGCTTTGGAAGATTGCATAACAATGGAAAAATTCTTGATATGACATCATAATCATCTTTGTTTCACTTTTTCACACATATGAAATGTCTTTGTAATTTCATATATATGCTTCATGTAATCATGTCTTTGTTTCTCTTCATATGCTTCATGTAATCATGTCTTTGTTTCTCTTTATATGCTTCATGCACAATCATGTCTTTGTTGTGACCTTATTCAATCTCCTTGAAGGCTTGTCATATATGAAGTTCACTATTGGTGTGGTGAATAATAAATCTTGTGCTTTGGAAGATTGCATAACAATGGACATTCTTGATATGTAATCATAATCATCTTTGTTTCACTTTGTCACACACACACACACACACACACACACACACACACACACACACACACACACACACACACACACACATGCTTTCATGTAATCGGTGTCTTTGTTTCTCTTTACATGTGGTGGATGAAGATAGGATATTCTAAATTCAACCATTCACACAACATGGTAGTGTGTTTACCTTGTTGCAATCTCCTTGATGTGACCTTATTCAATTCAAATGATAGGGCATTATTTTCAGGCCATACAAATAATTATTCACATAAGCTTATCAAAACAGGGAGATATTCACATTTTATGATATACTTGTTCAAGTTTCTAACACCACAACTATGTGTCACCTTCAATAATAGGAATAAAATCCAAACTTAACAAGTAATTACATTAAAACATATCTATATGACACCCTATTTGGATATTCATTACAACACCAACTTGAAAGGGAATATTTATTATTGATTTCCAATCTTCATTTCTTTAGCAATGAATGGTGTTATGTCCTTCTTGTAGTCAACAATTTAGCATAGAGCCTAGAGTCTCCTCGAATTTTTCAAGACTTGGTATTTCTCCCCCACATGGAAATCCATCTCCATGTACTTATTGGTTTGCAATATAGTGAAATTACTTGGGTGTTTGTTCAATTGAAGGTAGTTACACATGAGATGCTCATTCCACCTAATACTTAGTGGAGACTCCAACTACCAAATGGAAATGCATGAAGGCTTATTCCAAAACAAATATTAGTGACTACATCCATTTTTCCATACTTGTAAGATTGAAAATATTGAAACTATTTTTTGGAGGAAATGAGAAAATGGAAACAACCATACTAGGACACATGCTAAGAGAAAAAGAGAACCAAGTAGTGAAGAGTCATGCCCCCAAGACATATGTGAGAACTTCCATGATCCAATTCACCAACCGAATTTAGCGAGTCAGTTGGGGCATTCTTATGAACTTCAAAAGGAGGCCTCTAATCATCCATAACAATGATGAGGTTTAGGAGCTAGTCGTAAGACTCTTTTCTCTTTGGACCTTAATGAATCAAGTCGAATAGTGAGAAGTCATGCTCTCAAGAGCCATCAGAACCCTTTCCATATTTATGATTCAATTCACTTTTACAATGTTTTTAGCAAATAATCACAACTTGGTGGCTCGTCATCCAAACCAAGAACTATCTAAGCCAAAACTTGAGTGAAGGCCTCTAATCATACCCAATAATTTAAGGTTGTGGCATTCCTTGAGCCTTTGTGGCATAATTGTTTGCAAACTACCTTTTCTAGGAAGTTTTAGGAATGAAGCGAGCGAAGTAGTGAGAAGTCATGCCCCGAGACATCGTGGGAGAAAATGCCCCACCTCGATACATCTAGTTGGGGGGTATACACCTTTGGGTGCTATGGCGGAGCTCAGAGGAGGCCCGATTCAAAGTCGGACCACCCGATCGGAGCCAAGAACCCCTTCCCTATTGATCCCAATTCACATTTTTTATCACAAACTTCTGACGATCACAACTTGGTGCTTGGTCATCCAAACCGAGAACCATTTGAGCCAAAACTTGAATGAAAAAGGCCTCTAATTACACCCAAGAATTCAGGCCGTGGCATTCCTTGAGCCTTTGGCATAATTTTGCAAACTACCTTTTCTAGGTAGTCTAGGCAATGAAAGAGCCGAGTGAGTGAAGTCATGCCCGGGACATCATGGGAGTGAACTACCATACCGCCAATGCATTGGTTTGGGGGTATACACCTTGAGGTGCTATAGAGGCTCTAGGTAGGATAGCCTCGGTTTAGAGTTGGACCACCCAATCAGAGCCAAGAACCCATTCCTATTGATCCCAATTCATGTTTTGGTCTGGCAAACTTTACGATCACATCACAACTTGGCAAGCTGGTCATCCAAATCCAAACCAAGAACCTCCGAAGCAAAAATTGAAAAAGGAGGCCTCTAATTTCACCCAAGAATTTAGGGTCATGGCATTCCTTGAGCCTTCGTGGCATAATTTTTTGCAAACTACCTTTTCTAGGCAATCCTAGGCAATGAATAAAGCCGAGTAGTGAGAAGTCATGCCCGGGATGTCGTGGGAGTGAAATCCACACCCACCACACATTGGTTGGGATTATACACCTTTGGGTGCTATGGTGGGCTCAAGTAGGCCCGGTTTGGAGTCGGACCACCCGATCGGAGCCAAGAACCCCTTCCCTATTGATCCCAATTCACGTTTTCAACACAAACTTTTGCGGTCACAACTTGGTGCTCGATCATCCAAACCAAGAACCATTTAAGCCAAAACTTGAGTGAAGGAGGCCTCTAATCACACCCAATAATTTAGGGCCATGGCATTCCTTGAGCCTTCGTGGCATAATTGTTTACAAACTACCTTTTTTAGGTAGTCCTAGGCAATGAACGAGTCGAGTAGTGAGAAGTCATGCCTCGGGATGTCGTGGGAGAAAACTGCCACCACCACACAATACATTTGGGGGGTATATGCCTTTGGGTGCTATGGGCTCAGGTAGGCCCGGTTTTGGAGTCGAGACCACCGATCCGGGAGCCAAGAACCCCTTCCCATAGATAAATTGATTTAATTCACTTTTTCAGCACAAAATTCTAACTTGGTCACAACTTGACTCGGTCATCAAACCAAGAACCATCTGAGAATATAAAACTTGAGTTTCCAACCAAGGAGGCCTCTAGAAATCACACCCATTAATAATTAAAAGTGTTATGGCAAAGTAATTTGAGCCTTCATGGCATACTAGATTTTTACAAACTACCTTTAATAAAATCCTAGGAACTTGAATCTAGTATACAAATTTAATGAAAATTTGAAATGTATGCCTGGGAATTTCAGCAATAGCAATTTCCACTATGTCCATGCATATGGGGGATGTAACCCTTTTTTTGAGTGCTTTATTGATTTCTCATTCGGTTTGGAGTCATGACCACCGATCGAAAAAACCCCTTCATTATACAATAAGTACATAAAATTGTTTTAGTTCTTTCTCTTTGCTTGGAAAATCAAAGAAATGAAAGCATCTAAATCTTATTCAAGAATATAAAATTGGATCTACTAATGTAACCACCACGTGAAGGTAGAAGCTTTTATGGCACCACTAACTGCATAAAAGTGTTAGTCAAAGTAATTTAAGTTGAATCAAAACCATACTAGATATATACAAAATACACAAATTTAATAAAATATATGAACTTGAATCTAGTATACAAATTTAAAAACTTCAAAGAAATATATACCAGATGAGCATGTAAATTCATTCCAATGAACCATCAGGATTGGATCTACTAACAATGTCAACCACGTGAAGGTAGAAGATTTTATGGCACCACTAACTGCATAAAAGTGTTAGTCAAAGTAATTTAAGTTGAATCAAAACCATACTAGATATATACAAAATACACAAATTTAATAAAATATATGAACTTGAATCTAGTAGACAAATTTAAAAACTTCAAAGAAATATATACTAGACGAGCATGTAAATTCATTCCAATGAACCATCAGGATCGGATCTACTCTGAATAATGGACATGATTGCTTCATGATCTGACTCTCAAACCTTCCAAAGAATCTTGTTATTAGGCCTTCCTTGATATCTATACAGCTGAATATTTTTCGCTAGAACTAGATGTGAATATAAGAGTATTTTATGTGTGTCTCAAAGTCTTCAAACACCCAAACAGAGGAATTTTTAATGGATACCATTGAAGCCAAGTTCCAGTAACTACCATTGACCCTGTAGGGTACTCAATATCTTTTCCATCTATAATAGGAGAAGGAAACTTCTTTCTTTCCTCGATGCAATGACATAAGAAATAGTTTGTTCCTTCTTCATTGTTTTTTCAATAACTGCAAACACATGTCCTAAAAAATAGAGGTTTCAACTCAAATTTAAATTACATATTAATTTCAATGGACATAACTCAATACAAAAATTGTAAATAACCATTTACCTTATCGCACCAAAATCAAAATGTCATCAAAGTCCTTGGATGTTGCAACTTCATCTGGAGAAACAAGTTGTGATGCATGTGGAAGTTGATAACTGGGAAGCGGAGTTAGAGGCCTACAAATCCATCCATCCACCCATTCTTGTGAATCACACTCAGCAGTGGAAAATTTGATACAAGATGCACAAAAACATGCCAAATTTCTTGTCCATGTGGCCCATGAAGTAGTGTTTGAGCTACAAAATGAGTGTAGATCACTAGACCCTGTGAGTGTCATATAATCCTCATAGTTAGCAATTTTTGTTCCTCTATCAACCAAAAATATCTACGAACTATGGAATTTTCTTGAGAACCACGGGCCATGTTGTCAATACACCATTCCACTATGCTCTTTGCATCTTTCAATTTAGCACCATCTTTGTACTTCAACTCTTCTCTTGCAAGAGCTCTTTTCACACATGCCCCTACACCGTCATGCTCTCCTTTTCCATGTCCAACCTTAGTGAAACTCCAAATATGTTGCACACCCATCTTGATGTGCATCCTTCTCATCAATAAAACATTCATGCATTCTTAAACTGAGACATGTAATTATCTGACCATATATAATGTTGATTGAAGTGGATGTCCCTATCAGACAAGTTTTCATAAAATAACTAGAAACACCCTTGCACAAATTCAAGTAGAATGAGTTCCGATCATCATTGATATAAAAGTGGTACTCTCTTAAATTTTTTTGATCATTCTTTGTATTGTCAAGAGAATGTATAAATGTTATATGCACAAAAATGGCAACTTGTATTGAGTTGTAATATTGCGATTGAACCTCCATTTGTGGTTGCAACATGTAATTCTCTACAAAATCAACCATTGAAACAATAGTACCAATAGGAAATGTGTCCTTGCATATCTTGAATTGTTCATCCAACCATCGAGCTCTGTGTGTATGCCTAAGCATACTCATAAACAATTTCATCTTTAAATTTTCTCATAAATTGAAAAACAGGTATATGTTTGTAACTAGCTCACACCATTTAGACTCCTTTCCATCTTTCAATTGGTATGGTACTGATTTATATTTATTAAACCCAACTAAATTATGTCCTATTGCACCTCCAATTTTCTCATGGATACAACTTTCCAATTTAGGTAATCCATCGCACACGTACCACAACTTCCATCTAAACAATCCTTGACTATAAAAATTTTTTCCAACTTCTCTTTCACAAAATATCATAGGAATGAAATCCTGGAAGATATTGGTGGAACTTGAACACCACATTCGGTAACATAGTTTTAGAATGCAAATAAGAATGAATACGTCAAAAATTATCATAATGCATCACAAATTCAACATGTTGCCTATAACAACAAGTGGTGCGAGTGTGGTTGATTTTCACATAGAATGGTTTCAACATTTCAAAAAAATGTTGACTAATTTTAATTTTGGATGCTCTATTCAAACTTACAAAAAAATTGAGTTTGAGTCATATCTAAGAAATGCTTTGGATGTGGTTCACGATTAGTAGAACCAACTCTCCATTTTACAACATCTCTTGTATTAGGTGAAACTCTAGTGTTACCATGCCAAAATTGAACAACAACTTCTCTTATAGCATCAGATATATCTTTTTCTTTATATGCGGTGCTCTAAAGAAAATGCCCAAAAATTAGTGTTATTGGGTGATTGAAGGATATTACACCTTTCAATTGCTTTCATTAGATTTTTTGATTAACTTTCAACATTTGGCTTGTTTTCCTAATCAAATGTTGTTTTTTTGTTGATTCACTTACAACACTAGTAGCAAGTACACGACACATGACATTACTATCCTTGTGTCTCTTGACACCAACAATGTGATATGCATCATGTAGGTTTTCAACAATTGCAGAGGTTTGACACATGTATATTAGATGTTGTCAATCCTAAGGTGTTTAATGTAGGTCTCATTTTATTCAATTTCATCAAACTAACCAACAATGACATCTTTGGGAATCATTTAAAATTTCAAAATGATTATCCCAAATTTTGTGCTTTTCTTTTGATTTTCCATTCAGAAATTTTGTCAAACATTGGTTTCAAAATTTTCTCATCAATTTCAATAAAATAATTAGGTCTCTTTCGTAAAATCCTAGGAGGTGTTTTTGCCAAATTTTGGTTGTCTATGGTTTCAAAATGAATTTCTTGATTCACATTTTCATTGTCTCCTTCAATTTCAACATCAACTACATCATTTAAATCTACATCATGAGTATTTAATTCATCTTCATCATGAGTATTTAATTCATCTTCATCAACATTGATCTTAGTATTAAAAACATTATTATGGTTCCTCATTGCTTACAATAGTAGGGGTTGAAGATGAACCTCTTCTTGATTCACGAAGTTTCCGCATTCGCTCGAATTTTACAATCTTTTTGCCTCTAATTCCTCTCGGTTTTTTTACTTGTTGATTTCCTTTTTGAACTTTGTTTCTTGTCTCCCATGATGTTTCAATCGATGTAGGACAACTCTAAATGATGTAGGGCACCTTAAAAATAGTAAAAAAATAGCTTCGATGACAAGAAAAAAGTGTAGAAGGTGGTAGAATTTCATAAATTCATACAATCAAGTCAGAGAATAAAATCACATGGTGAATTGGATGTTGGGATTCATGTAAATATGATTCTAAGAACCATGATCATGGTTTATGAACACGATTGTTGTTTATAAACCGCGATGTTGTTTATAAACCGTGATCATGTTCTTTTACAATAGGTCAATTTAGAACCACGATCATCAATGTCCTAATCTGTATCATCAAATATGACCCTCAAGGCTCGGGAAATCTTTTTTTCCCGAACTTGAGCTTTGGGAGGTCATTATGGCATGTGAAAGGCCAAAAACATCAAATTTTCTCTTCCACGGACTTGAACCATGCTGAAAAATTGAAAACATGTCACAAAAATGGTACCATCACGTAGGGGAGACTATTAGCTTCGTAGAAATATTGATTTTAAAGTGAATAGAATATGATAAATATCATTTTATAATTTTTTACTAATAGTAGGTCTTTAAGACACTTTTTCCCATGAATGTTCATGTCTACGTTTAAGACTGCAACTTTTGTTTCACTTGTTAGAATGTGATAAAACCTATACCATCCCAACTGTGGCAAAATTCTATACACGTTAAAAAAAAAAAGTATTTGATTTGATATTTTTGATGAAGTTATGGTGGGAAAACGGAAAGTGCTCCATTTTCTTTATGTTTTCAAACCACTTTCATGGAAAAAATCATTAAAAAAATATTGCTAAAAAAATACAAAATAAAATCTATCCCAAGATAGACAATGACATCTAACTTTTCACCAAAAAAAAAATTTTGTTTATCAAGTTTTGGTCATCCAAATCGCGGGCAAACGGACTACAATCTTATAGGATTTTTAAAAAAAAAAAAACCAAGTCATTGAATTTTGAGTGTTTAATATAGCTAAACTTGTCCATTTTAAAAATTTTTTTAGTAGTTTAGAAACTAGATTCGGATGCTATGATTCATATTTATATAAATTTTTCTAATTTTGAGTGCACGACACCCTTATCCTCAAGTAACTTAATCTTATTATGAAGTGCATAAAAATCATTGTCTCTATGTCCATTAATCCTATGAAAATTACAAAATGGTTGGTTATGATTTTGTTACAACCGATGAGGAGGATGATGCTCATTAGAAGGTAACCAAATCAATTTCTCATCAATCAAAGTGTGTAAGATATCATGAGGCCTATCGAATGTGAAAATTATAATGGCTCATACTTATGAACGAGGCATAAAACGTGATGGAGGGTTGCGTGAAGGTGGATGAAGATGGGATGAATCACTAAGATCATATCTATGTAGAGATGGGGAATGTGAAGGTGATGCGATAGGAGGAATATAATATGTATTAAGCGGAGGATTAATAGAAGGCTAAAAACATGTGCGAAAAAATATACATTAAGAATCTCTTATTCTAAATGAATAACATTAAGACAAAGAGACGTAAAAGATTCACGTGTGTTGTATAATAACTTTTCTTTTAGAGGAAAAATTAAGCCACGAAAAAATAAGATCACACAAACTCGTCGAAACAATGTAGTCCACCGATTTGCAAGCCACGCCAACCTTTGAGCATTATCCACAATTGAAATCACCTCCTTCAACATGTAATCCACCCACACGTTACGTATGATCTAGTGCCGAATACACACAACCATAACTAACCCGAAATGCCTTAGTGAGAATCAAATTTTGGTGGACATAGAAACATTCAAATAACCCAACCACCTCACCCCCACCTCATTGGTATATTTTTATTATATTTTACACTTTAATAATTTAAAATATATCTTTTCTAATTAACATAATTCTTTAGTTATAATTTAATACATGGGCATGTGTTATTAATTAGGTGGTATCTAATACACCAATTTGTATTTTCTTAAAAGTGAATTGTCATTAACATTTGGGCGTTTATTTTTTTATAGGAAAATAATATTAATATTTTATTTTTAATTTTTTTAATATAAATATCTATACTCTTAATATAATTATTTTTTAATTAAAAGATAAACATTATATAAATCAAACTTTTAATATTTAATATTTATCTTCAATTAAAAAATATATTAATATTTTTATTTTTGATTTTTTTATGTTATAGATATGATATAATAACATAAAATAAAAATAATGCCACATTTTAAATCTCATCTTAATTCTCATATCCAAATTTAAATGTGATGTTCATTTTAGTGTCACATGTTTTTATGTTTTTTTTTTTTTAGAGTGGTTGACTAATATTTCTTTTTTTATTGTAGACTTATTTGATTTTGTTTAGTAAGTATTATTTAAGTATTAACTTTTGGGCTCTTCTAGGGTTTGTTCATGCATTTGCTTGTCATACATTGCTGCAAGAATTCTATCCCCTTAAACTTTTAGGGTTATCCCATTGGTCCCATCATAGTGAAACCTGACTATTTTACCTCCGCTAAGACAATGAGTCATTTATAAATCGACAAGTCTCCTTCTATTGAATGACTGTTACAACCTAATGGTGAATATGGCACCCAAGTGCATGTGGAATTTTGTTACGAAAGTCTACGACAAGGTATGGATTTTGAATCCTCCCAAAATGTTGTTATTTGTTGAATGCTTAGATCCGGTGGTTAAGTGGTATAGTAATAATTTCCTTATTGCTTATTTTTTTGGTCTCATTCCTCAAAATCCTACCTTCAAAATCTGGATAAAAAACCATTGGGAGTCACGGGGTATCTTGGTTTCAAGTATCTATAACCTCACCGAGGGTTTCATCTATTCTCTTTTCGCAAGCCTTCTCGATTCAAGCCCTCCTCTTAAGGTGGCTTGCTAGTATTTAGGGAACACCCTATTAGTGTTGTCACCATGTGGACTCTTGACTTTAGCCCCACCAACCAAGTTTCATTGCGAATTCCAGTTTGGATTGAACTTCCTAGTCTTCTTGTTCATCTCTGGTCTTTCCTTGCAGAGATTATCAAACCCATTGGTAGGGTGATTTTCGATGAACAAGACCATTTCTTGTACGCTCATCCTAACAAGTGTGTATGTGTCAAAGTTGACCTTATGAAATATCTCAAGGGACCACTGGATTTTCAAGTTAGGGACCTACGTATCTCTCAAAAGGTGTATATTTCAACCTTCCCAACACATGTTTTCATTGTCAATCCCGGACCATCACTTTCATGACTTTCATCGTTAGCTCACTCTAAGCTAGTGATGACACAACCCAATGGTTTCCAAACCTAAAATTGACACGTGACCGATGGTTGGAAAAGGGTGGGGAATAAGAAGGGATATGGTGTGAAACCCACTCATGTGGTTCCACCTACCTCCTCTCCTCCCTTCTATCCAAGGATGAGTCGGGTTCAGAGTCACCCCACTCTTCGGTTTCCATTCCTTCCAAACCATCACAGAGACAGGTTCCTCCTTCAATTTTAAAGAATATTAGGAATCTTGCTTCAACTTATCTTCCTCGTGATGTTCTCGCAACCCACCCCGGGAGGTGTCCCACAACGTGTGAGGGGAAAATGGGGCCAAGCATCGCTCCATTTAGGTTGAGCTTTCGGTTCGAGACCAGATCCCACTTGCCAATAATTTTTCCATTCTCGGCTCAAAGGATGGAATACCAAATGGGTAGGGGGAGTTTGATATGTCTGATTTTTCATGAATTTCATGTCATAGAATGTACGGGGTCTTACAGAGCCCTCTTGAAAATACTTTGTTCATTTAGCTTGCAAGTGTATTGCCAACCTTGATGTTATTTGTTTGTAAGAAATTAAGATTTCTATTTGTTTACTACAAAAGCATTGGATGATAAATGTGGTACCCTTCCCATGCGTTGGTGTGTCGGTGGGCGTGTGGCTTGGTATTTCTTTAAAATTCATTGGGGACTTTCTGATCCTTTTCTTAGAAGGTGATAGGAACTCAAAGCTCAAGCTTGGCATACTTGGACCGATCTTATAGAAGGTCATGATTGTGTTTTAAAAAGGCTTGATCGTGCACTTCTTTCACGGTAGAATTTTTTTATTTTGAGATGTAAAGATCCTCTCTTGTCGAGGTTTGTTCGGATGTTATTTTGTCAAATCATCACCCGATCACATTTAAGTTTATTTGACATGAGGCCCCTTTTAAAGTTCCCTTTAATTAATTCCTTCTTAATGTCTCGTTGTTGATTCATCAGGGGGTGGTCCTCTTCTTGCCAAAGTTTGGAATATGGCGTGGCGTCTACCTTTTGTTGTCATTTGGATCTCTTGGTGGGAGCAGAGATTCAATGCACTACTCATTTCCTTCTTTGTTTTGGAAAGCAAGGTGGCTCGAGTTCATAAGCGAGATGATTCAGCTCTGCAAAAATAATTTAGAAGTATCTTGTTGTTTCTCAAGTCTAATCCCTTAAACATCCCTCTCTAGATACAGGCAGTTCTAAAACTCAGCACAAGCTCAAGCTCATCGAGTCTCATTTGACCCGTGGTGCGCAGATGTGGTCAAGGATGCATTGGCTCAAGGTGGAAAACAAAGCCTCAAAATAATTCTTCAAATCCCTCCAAGCCAAGCATGCTCATCAATAGATCAAATCTATCTAGGTTTTACATCAACGACTCATTGAGCTATTAGAGATATTTAGCACCTTTGTCGAGCATTTTCGTTTTGTCTTTCAAGCTCAAGAGGCTACTAATGAGTGAGCTACTGCCTTACAATGATGTATTGATGTGGTGTCGAGTAAACTCTCTCCTAAAGAACGAGATCGTTGCAATGTTCCTCTTTCTTTGGATGAGATCCATGCTGCCTTGTTGTGTTTTTCTAATGAAAATCTTTAGGACTCGATGGTTTCCCATGTGAATTTTACAAAGCCACTTGGTCTTTTGTGGGACCTGATCTACTTCATGTTTATAATGAAGCTCTCCAATCCAATTCTCTTGGGAGTTTCATTAATTAAGGAAATATCAAATTCATTCCTAAAGTTGGTGATCCTAATCAGATAAGTAAATGGTGGTCTATCACCTTGCTAAATGTCTCCTATAAAATTCTTGCTAAGGCTCTAGATCTTCGTATAACTGATATTTTTCCTATAATCATTCACCCTGAGCAAACCAGTTTTGTTAAAGGCCGATATATTTAGGATAATCTCATTGTCGTTCGGGATGGAATGGAACGGGTCTTGGTTTCTCTGCAATGACAACTCTTTCTCAAAATTAATTTTGAAAAATCTTATGACCACATCGAATGGCCATTTATTTTGGCCATGCTCAAAGCCCTTGGATTTAGTAATATTTTCATATTAGCTGTCAAAACTCTTTTTCCAATGCTTCGGCTTACCTAAGTATCAATGACCATCAATATGCTGAAATCGAACTCTTCCGCTCTATTAGACGGGGTATCCTCTTGCGCCGGCCTTATTCGTTTTAATTCTGGATGCTTTAGGTTGTTTTATTGCTCGTCAGTTGCTCAAGCTCGCATTCGGGGATTTTCCTTCCTGATCATGCGACGTAACTTATTAATAGTCATTTTGTTGATGATCCATTTCTTACTATTATTGTAGAATTCAAACAAAATGTGGCTATGGTTTTTGATTGCCTTGAAAGCGACTCCGCCATGTTATGACAATATGTTCTTAATAGAGTTGAGCAGAAGGTTTCTCGGTGGTCTTCCAAACCACTCTCTCTTGTTGGAAAATTCCAAGTGTGTACTAAGATTCTTGCGGCCACCCATGTCTATTATTTTACGTGTTGGTGCCCTTCTTGTGCTTCATTTTCCAAACTTTCCAAGCTTTTGCGGGACTATCTTTGGTGTAAAAGTTATCCTTAATTAGTTTTCATAGGTTGGTCTGGGAGGTCGATTGTCTCCCTTTGATCCAGTGGCGTGAGAATCATTGATGTTTATCAACAAAGTGTGGCCTTATGTTCTAAATGGGTTGTGTGTTGCTGTCTTGTGATTAGGCCTAGAAAAATTTTCTCTCGACACTGCATTACTTTAGGTGCACCGTATGACAAAAAATGTTGGAGCAATATTGTTTTGCACACCCTAATTATCACTAGGGTCCCGGTTGGAATCATTGGCACCTTTGTTGCCAAAAGCATTTGGAAATCCTTTAAGACGGTGAAACCATTGTTGGGCTAGATTGGCGAAGGCTTTTCACTGGGATCTCTTTCAATTCTTTGAATCTTTGGTGCTCTCTCATCATCACTTATGACAATCTTATGATTGTGGAAACTCTAGGAATCAAAGCTCTCCAAATATCTCAAAAAGGAATTCATATCATCTAGGATTAGGTCACCATGCAGAGATTGGATTCCCTGGCCGAACTTAAGATGAAATTTCATCTTTCCAATTTAGATATCCCATCTATCTACATAATTCATGAATTAATCCTCGATGTTATGCTCCACAAGTTGGGGCTTAAACCCTAGACACTTGGTGACATGATTTTCGGTGGAATCGAGAAAATTTCCTTCCTCCGCTACAGCGTTGGAACTACTTATCAGCTTTTGAGCCCGAGTCTCGCCTATTATTTCCAAATTGAATGCCCGTTGGGGTCTACATTCAGCACATTCCACTTGGCTTTGTCGGCTTTCTTGTGCTTGGAATTCTCTTCTTGAGCCCAAAGTTAATCATTTTCTGTGGTGCCTTATTTCTCGGTGGTCTACCTGTTGGAGAATGACTTAATCGCATTGACACCCCCAATCCTAAATGTCCTATCATTTGAGACATGAATCTTTTAAACATTTATTTTGGTCTTGTCCCCATGCTTAGACTATCTGGACTTGGATTCATTCTTTTTTCCAACCCTACCATCTAGAATTATTTCATTGGTGTCTAGTTTTGTTTGGAGATTTCAATCCATGGCCACATTATATTGATACTCTATGGCAATTGTTTAGAGCTTGTATTCTTTTTCATATTTGGAAAGCTCGAAATGCTTTGATATTCCAAAATGATCAATCTGTTGCTTTCTTTTCCACTAATGACAAAGTGGTTATATTGTCTATTGTGCACATAGATTTAGGCTCAAGTTGAAAAGGTTGCCCTGGAGTTTGCTCATTTACAGGAGTTGTTTACACACTGGGGAAATGTGCCTTGCACTATGAGTTGGGTCCCCCAAATCCATTATTGTTGCCACCTCAACCATCTCTGCCTCAACGACCGCATCATGTCAAGCCGCTCTCACAGCCATCGCTCCACCTCCCTCGAGGTCGCCCTTGCCTCCATCCTCCCTCGAGTCGGGCAAGATCCCTCCTCTAAGGGGAAGGGCGTTCTGCTAGTTCTCTCGTGGTGGGGCTCTTCCACACCGGCATGCAGACTATGGGTGGTTCTTCCCCCTAAGTTGGGGTATTAATGTTCCTTTGTAGATCCGGATGCCCGCCCATGATGGTTGGTAGGTGGATCCTCCCTCGGTCGAGCCAAACATTGGAGTGTTTATCCCTCCCTGGGATGACCCTCCTCCTCCTCCTCTGGAGCGATGACATGTGCAACCTAGTTTTCTGATTTGATGTAGTTTTTATGCTCTCTGGTTCCCCTTTGGACATTTTTTTGTTGCCTACGTGGCATTTTTTGGGATCGTAATTTTTAAGTTGCCCCGTAATGGAACTCTATTTTATTAATATCAATATAAATAATGTTCCAATAGTAAGTCTTAACTTTTGTGAATGGTTTATATGCCACCTAAATTTAATTATGAATGGTTTGTAATATTTTATCAAAAAAACGTTATTCTATTTCATAAAAAAAAAGAAAATAATACCTCATTTATATATTAATCTTTGAAATTATATTAAAAATATAGATACATATTTATGTATTTAATTAAATTATTTTTCAAACACTTACAATCATAAAAATTAATTAGTTATTTATTTTTTAATATGAATACATATTTATTTTTATATCTAATTATTCAATGTTTAGTTTATGTTTATTGACATTTTGTTTTATATTTTAATTTAATATAAATATATATTCACTAATTATCCTCTGAATGCACGGCTATATAGTCAATTTTGTTCAAACCAATCTAAAATTACTATATAAGATTTGATATTTTTAAAAAATTATTAATAAATAAATAAAAATCTTTAATCTCATTGGACATTTTGTTTATTCTTAGTAGGGGGCTAATAACTAGCAATCACATGTGTTTCATGCAATGTGAGCATCGAACGATATATGTGATTTGTTTAAGAGGTATAAAATTATTACTTTTGTTGTTGATGTTGATAAGGGGTGTGATTGATTTCATAAGTGTAGAAATATAGATGGGGCACTTAATTTTAAGGTTGTTTCTACATTTCAAACTCGTTATAAATTCGTACATGATTACATGTGATACCATTTTCGATAGTTAATTAATTTTATAGTTGATGTTGTTAGTTGTGCATCAGTTGTTCAGTTGGTGTTTTGTTGGAGAAACATTTATTATACAATTGATAATGTGTGTGATTGATAGTTGTAGTGTAGGACTTTAGTTGAAACATTACATTGAAATGTTGTATGTGTACATTTAATTATGTTACAGATTCGTACATTTAAAGTTGCATATCATATTTGAAAACATCAAATAAATGAAGGTATACGTACACATAATGAGACATGTATACATTTGTAGTATTTATATCATGAATGGTAGCCTTTAGTGGGCAATTTTAGTTTCAATAAACATGATTACATTTGATACCCCTTGAATGACTGTGCCACTTTGGATAGAAGAAGTGTTGAGTATAGTAGTAGTGGAGGTGCTATCAAAGCAGAGGGTAGTATTTACGATGGGTTGAGTGATAGTAGTCTTGCTTCCTCCTTTCTTCTTGCTCTGAGTGCTAGTACGTGCGCCATATTTGAGTATCTCTCGAATGAAAAACCAGGTGAAATGCACAGATTTGCAAGCGAGGGAACTCTGGAGAAAGCTGTGAATGTCAGACCCTACCTTTCAGTGGTTCCAATGTCGACGGTTGCTCTGTGCAAAGTAATTCCTTGTGACTTGTGGATAGTTAATCCCAGGCCATTTTAATCGCAACTGTAAACAACATATCACAAAATCACTAACACTAACAACTACCACTATCTCTGTTTTGAAATGTGAAGCACTTTTTTGACTTGGACATTCAGGTAACAATAATTTCCTTGGTCCACAAAGGCCAACATTTCCATTAAGTAAAACGATAGCAGTGGCATTAGTGAAAACCCCCTCTTTTAGAATTTCTCCCGTGACTCTATTGGAAGATAGATTCAGATAGCAAAGCACTTGAAGTTTCTTGAGGAGTTTGGTAGTGGACCAGTTAAGAAATTTGACGAAAGCTCTAGGTCAATGATATATTTCAAATTTTCCATTGCCTCTGGAATAAGACCCTCTAAGGCATTTCTTGATAGATTCAAATGTTTCAATCCTACGCAACTTCCAACTACAGTTGGAATGGCACCACGAAACTTATTGCCTGAAATGTCTATATATGTAACCATTGTAATTTTTCCAATCTCTTCAGCAAAGACCCTCCTAATGCATTCCATGAGAGATCTAAATACAATTGAAGATTTTGAAGATCTGAAATGTCAATCCCAACAAACCCAAATAACATAAATATCAAGAGACCTAAGGTTCAATATTTCCCCAACTGGCAGAGAATACATGTGGGGCTTGTGATCCTATACATTCTTGGCACCGCCATAGCTAGTATTCAGAAAACCAAATCCAGGGTAGGCAATGGTTAATGCAAGAAACAGAAAAAGAGGTAACATAATCATGCAAAGCGTTGGCCTAGTTGTTTTGTAGCTATCAATGTTTTTGTTAATGTTGTAATCGATCAGTGAATTGGATTTGTTCTCCATTGGATCATTAGATCTTGCACACTCTTGAGGTTGCTCTGCATCTTCAAAGGTGATTTTTCTTCTTTGCTCCTCCAAATTATGGATTTCTTGTACTAATTGGGGATAGTGAGACTCATCCATATTTGCTTCAATGGCTTCAGATTTTGTACTTCCTTGAAAGGTTTTACTATCATGAGTTCTGAGTAGAACCACATCTCACCTAGGCATTTCATCAAATAGTTCACATGCCCTATTTTAAATCTCCCATTCTGGCGGAAGCTAGGAGGATGCTGGAAAAGGTTTTGGAGTCCACTTGTACACCTGGAAATTGCATTTTTTTATGAAGGTGCCAAGGCCTTTTATGGATATCTTGCAATCGATAAAGTCCATGCGGTCACATATGTTCCAGGGATTTAGTCAAACAATTCGAATGCCGTTGCATGCTTCAACATTTATGGAACCTCCCGCATTGGCCAAGGCAGATCCGTGGTTGCATTTTCATGTAGACCTTTCCAACATATTTTTGATGGGGGAAAGTGTGGGAGGGAACATTGCACATCACCTGGGCATGTGGGCGACCACTCAAGAGGGGGAAATGCAGGCGCAGGGGAATGATTTTGGTCTGCGCTTGTTTCGGGGGAGAAGATCAGACACAGTCAGAAGAAGGAGATCACGCTCTGTTAAACGTGGACACCATGAATATGTACTCGTGTTGTTCACCTGATTTGGAGATTCTAGTTCCTGATTGACAGATGCTCATACATACGCTTTTCTTTGTTCTCTGTCGTCACC
Source organism: Taxus wallichiana var. yunnanensis (assembly GCA_018340775.1). Taxonomy (NCBI): domain Eukaryota; kingdom Viridiplantae; phylum Streptophyta; class Pinopsida; order Cupressales; family Taxaceae; genus Taxus; species Taxus wallichiana. The sequence continues at coordinate 463,400,992 of CM031241.1, forward strand.
CTCCTATTCTATTTATTATACAGTGTACATGCAACCCACGATGCCGAAAGAGGCCAAGGCCAAGACCATCTCCAAAATTGAAACCCTATTAACCCTAACCCTAACCCTAACCCTAATCCTAACACCAAGAGGAACTCCCTGCACATTCAATAATACAGATGGCCCCGACCCCTCCTCCTCATTTGCCAACCCTTCACCATTTTTGCTGGATAGAGCGGCTACTGACCTGAAATTTCCAATCTTCAATCTACACAACCTAATCCTCAATCTTCTTCTTCTTCTGCATACAACAAAGAAAACATCACATGCAGTAGTTTCCTCTCAGAGACCATTGAACCCACTCCAGGTACAGATACAGAGCTAGATCAATCAATTTGTATATAGTAAAATGAGGAGCTATTAATGATATCTCTATTTAGCACAATTCCGTTCTCTGGACCCCTTTTCCCTTTATGCACCCCTTCTTCGACCCTTTTGTAGGGAAAGCGCCATCTTATTCTATTCTGAACTGTAACGTTCTCTGGACCCCTTTTCCCTTTATGCACCCCTTCTTCGACCCTTTTGTAAGGAAAGCGCCATCTTATTCTGTTCTTAACTGTAACTGCTCTGGGCCAAATCTCATGGCCGCCTCCCCATAATAATCTAAAATCTAAAATTTGTTGTACCCGAACCAAGTTGTCATTAAATTTCTTGAAATTTGGACTATTGTTTCAAACCATTTTTCTTGCTAAATGGCAACCTAGAAGTTAACTTCAAGCTTTTGGGTTGCAGGGTATTTGTGGCGACATGGAACATAGGAGGCAAATCACCTTACAATTGGCCTCAAGTTGGATGAATGGCTGCATGCATCACCTCTAGAAGATATCTATGTTTTGGGGTTGACAAAATCCCCTTGTTTCATACATTCAAAAATATGAATATAGTTGCATAGTTATTATTTAGTATATTATACAACCCAACCAAATGCTCTTCCCTGATCAATGAGACTTCAATAGCCCTGGTACGCAACTTATTGACTCAATCTGGAGTATGTTATCCACAGAAAAGAGGCTACCTCAAAATTGACTTTGATACGCACGACATGGGCCACATAATCTCTTCCCAACAAGTCTTTTATTTCCTTTAGCATATTCTCTATCTAAATAATGAAAATAATCTTCAGCTAATTATCTAAAATTGGAGAATCAAATGCCATTTCTCAGTGATGACCCTTAAAGGCGAAGTGTGGTAGCCAGAGTTGATCCATTGCAGAGCAGCTGGAAAAAAGGTGAGATTAGGGGCAAAAAGGAAAATTTTGTTAAGTTTAATAATAAAGAAATTCATTGTTATCCATACACAGTCCTCACCTATGGTAATTATTGATTATTTAAAAGTTAAACAAGTATGGCCAACAACAAAGATCTATTGTAGACTCTCAACTTGAATGAAGGGATTTTTCTATTTTTTTGATTGGTAAATGAATGGTTGCGGCCATCCCCTAGGTGCCAGATTAACTAGGGGGCAAGAACATGACCCAACAAAGTGTAACCCAATTGCCCACCACTGAGTTGCATCCCTTGGGTGAATGAATGCAAATAACATAACAATGGTTTGTATTTGTCAACTATGGAAGTTTGTTTTCTGAAACTGTAATCGAGGGTTCACTCCTGAAATGGCTTTCAAGAAGTGGCGACACCTTCCAAATTAACTTCGTAGGAATCTATTTTTTTAATCTTATACTGCTGACAAAGAATTTGGCATCCTATACAGTTACATGGATATATTAGTCGGCCCGTGAAATTATTTGATGACTTATCTTATAGAGATGCCTGAGATGACTGACATTTTGTAATGTAATATTGTCTGAGTCCAACTTTTGGAGATTGCATACAGTTCGAGAAGAATGTGTAAGTTAAATGACATTGAGCATATTCACATATTTCTGGTGGCTTGAAGTTTCAATTAAGATAATACCGGTTTTTGCATAGTTTTTAGGCATATTGATATGCTTTTCTGTGCTTTGTGATTTTATGATTCAGGTTGGCGAGTTCAAGTCAATTGAGAAGTTCAAAATCTTCAATACCAATAACTTGTAAGTTAAATGTGTTCCATATTTTACTATGAATCGTAAGTGGTTTGGAGTCTCTCTTATGTTGACCATTCAAACTGTGCAGGTGGGTGAACTTGAAGGCCATTAAAAGGCTTGTGGAGGCCGATGCTCTTAAAATGGAGATAATTCCAAATCCAAAGGTAATGCATAGCCTCTTTGGCATTTTGAAATAAGCTTGTTCTTTTTGAATGTGTCTGTAAGTTATCCAACCTCTGGAAAATGAATTTAGCATTCATGGATTGTTTCCTCATTATTCAGGAAGTAGATGGCATAAAGGTCCTTCAGCTTGACATGGTTGTAGGTGCTGTTATAAGGGTATATGCATTGTGGCAGAAGATTATTGCATTGATCAGATTCATTTTGATGAGTTGTTGTTCTTGCAATCGGTGTCAATGTTTTAGAGAATGTTGTTGACCGGATTGCGTCTGAGCAACAAAAATATCTCTTCTTTTTGGACGAAAAAATGCCCCACACAATTGGCCAACCCTTCACCATTTTTGTTGGATAGAGCGGCTACAACCTGAAATTTCACAAACACATGCTACACAAAAATAAATAAATAAATAAATGGCTTGTTTAATATGCTTTCATTTTTAATGTACCCATGTCTCATGATTAAATTTGCATTGTAGCAATGGAATAAACATAAGAGAAGCCCGCATGAAGAAGGGCACTACAACACTTCACATTCACTACATTCTTGAGAGTGAGTATTAGCAAACTTACATGTCTCACTTGAATTTGTATTCAAATATTACACAACTAAGTTTTATCTAACATCCCTTCTAATGTATTTCGCAACAGTTGTTCTGACTTTAATAGAAAATCAGTATTGTCAATCACACCCCTTATCAACATCAACTACAAAAGTAATAACTATACCTCTAAATCAAATAACATATACCATTTGGCATACACATCTCATGAAACACATGCGATTGCTAGTATATATAGTGCAAATACAACATAGTTAAAAGAAAGAAAACACAATATGATGAAAATAAATGTTGAGATGGTTGAAAGAGAACTATTTCAATACACAAATGTCTTGAGGTATGTAATAAGTACACATGCAAAAGAAGCCTCCTCTTCTTACACTACCTTGGTGAAGTCTTATTGTCAAGCTCTACTCAAGCATACACATCCTCTCAAAATCTTCATCGAGTTCATGAAATTCCAATGTTCAGGTATGCGGACAGAAGACATGCAAGTCCTGGGGTCATGCTAGACAAGATACTTGAAGACTATATCTGATTTGGATCTGCTCGAGGTGAAATTTACTTGCTTCAGATCACAAAATCAACTTTTCCTATACAGTCCGTAGATGCCCCTGGTGTTATTTCTTCCCATTTGTTGAAAACTACTTTAGCTAGGGAAGTTGTGCAGTTGCAAAGAGAAGAAACGGAAATTGTTGAAAACTGCTTTAGGATATACCACTTTTTCGACAAATTCGCTACAACTCTGTATTGTTTCCTTATTATAAGAAGTGCATTTCCAGATTAGAGAGCAGCAGATCGGTTACTCTGCTATGGAGAGGCATGCATCAAGTATTTAGAAGCACTTATTAGAGAACTGAAGGCAGTGTAAAGATAAAGATTTTTCAAATATGAAGATTCAATTCCTAGTCGACAATCTAGAGAATTACCTGATTTTAGTTCCAACAGAGGAACAAACCCATTTGAAAATGGGAATGTGGGTTCACGAGCTTTTATGCCTCGTGTCCATTCAAATAGCTCGTGCAGAAAACAATGCCATGGTAACTCTCAAGCTCTCAAGGATGGACTTCAAATACCCCAAGATTCTTCAAGCGCCTATTTTAAAGCTTCTCTTAGTGCATGCTTAGATTTGTAAGCGCTTGTTGTGTGAAAGTTCCTATAACCCACCTCATATGGATCTCCTTCCGAAGAATCTTAGAATGATCGAAACTTTGAAACCAATGAGTTTAATGAAACACCCATCTCTTAGTGTCTCTCGATCTGTGCACCATCGTCCCTCCTCTATCACGTCAATCGTTGATTTGTCTGTCTCGTGTCAATTGTGGGAGGCTCAGTGCGAATCCCAAAGGCAACGTTCTGTTCTATGATGTGACTCTGTGGGAGGTGATTGAGCGAAGGACTCTGCATTTTATTACCACAAATTTCCACCAAAATAAAAACAAACACGACACCTAAATGACCCTGCAAGACATGTCAGTTCCCTATCCATTGTTCGTATTCATAGCTGCAAAAAATGATAAAATGCCCAAAAAAATGTTAAAAACATGAAAACATCCAGACGGCCATCAAACCGTCAAATTTAAATCAGCCGTAGAAACGTCATGCAAAGACCTTTTCCATAGGGGAACGCCTTCGGGAGTAGATATGAGAATTTTAGAATTGATTTAATAAGTTTACATAGAAAATATAAATTTTAGGTTTAGAAAGCTTTTATATATATATTTATATATATATATATGTTTTTCCACCAACTATGTGACAAAAGTTCTGAGAATCGGCTGGCCACTGGGCATATCTGCCTTGGATTTAATAGTGTTTTTTTGGTCTTACTATTCATGTCTTTTGGTTAACAACTTGCCTTAGTAAATTTACTTTAATAGATTCAATCAATAAAGCTGCCCCTATGCGATTATTATCACCCTTATGGATATCCGATTCACATACAGATGTGTGACTACAAATTTCTGTCTTTTTCCCATTTATAATATACTGTGATTCACTACACAAATAGGTTGTATTAAAAATTAAGTCCCGAATTTATGAGTAAAGATTGTCTGTTCTAATAGTACGATTTGTGTTTATATATATCAGGATGTGTTCTAACGAGTGGAATAATGTTACATGATGCTTTTCTGTTTCTGAGCAATCAAATATTTTTGCCGCCAGGGTTCATGAGTTTAACGAAGCTCATTTTATTGAACTTATACTTAATTATTTTTTGGGGAGCTATGACTTTTTGTTGAGCAGGTTAGTTTATGTGTGTCAAGACTTATGGTTGCTGATTGGAAAAATCAATCTTTCTGCACAGGAATTTGTAAGAGGATATTATGCGAATGTAAAGACATTCTTATTTTGGGAGTTTGTCTGGGTCTCATTTCCTCCCTTACTGTTGGGCGGTCTTTGTTGTTGATTTCCATGTTTATATTTATTTCTCATGTATGTATTTATATATGTCAACTGGCAAAATCTAATCGTATTAAGTGGAAACTTCAAGCATTGGGCCAACACAAGTACAGTTTTGGACTGTTTGGTCTCCATTTGCGAATTAATAAGCAATCTAGAATTGCCAACTAGAAACTCATAAAATTCACTTTCCTTAGAAATATTTTCCCTTTCTATTTCTTATCTCAACAATTCTAAGAGGAAACTGCAAGTATTGGGCCAACACAAGTCTACAGTTTTGAACTATTTGACCCATATTTGGAAATTAATGAGCAGTCCGGAATTGCCTGCTACAAACTCCTCACAAAATTCACCTTCCTAAGCAGGATTTTATCCTTCTGCTTCTTCGATGAGATTTCTATCTCAAAAATTCTTATCATCTGGCTTTTCGAAATAAAAAAATTATACCCTGTAAAGTTTTTAGTCTCAGTCTAGAACAAACTATTCAAGCTTGACATTGTTTACTTAAAACAAACTCAATTTTCTCCAATTTTCAAATATTTTTTGAACCGAAATTTTTTCGAACTTTTGGAATTATCTGTTTCTTTTTCATTTTTGTTCTACTTCTGAAAAAACTGCTGTTAATTTTGTTCTGATAAAATATATAAAGAAATTCTTGTTTGTTACTCGTACCTTCATCTTATATCTCCAGATTTGCTTGACGTCAATTGCAGGTCACCTAAAACCTCAAATAACCCAACGTCTTCCAGGCATATTGTCTACTGTTGAGACCAATTAAAAACTTCAATCAAGAGTAGGACAATCAGTTTATATAGCCTTGGGACAGTTTCAGAATAATATCTACAATACGACAGGTTCAATGCCTTTTTGCTGGTTGTTCAGTGTCATTTCTAGCTGCATCTCTCAGCCCAATTTGCTATCAACACTGTCTTACAGACTCTCAAAATCTTCCATCATGATCAAACTTCTCTGATTTTTTGTTACTGCTCTGTCTCTGTTTCTTACTCGTTATAATTTGTTTATCTCTCGTACAGATGCTTAGGCCCTAGGATCTTTCCTTACTTACCTCGCATTGCCTTGCATTTTGATCTCAAACTTCGACCTGAACCATAGAGACTTATAACTTTGGGATTTGATACCATATAGATATTTTTCTTGACACTGATAGATTATAGTAGACAATTGAGAGAAGAGCGAACAATGCATCATCCATTATGATCATGCGTACATTACGTTTATATTGTTCTTCATTAACAAAATTCAGAAACTAACTTGTTACTATCAGCTTTGAACCAACTTTAACTGATAACAGTCAATTAGTTATATGACCATTACATATATGCTATGCTTAGCTCATCAAAGGTGTTTGACACAAACTCACCCTATTCTTGAGTCTCTTTTTGCATTGAGGATTCTTGCAATTTTGAGCTTTGAGGGCTTGCTAATTAGGAAACTGGAACATCGTCATTAAATTCTGAAACTAACATGTTACCATCATCTCTCAACTGACTTTCAACTGATAATAGTGAACTGATTCTATGATCATTACATATATGGTTTTCTTAGCTCATCAAAGGTGTTTGACACAAACTCACCTTATTCCCGTGTCTCCTTTTGTATTGAGGATTCTTTCAATTCTGAGCTTTGAGGGCTTGCTAGATGGGAAACTGGAATGTCATAATTAAATTCTGAAACTAACTTGTTACTATCAATTGTCAACTGAATTTTAACTGATAACAGTCAACTAATTCTATGACTATTACATATAAGCTATGCTTAATTCACTACAGGTGTTTGCCACAAACTCATCCTTTTCTCTAGTCTCATTTTACATTGAGGATTCTTTAATTTTGAGCTTTAATGGCTTGATGGGAAAGTGGAACATCATAATTTTAAACTGTTCATGCCTTTGACTTCGGAGATCTGTGGTTTGATCCAAATGAGAACCCTTAGAAGGAGGACGATCCTTTTGACGAGGAGAAGTTTTTGGAGACATGCGCCTATTTTCTTCCCACTCTCTGTCCAAGTAATTTTGATTTTTCACCAAGTATTGGGCGCTGGGGCAGAGTTATTCCATTCTCTTTCAAAAATTAAGAAACAATAATATCAGATTTTGATGACGCACACTCTAATCGATTTTTTAATATATTTTTGAAATCAACATATGAACAACTAGGTTGACTTTGCAATAGAACAGAAAGTCAATGAGATCGAGAGATACCTTGAAGATTTTTGTTCTTTTTTTGGATTGATAAGGCGGGTTGAAGGGACCCGTTCCCTATTAATAAAGTAGAGGCCAAGATCCTCACGGAAAACAACGGGGTTTTAAAAGTAAAAGGAAACAACACCTACAACTAAACCCGGCTTCAAAAACATTAGAATAACCAAAACAGCGTAAACAAAAATTACTTCCCACCCTGCGATGGAAACTAATCCTCAATGTTGCCCATTCGACCCTTTTTGTTTTTTCGAACCACTTGCCTTGGTCAGTCGAGATAACCAACGCAAGGTCATTAAGGATTGCCAAAGCAATCATTTTATCTAACACAAGGACATGGATTGCGAAGCAATCATTTTATCTATCCGATTTTGAACTTTCTAAAATATGTCCCCTTTTCGTTCCACCTATTACCAGGTGATTTTCATGAATTCCCATCTTGGTGTCCTCCTTCTCTGTGACTACTTTATTCGTGGGGGTCAAATTATTCGGAACATCCTTAAAGTTCGAAGCGGATACCAAATCCGGGTTAACAAAGCCCCAACCGCTAGAAGAAGTCGATCCATTCTTTTTGTAGATTTCTAGTTTTTATTAGAGGGATAGGTAGCTTGTAGATGACCCGTATTTCTGCATAATCTGCATCGAAATGCAGTATTCTCATAGTCTAATATCTGGATATGCTGAAAATTACCAAATTTAAGATTGATCCGATTCGGTAATCCCTTGCTCAAATCAATTTCAATGCATATACGGGCAAATGAACACATGCCCAAATGCGTTCTATCCAAGTCTTCTTTGATAAACTTGTCCAAACGTTACCAATATCCTCTAAGGCATACCATAGATGCAAGGGGAGGTTAGGGAGCCTGACCCAAACAGGTGTTTTGGCAACCGAATATGTGTTCGGATCGAAATCTGGAAACCATGGAGTTATAAATAAACCCACATGTCCCCAAAACCATGGACCATCTGTCAAACATCACTGATAGTCTTCAGCTTCTCTAAAATGGACAACGAAAAATCCCTTGGAACAGAGGGATATTTCACACTTATTGGTCCAAGTTTCGAATACCCATTGGTACAATGTGGAGGAGGAAGGCCAGAACCCATTAAACCTACCAATCATTGCATCCCATGATAAAGTTTTGAAATATTCCTCCACTTCAGGGTTCTTGATGGTTACAGAGGGAATATCCTCGGCCAGATTGACCAGGTAGGCCAGATTGCTTGTTGTTTGATTGCCTGAGGATCAGTGCTATTGTTTTCTAGTATATCTTTGAAAGAAGATGACTTCCGAGGGGGATTCAGACCATGATGGCTTGTAGCACCACGTTGCCGATGCTCTTGTGACTATTTTTGTTTTTCCCACCACTCCCCACCAAAGTCCAAGCGGATTTTGGAACCCTAGGAATAGGTCCCTGCTCCTCCACCTTCTTATCCCGCCCTCAATACCATGCTCTCCTCCACCATCCCGGAGACCCCCCTCGGCCAAACCGTGCTTATTCTTACCCTCGGTCGTGGCCTACGAGCCCTCTCCACTTCCGCCTACGACCTTTCGCTTACTTTGCTTTCGCACACTATCTCTGTCCTCCATTCTCCGCTCCCTCTCGAACAACAATAAAATTCAAACAAAACTCGAATATTTTTGCTCTTATTTGTGTTGTTTTGCCAAATTTGTTTTTTAAAACTTTATTATATTTGCAAATAGTATACAATATTCAGTATCCAAAAGATATTGTATATTTATTTATATTGTATACTCAACTTTCATATTATATCACCTTATTAGATTTCCCTCAAATTTTTTATTTATACTAATTTTGCAATATCACATGGATAGTTGACAATAGTAATGACTTTTACAAAGTTTAGGAAAGTGAAATATAAGAAAGGACACTTGAAACAAATTGTGTAGCATATGCTTTTGGTTCTTTCACCCCTATGTTTTAGGTATGACATGCGAATAAAAGTCTCTGCGGATACTAGTCCTCAACAAAAGGGAGTCCTTGTGGGGTGGCATTTTTGCATACATTGGTTATCTAAGTGGCTCAACATATTACTATAGGCATTATCAACACGAGGTCTAATAACTATTTCTAAAATCAAATTGCAAATCTATGATCCACATATCATACTTAAGTTCAAGCTCATGTATGATAATTGGGATCAAGTTTATGTCCATGTTATTTCCTTAATTTTGGATAAATTTTTTGTTTTCAAAATTCATGCTAAAAGATACTTGCTCTACACACACCACCTTTCCATCTATTTAGTAACAATGCAAGAGACTAATTTCACACCTTCAAAGGATTTTAACTTTCTTAATTAGACAAAATGGTTAATATAAATTGTAAGTCAATTCTAATTCAAAACACTAATTGTTTAGTTACAATATTTTTATTTTTATTTATGAATACCTTATAATTTGTAACTTGTAAAAATTCATGACATATGTTTCCCTTATTTTGATTCTTTTTGAAAACCACAAAACTAACTTCCTTCATTTTTATTCCTAAAAAAAAAAACACAAAATAATAAAATTGCCTATATTCCAAGGATGCAGCGATAAATTCTACAAAATAGCAATGGGAATTGAAAATGATGCACCACTCCTATACCTTTTGATATATGTATCTACATTGATGCATGTTGTTCAAGCTCAGACAAAATAGAAGAAGACAATATCCTCACTCTACGCCTTACACAAACAATAGTCAATGAGGCTATATGCATTCTAAAAAAGTCATTATTGAAATTGAGGACATACAGAATGTCCTCTCCGAAAAAACCTATATATAGTACTATGAACGCCGAACACAATGTTCCAAAAACATCACTAGATTTTATGTTCTCTTTTTTCTTTGTCAATACATGTACCACACATGTATATAACCAATAATGTATATTAAACTTGCACAAATTTGTATTGAAAACTTCAATTTTTGACCCTCTGTTTATGATTTTCTTATTCTTAGTTTAATGAAAATGTATGTACATTTTGTTAATTAACTATCAAGCATGTTAAATATGCATTTTGAAAACAATTTTTTTATTAACATTTGGTAAATCTAGTAATGCAATTATATTTTTTAAAGGGTTTTATGGTTCCTTCAATATTTGTAATGCATCAATTCTACTTGGACTCTAATATTTTCCCAATCAAACTCGTGATAATTTATTAGTATATAACATGTTGCGATCCATTTGTAAATTTTTTATGCTATGACTTCTTCAAATCAATGATTGAGTCTCATTCTTCTATGCTATGTGATTGCAATTTCCATCTTCGTATGACATCTAGCCATGACAACCACCTTCTTTTATATAAAAAAATACAATACCTTGATATTGACATCTTCTTCCTTTCATGAGTCTCACCAAGTGAACATCAAAAGAAAATAAGTTCAAATTCTTACAAATTTTGGTGGTCTATAACGTGTTGTGATCCATTTGTAAATTTCATAAGTAATGGGTGCTTGAAATCAATTATTGAGTTTTACTTTTCTATCTATGTGGCAATTCCAATATAGATATAACATTTGCCTACAAAAAATGCTTTGTTTATCTAAAAAAAAAATACAAACCTTGATATTGACATCTTCTTCCTTCTATGAGTCTCACCAAGTGAACATCAAAAAAAAAAAACATTATTTGTATCCATATGTCATATTATATGAACTCAATATAAACATAATATTTCTTAGTCTATATTGTTTTCGGGCTACTAACTATTTATCATATCTTCCTCTTGCTTTTATGGATTATTGGTTATTATTTTTCCTCCATCCCTAAAATGCATTTAGATTTATATCATGGCTTTGTTTGATATATGATTTTATTTTCTATAAAAAATAATATTTTAGTTATACAAATCTTTCATAGCCTCCGATATAGGACTTCAACACATTACTAGCTTCTTCCAGTCGGCTTTGGATGTTAGATGAATGTTCGGGTGACTTCTACATGCTTTTTGCTCTTTTATGCCCGTTCTTCTTTTCCTTCTTCTCTTTTTGGTTGTTCGGGGACCTTTTGGTCCTCTTGCTAGACTCTTGCCTTTTCTTTGTATGTGCGCAGTCCCATTGACCTACTTTTGTGATCATTCGTTGGACATTTAATATATTTATCTTATCTTATCTTAAGTCCAAATTATTTGATTTTTAAATTAGGTTGGATTTAAACTTCAATGTTATAATACTTAAGAACAAGAGCCGCAAGGCGCCTAGTTCTGCCATGTTCTAAGTAGTTTGATATAAATTTGATCAATTGGTTACCGATTTATTTTAGTTTGGAAGAACATAAGAAAAATGGACCTTGGAAGTTGTAAAATTTTGTTGAGGTTTCAAAGCAATTTACCTATTTGAAGCTTTTTGTGCAAAACAAATATTGTAGGTTTCTCTAATGATCTTTCTAAAAAGATTATAATCATATATCTTGGATATGGTATACTAATTACTTGAACATTGAAATAAGTGGCATAACAATTTAACATATATATGATACTTTTATAATGTTTATTGAACAAAAATTTAATTAATATGTTTATAATTAATATTTTTATAAATAATTATTTTAAAACCACCAAAATTTTATACTTTTAAATAATGAAAAGTATAAAACATATATTTATAAATTTTATTAATAAAGTAATATGTATTATATTTATTTTAAATAAGTTGTGTTTGTTATAAAATATAAAAATATAATAAAATAGTTAATAGTATTTATGTATAATTAATATACATTATATAATATTATTACTAATATAATGTAATTATTAATTATACAAATAATATGTTTATTATATAAAATTGTTTTGGCAATAAGATTAAAAAATAGTCACATCATGTATTGAATTGAATTAATGATTCTCATAAATAGTGTCAAAATCTGATATAACCGATAGGACACTTGTCACTTTAAAATTTTATCATCTTAAAATGTTATAAAAGCAATAAGACTCAAAAATAGTCACATCACCCTTGAACACCAATCAATTGGCTATAAAAATAAATATGTTAATTTAAAAATGTTTAAAATTAGTCATAACTTTAGAATATGACAAAGCTGAAAAAATAAAAACTTCTTACCAACCACTTTTGAAAAATTAATATGCTACATTGAAATGTATAATATTCCTTGGCAGGAACTAATAAAATAATAGAATGTATATTTTTCTCAAACAAAAAAGGAAGTAGCGAAAATCCACCCTAAACAATTTATTTGTTTCCATTTTAGGCAATCCCAGGAAACTCACGGCCCAACAACTGTATAATGTGTCTGAACCACAAATGGACCCTACCATGACGTTTGTTGATAATATATTTTAATTAATTATTGAAGTAGAATAATAATAAAAGTCAACTAAGCTTTATTTGTGTCAATAATATATTTCAAATTTGAATATTTAAATCGATAAAATCATATGAAGAAATTAAACTTTGATACGCGTCCATGCCGCAGCAAACCCGAGACTTGTGTTAATAATATATTTGAATATTAAAATCGTCAAATTTAAAAACACCCCAAGCCTAAGGCACGGAAACAATTTGATTGGCCGTTTTCAAGGCCCGAACCTCTAGCTCCGTCATCCGAACCTCAGCCTCGGGTAGACAAGCTATTTTTCGGTCTCGGAAACTTGGTAATAAAACGAGAGCATCCGAAAAAGCATCTGCATTTTCCCCGGCTGGTTTTTTTCATAAGGTTTCGCAAAAAAATTGTGAAAATCATTCTTGCTTACAGTGAAGATTGAAGTTCATGTATTTAGAGACGCAATTACAGTAATAAGTTTGAAGGAAACAAAGGATGACAGGGTTATCAGTATGCGATGATTTTCAGTTATTTGGAGTCGGAAGTGTAAGCAACTGACAAAGAAAGCGCAGGGATTTATATTATTCAGCGAAGATGAATGTCGTGAAGTCTCAGGTGTGGCAGCCCTGCAACAGGAAGCGTAGTATTGCTTAAAGAGGGCAGCACAACATATGTGTGAGAATGAGCAGTAGCAGGCAGATGCAGCCGCAGAGAACTCGCGTGGGGAAGTATGAATTGGGGCGCACTCTGGGAGAGGGTGCTTTTTTCCAAGGTGAAATTCGCCAGGAATATGGAGAGTGGGGAGGGTGTGGCCATCAAGGTCTTGGAAAAGGAGAAGGTTCTCAAGCACAAGATGGTACAACAGGTAATTTTCTGCACTCTGCCTAAATTTTCCAGGTGAAATATATAACTACAGTAATCTCCATTAACTTTAAATATATGTATGAGAAACACAGCACAGGTAAAAATAACACAGAGATTCTATAATTTATTTTATTTTTGATCAATTCAATTGAGACCAGATCAATATTTAATAGTTGTAACTTAGCTTCGTTAATGAAAATGAAAACATTGAAAGAGAACATTTTGAATTTTTTTTTCTTTGACGGTCTTGTGACATGCTTGAATCTTCACGGAGGAGGCTGAGAGATTGCAGCATTCTCTAGAGAAATTTTAAAATGTTTTTGTACAAATATCGCCATCCTATAATTTAAACTTCTACCATATTTTCATTCAGAAATATTTAGGGAATGGTCCCATGGAGGATTTAAGGGCGAGGGTCCATGCATTTCTGTAGTAGCCTCACGAAGGAAAGATATGGGAGCATTTAATTAAAGTCTCTTTAAAAACAATTCATTAAACATCATGAACAAGGGCTAAATTTACAGTTAACAAAGAGAATATTAAGCGGTGCAAGAAACTTCCAGCCCCTGCTTTCCAACCATAGTAGCAACTTTCGTACGGAGAGTATTAAACGGTGGACACAAAATATGGAAGAAAAAAACGGTCCTTAAAAAAATACGATAAATACGGAAAAATATAATAAATAGAATATATAAAAAAATATGGTAATTTTAATAATTAAACACATAACTATATAACAGATTAAAAATTATTAAATTACAACCTTTTGTTTTGCATTTAATTAATATCAAACGACTATTATAAATATAATAACATCACCAAACAGAATTTTTTATTGTTTCTAATTTTCTAGCCGCAGTTTTTGGCTTTTTGAAAATAGATTTAATAAATTTATTATTTTTACAGTGGCAGGTTTGTGTTTTTGATTTTTCTAAATTTTAAATTACAAATATCGAAACTTACGGAGTTTGATACGGTGAAGGGAGAAAATGCAAAAATACGGTAAATCTGTGAAAACCAACTGTATTTGGTAACTGTGTTTCCAACCACTAAAACTTCGAGAGAAATTTGCTGCTCCACTATTTCTGGTCAAGCTTCCGTTTTTCATGTAGCTGTTCTAGTCAGTTTCCATGGAGCCAACTAAACAGTGAAAATAGGAGTGGTCCCCTAGAGGGTATTTGTACTAGTATTTCTTTCAGAAATATTTAAGCAGTGGTCACATGGAGAGGTGCTGTCAATTTTCTCTCATCGAGTATGTTGACAGACATTATAGGTGAGGTTCCATACATTTCTTTAGCAGCCTCAGCCGGGAAATATCTGGGACCATTTAACTGAAACCGATCTTAATTGACATTTAATTAAACAGGATGAACCAGGGCTGAACTGATGGACAAAACAATGTTAAGTGGGTATGAGAAACATTCAGCCCTCCCTTGCAGCCACTCAAACTTTGAAAAGTAGAGCAGAGTAGTAGAATTTTTCTTTTTCTATGGGACCACTTTGTGGTGAAATCCTTGGAAATTTTCTAATCAGTGCCTGCAAAAGAATTGCAGTAATCTCCTCTCTATGGGATCAGTGGATTAAAAAAGCATGTTTTGCCACTACTTCATTTCCTTAGCCAACCATGTGCCAAAAAAATTCTCAACAAATCTATCTCCCTAGCCCCTAAAACCCAGTAATTCCCAGGCCCGTCCCATATCCTACAAATAGTCCCTTACACACACATACTTCTGCACGACAAACTTACTTTTCGCTGTAACAATTTTTGAAACTTCCCAAAAATTGATGCACCAAGTAGATAAACCTTTTTCATGTAAATGTAGCTGCTTAAGTTCTATTGAAAATGCTTGGAGGATCTTGGTTAGGTGGAAGGAGTTTAAAGCCCTCCACAAGGGTTCCATTCCAGTTGTGGTCAGTCCCACCTGAATTACATGATATCAAAAGTGGATGATGTTGGCCATTTTTGGCAGGAGGCATCAAATGCAAATGAAATCGGAGAAACAATCAGGAAAAACATATAGAATACGCTTAATAAAATCTTGGAAATAGCTAACAAAGAAAACTCTCAAGAAGAGAAACAAAATAGTTAAGGGGCACAATGTACCCTGTTATTTGGATATATACAAAGCCTCTTAATGAAGACTAACATATGAGAAGTCTAGCTTTCTCTATGATACTCTTTGTCCTCATGCCTTTATTTATATGAAATAGATGAGAGCCTAGGTGAGAAAGTATCCAATCAAATGAATTCACATGGATGCTAAATTGTGACCCTTCATTACTTATAGTCTTATAGATAAGGTCAAACTATGACCTCTAATCTACATCATATAAGACAAAATAAAAAACAAAACTAAACCCGAGCTACCCAAAATTGCAAAATGGCCGAGATTAAGCTCATATACTTTGGAGTGTAATATTTTACGCTAATATCCCCCTTAAGGTTAACTTGGGGAAGGGAGCGTGGAAGGAATTATTATACACTATCCCACCTTAACAACAACTTCCTTCACACCCATCCAAAATTGAAAATGCAAAAAGAAAGCCTCCATCAAGGGTTTAGGGAAGATGTCAACAATTTAATTATGTCTTGCAAAAGCACAAAGCAATGACCCAATCATGAGCAATGAAATGTAGTACATGTGGATCTCAATATCCAGTACACTAGATTTAGAAGGGATTTTGAGCAATGTGAATAGTACTCTACTTAACGCACCAAATGGTAGTGGGTTGATCATCCTACAGGATCCCAAACCTTGATAGAATCTATAGATTCAAAAGAGTCTCCTTCGCAGAATAAACAACGCCATGATATTCAACATTTGTCTAGAGAAAGAGCAATCACAATTTGTTTCTTGCTAGACCAAGTGAAAGTTCTTGAATTAAGATGAAACATATATCATGCTCCAACCAACTCAATCTTTCAGAAAATACAATTCTGTTCGGAAAGCCAAAAATCTTCTTGTCCACAAACTGACTTGGAAACCATAACAAAGCTCATCATTATGAGACAAACCTTATATCACTAGAAATATATTTGAATTATTTTTCCAAAACAACTTGAATCACCTCCTAACTCCACCTGTAGCTCCTTAATGTCCATTTTATCAAGATGCTTTTAACTACCCCAAAACCGCCTTTTGACCAATCAACCTATGTATGGCACACTTTGCCATTTTTATGCATCACCATGACTTGAAACTTCTTTGGACATCAAGAAAAACTCATATACTCAAAACAATGGCAATTTAGTTTGTAACTCCTTTGGACAATTTTGTCTCAAATTGAACTTCTTCAGAAATCGGCTGTTTGAGTGGGGTCCACTCATCACCATAACCTCTACCATACCTTTTTGGAAATCTGGAGGATCCCTCTACATGTTTCAATCATTATACATGCACAATCAATCAAAACTGGCCACTTAGGAAGCAAATATCACAAACCTCTTTCAAGCTAGGGTTTCAAACTCATAACAAGTTGTTTACCTTCTTAACATTCATTCATAAAAATGTGACAATGAAATGACCTCATTATTTTTGTGAAACCTTCTAGACTCAATGTAGAAACATCCTTGAAAGCCACAAGGTCCATGCAAAGCACACAATTCAGGGTGAGCATCAAAAGTTCCAATTCGAGCTAGAAATGGCATTGTTCTTGACCCTGTTTCACCAAAACTGACATATCTTGCAAAATTATCATCATGGCAACCTGAAATTTTTCCCACAGCACAAGGACACACCCTACTAACATCTCCAATCATCAGAATGTCATAAGCACCTCTCAATATTTCCAGCCACTGAGACTTGCATAGCTACCCCTTAGGGTTTTGCACTGTAAAGGCTAGGGTCAACTGAAATAACACTATAACTCATCATGAAAACACTCCAAATGGTCCTAACATACCTAGTACATCATAATACACTTGCCTACATGCATCCATGAGCTCATATAGCTCCATAACTCACTCTCATGCTATCTAACAACCATACCTACTCCAAATGAGCACTGCAACATGGTCACCAACCTATATCTGCACCTTGAAGCTCATATGAGTGCCCAAGAACTCTCCAAACATGCTCTCCATCATGATAACATGCTTCTCAAGCAACCAAGAAGCTCCAAACTCCATTCACCATCACCTAGGCTAGCTAGGTCACCTGAATAGGCTTGCAAGAACAAGCCATCTTCACTGAATCAACCTATGCGGCCATGAACATACCTGAATATCCATGTCATCAGCACTTTGAGCATCATCTGACCCTACTCCATCCCATTTTTCATTAATGAGGTTTTGTATCAATGACAACACCTACACAACAACGTGCCAACACCATAATCATCATTCCATGAATAAAGAAGAAACTTATTGTGTAAAATTTCTAGGAAGCTAACTCAACATATGCAAGAGTACAAAAATGTTGGTATAACGTAGATCAAAGGCCAAAAAGAGAAGCAAAGAATGTGCGTTCTTTCTTGGAGAATTCACAAGACATGAAAAAGGTGAGCAACCTCAAGGAAGCTCATTAGCATTCCATTGTCATCGCAATGACACATCACGAAGGGTATAAGTATTCATTGGTTTGATCTTCCACTCGAAAAAAATTAATTAGATTTATCATGCGGTTGCAACAAGCCAAGATTACATAGAGCCAAATATGGAAAGTTGATCCCATAGACTTCAACTTCTTGATTAGCGGGAACTTAATGGTTGACAAGACTAATTGGGTAAGAGGGAATCATGAGATAGGGAAAATGTGAATTGTGATCACTCAAGACAAGGAGATACCCTAATATTTTGGGACGGTGTATCTTTAGGGCTTCATTAACATGTTGTAAACTCATGTAACAAAGGTAGACATGAGAGTGAGTGCATTGAACAAATAATAGATTTATTAATGCTTGACAAAGATGCACGGAAAAGAGTGAAAAACACATGGTAAAGACATGTTTAAAAATCAGCAAATGAAAACTGAAATTTAAAATCTTGAAATGGTTATGCCAAATTTCCCTAGGTGTGCTTGTATAGGGAGCATGTGAATAATATATGTGAAAACTTAGCATTTGGGCCTACTTAATAGCCATCTTTAGCATTTAGGCCTACTAATTTCCATTTGTAGCATTTGGGTGTTAGTTGCCATTGAAAGCATTTTGGCTTTGTAGTTTCCATCTCAGTAGCATTGGGCCTTCTAGTTGCAATTTGTAGCATTCAGGCCTGCTTAGTTGCAATTTGTAGCATTCGAGCCTGCTTAGTTGCCGCTTTGTGTAGGATGCTGATATATGTGTAATGATGTGGATGTATAAACTTGTAATTTTTCCTAAATAACTCTGTGAATACCATCACACTATGTCTAAAGCATTGTGGCTTTGATCTGTGTGAAGTATTGGAAGAGCCCACAATATAACCCCCTTTTGAGATGAGAGATGCTACAAAAGATAACTTAGCTCAAAAGAGAAATCGTTGGCTATAAAAAGCGTATAACCAAAGCATTGAGGATGTGAACCATATATAGCATGCGAACTAAGCATGTTGATATAAGCAATGTGCATCAAATATGATTGCTTAAGAAAAAGTAGTAGATGTCATCTCATGGCTAGGCATATCATAAGCATTCTTGATAATTCAAGGAAATCAATTGCTAAGAGCATAATAGTGAGCGATAGAATAATATGATAGTAAACACATGATTCGACACCTAATGGATCCATTGGGACCTATGACACGATATGACAATACATGATAGGACAAGCCCGCCAAAAAGAAGAGATAATTGACAAGACATAACGACTTGACCACTATTATTAGTAGTAGTGTTGGCTAGATTTTCTGCATAGCTAAAAACCTAGGCAGTCATGAGATAAATCTCCCTCATTTACTGGTGAGGCTCCCATGTAAGATGTTTATCAATCTAGTAAGTATGAAACTTTAATAACTATTTGTGGGGGTTTTACTTTAATCACAAAGCTCATGAACCATAGCTAAGCAATTTTGCAGCAAGTAAACAACTATTTATGAAGTATTTGTAGAAGGGGGAAATAATGGAATTTAGGAAAGAAGAAAGGAAGATATGTAATTCAACCAATAGTTTACAGAGTTGGTCTCATACATATAGATTAAATAAACAAGTAGATCTCACAATATTCAAAAGCAAAGGAAAAGAAAAAAGCTTCTAATCTAAATCTCAGATAACACAAAGTTTATCTAAAGATCCACACAGAAGTAAGAAGCAAATGCACCGTGGACACAAAGTTCTCCGGAAATTTGCCTTTATTCAATTCCTCAGCTTTCACAAAAATGACATCAAGGGCTGCAACACAAAGTCTGGAACTCAAGAATGTTGATTAACAAATTGTGATCCTCTAATCCGTAGGCTCTTCCTCTATTTATAGTGTATAGAGGACAATTACAAATAGGAAGTTTTTAATGAATTTCCACATGTGGAAGCTATGAAAAGAGAAGCGGATGGCAATCTTCCCCTAGAACTCCTCCTGGAATTGCCACATGACATGCATGATTTATAACTGAAAATAGAACCTTCTATTTTGCATGTCTACCACCTATTTCCAAGTAATTGACTTCTTCCAAGTAACTTGAAGTAACAACTTTTAAACCAATCACTTAAGTTTTACAATTTAATTGATTACTCAATTACTTTGTCAGAGAAAATAAGAGAAAGAAGAAGAAAGAGAAGAAATTAGAAGAAAGTTGCTGCAACACTCCCAGTCTTGTTCTTCTTCCATACTCTGCATGTTGATCCAACTTGTATTGCACCTCTGCCTCATGAATGATATGAATGATATCTCTGCCTTGAATTCGAGATGCTTTTTTCTTTTTCATATCGTTGTTGAATCCTTTCCTTTGATTCTCACCAAACTGGATCTGGAAGCATCTAACTATGATTAAAAAATACTCAAATTCGGCCAATTAGGGAATTTTTAAAAAAAAATTTTTTTTAAATTTTAAGCAACACATAGCTCTACAAAATGTATCAAATGAGCCCATAAAATGTTGGAGAAGTGTTTTCTATTAGATTTGAATACAAATACAATACAAAATCGCATCATCATGCGAATACGACAACCGGTGATAAGTAATATGAATTTATGATGATTGACATTGAAAAATATCATCATAAATTTCATATCTATCAGATTCTGATATCTGATAAATTACATTTTCCTCTTCCCCAATCTAGAGAAAAATTGGGGAGAGGGTCTAGTGCCTCTGGCTCCACTAGTCCCCACACTCGGTGCGTCTCACGCTCCTCTGAGAAGGCTGCGAATGCGGCTCGATCATAGAACTAGATGGTGGTGTTGGTGGCTCCTCTGCATTGCATGTTGGAGATCACCTCGAAGATGTCATCGATCGATATCTCCTCGGAGTCTGCTAGTGCTTCTCCCTCCATAGCCTCCCTCTCGAAAAAAGCAATCTCGTCCATTTGTGAATGCGGGGTTTTCCTCTTCTTGCCCGAGTCCACTCCTTTGTATGGATCTATCTCATCCAAATCAATGAGCTCCTCTGATGTGGCCTCCACTTTTTTTGTGCGAAGCCGGAGATTGTATTGCACAAAAACCAAGTCGTTGAGCCTTTTTTGAGTCAACTTGTTGCGCTTCTTCGTGTGAATGGCCTCAAACAAACTCGGTTGCGTTCACATCGGAAGCGCTCTGAGGTTGAGATAGAATTACGAGGGCTAACTTTTGAAGATTTGGGGTATTCCCTCCCCGATCCTCCCACGAGAACCTCTGAACATTTAACAAGATAATCAAAAATTTATAATTAATTAATAAAATCAAATATGTAACTAATAAGTAACTTGGTAAACATTCTAATTTTTATTACCTGGTGACTGTGTGGTTCTCCCTCGAATAGCTAGCACCGAAGAAAAGAGTCTCCCCCTAGCATGTTTGTAACTCTGCAGCTCTAAAATGACGAGGTCCCTCGTCTCAACATCTGGTATCATCCTCTCAATACATGTTGAAAGGCCCTCCATAACCTCTCCGTTCACATCTGTGAAGTTGTCGGAGTAGAAATACTTGGGGTTGAGGTAGTACCCATTGCATGAATAGGTTGGTGGAGTTGATTGTTCCACCTCCGATCAATAATCTCCCAAAAGGGACCATATCTGACGATATCCCCCTGTAATAGTTTTGGATAGACTCTTTGGCCCTATCCATGGCCTCATATACAAACCCCATGGGGTTTGCTCCCCATCGACCAAGCGCAAAACTCTCACCTGTGGCTCTCGACACCTACACACAAATTAAAATGTAAGATTGCAAACTTACAATTCTGATACATATTAGAAATGAAATAAAAAAGTGAAAAGTAGAACAATATATTTAATATTTATAATTTAACAAATTAAAATAAAGGAATGAAATATAAATCGAAGTTTGAAATTACCTTGATGATCTCTATAGCTCTCTTTGCGAAGATATCATCAAAAACTATCTTTCTGACCCTCTCTCCATCAACTTTCTTTGAATATTGTGAGTCTAGCCATGCTTGACTCTGAACATTTGTTTGAAGTGTCAACAAACTAGAAATACTTTCTGCAGCGTCAAGAAGTTAGTTCTGAAACCTTGTGACCGGCTCGAACAAGTTCTTTCCCCTTTGTGTGTACTCTCATCAAGCTCAGAACCCGAGGGTGATTGTATATGTACCGTTATAGATCTTGCATCTTCTGACCGGCCTCACCCGATCAATTTTGCTATGTCCTCGAAGAAGGTCAATGCGATGAGAAGCTGCCTGAGGAGTCGAAAAGAGTGATGGATGTCTCTCTGTGATAGTCTCCCGGCCGCCACATATCTTTCTTTGCATTATGCTGTAATGACTTGCACAACATTCATTGTACACTGACCTCTAATCTGATTTGTCTCTAACATAACACTCAAATTTTTGCATTTTTATTATGTTAGAGGCATCGATAGATTTTAAAAACACCATCTCACCGTTTGAATTCTTTAAAAAATTAACAAAGTGCGGTTCCTTCCATCAGTCCACCCATCTGAAAGAATGGTGCATCGAAATTTTTCCATTGTTTCTTGTGCTCTTTAGCATGGTAGTGGCATCTGCTGTGATGCACCCTCGAGTAATTTCCGCTCAAATCTTTTGGAGAGGGTGCCTTGTACCCTTTCCCTGCTGTTATCATCAGCTTTGTCACCAAGTACTCCCAGTATGGGCTCTTTGCCACATTGAATGGCGAGTTGTTGTAGTACAAAAATTTGCACAAGCTTTATCCACTTCCTCGTGCATATCTTTGTTCAGAATGTACCTTCGATGAAGGTTGTGCTCAGTGTGTTCCTTGCCACAAAAAAACTCGGTATGCCTTTGCTCGAACTTCGATGAAGATGTGCCTCTTAGGCTCTTCCTCTTCGTATCGTGGACCACGAGTAGAGCCCCTGATTGTTGCCGCATCATCGTCTAAATCTCTTCCATTGCAGCCCCGAGGTCTAATAGCTTGTGCATTATGGTTGCCTTCACCTTGCGTTCTCTAGTTTCTTCTCCTCTAACTCTGCCAGCTCTGCTCTAATCTCTCGCTTTGCCTCTTCGACACGTTGGGGCAAACCGTAACATCTCGGCAAACAATAGTTGAAAGGTGATATTTCAAACGATTGATGCCTCCATTCATTTTTTCTTGTTACAGAAAGTGCAAAAAATTTCGCCCTCACAAGTTCCACGTACAACATACTTCCATGCTATGGAACGGGCATTCGGAGGAGCGGTCCTGCTTAGTGATTGGATCTGAACACGATGCGAGCTTGATGCCATTGTTAAGCTCTAATCTATGACACAATGCACATTTAAAAAATTAAAACGTAAACTTAATTTAATTTTAAAAACAAAACATGCTGAATAACAAATTTGCGTAAATAAAAAAATACATTTACAAGCATTCAATTTTACATTACATGTATTTAGAATTACAAAACAGAATCGATTCTGATACACATACATAAAATTTAACTAATTCTGATGAATTTGCGTTAATTAAAAAAAAAAATACATACCTCATGGCTGCGAATGAGTATAAAAAATTACAAGCATTGATTTTACATTACATGTATTTAGAATTACACAACGAATCGATTCTGATACACATACATAAAATTTAACTAATTCTGATGAATTTGCGTTAAAAAAAAAAATTACATACATACCTACGGCATGAAATGAGTATAAAAAATTACAAGCATTCGATTTTACATTACATGTATTTAGAATCACAATAGGAATCTATAAAACCTAAATAATATATTCAAAATTTGGAAAAACTTCAAAGAATTAAAAAAAAAAACCTACCTCGAATGCAAATCTCCAAATTCTCTCCTCGAATTCGCTCCAAAATCCACTCAACACAAGCAATGCAAGCTCAAATGGTTGTGTGGTGACAAATGAGGAGTAGAGGGCCTTAAAAAGAGCAAGTCATGCTTAAAATTTATATTATTTTATTCACTTGTGCACTCACATCAACATGTAGATAGCTTAATAATAAAATGAAGCCTTTCCAACCCTAGGCGCCAAAACTGGATGCTTCCCGACAATTAAAAAAGTCAGCTTTTAGGCATTTAGCTATGCCAGAATGGGTCGCACTTTTTGGCTAGAAGTCATGTTAAAAATAAGAAGGCAAAGCAATGGAATTTTACCCTTCAGAAGCTCCAAAATCCATCTTTCACTTAAGTGATTTGTCTTTAATGATGGGAAAAAAAACTTTGAAATGTGGGCATAAAATTCCCACCTTCCTTCCACCACCAAAATTCCCATTGGCACTTAAAAACCATCCTTCCAAAAATGTGACTTGCATGGAAGAAAGCTTCTTTCCAAAAGTGTGACTTGCATGAAGAAATTGCTCTTCCCAAAAAGTGCGACTTGCATGACTTTTGCTTTTAAAGTCGTGTGAAAACTCAACAGCATTTTATTTTCATTTTTGGATTTTCGAGTGAAGAAAACACAAGAATAGAATAAAATTTTCCATTTTTGGAAAGGGTCCAGGAAGATGTAGCAACAAAAACTTGCAAGTGCCATAACTTTCACTCCGTGGCTCCGTTTTAGGTGTCATTTTCTCTAAAAGTGCATATTTACTTGAGCTCTACGATTGATGGCAATATTTTTCTTATTTTCATAAAATCCATTTTGCACCTTTTTGGACCAAGCGACTTCTTGCGATCTCTAAAAAGAATCCTAAGCTCGATTGCCTTTAGGCAGTTAGTAATTAAAAATACTGGATAGCTTTTCAAAACCCTAGGCCTGGGAAAAGGTCTGATAGGAAGAATGAACAGGCTATGGGAATTTCGGAGAAAACAAACCAAAACATAGACAAAAAGAAATAAAACAAAACAAAAGAAGCTGTAGGCAATTGCTTGAAAATTTTCTCCAATTAGTTGATCTGCAAAAATTCTTCCCCTTGGGTGAATGTTCTATGGTAATAATGATGGGGTGAAGTGCTTTATATAACCTAAATCCTCCAATTTTAGCTTAATCTATTTTTAAAAGAACTTTATTTATTTAATAAATAAATAAATAAAATGCTTTCAGACAAAGTTTGGTGAAGGGATTGAGTGAGTTTTGGCATGTGGGTATTTTGAATTTGGCTTTTATGACTTTCTAGGGATACCTTAGAGCAATGCAAAGCAACTGCAGGCAAAACAAACACAAAACGAACCATTACTTTGAAAAGAACAAATATTTTTGAAAGGGGTAGTCCTGGCAGTTTGAGGGTGAAATCTCGGGACACCAAGTGGTTAGTTGTGTGTCTAAGAAAGACGTCCGATCAACATGCCATGGGCGATGTGTATAATCAATTTGTCGATTTTTAGAAAAAGATATAGATCAAGATATGTGTCAACCGATGTGCTATGAGAAAGATATGTAACTAGCAATGTGTCATGAGCATGATAAAGATCGAGATATTACGACCAATGTGCTATGATTGGGATATGTAAGAAGCATTGTCATGAGCCAATCAGCAGTACATTCTGCAATTTTCAATCAAATTTATTGAAATTCTCTCGAATATCTAACCACCACCAAAAATTTGTTAAAATTTACAATTTAATTCATCCATGTTGGAATAATGAACTAAAACAATGAATATGTTATGATACTTACAAGTTATAACAATGACTGTGTTTTGTCATGATTGTGGATACCTAAGCTTTGCAGCTTGCTAGTGCTATGGATAACACCGTGAATAGCGTTGTGGATACAATTCATTGGCTAGTGGACACTATTCCTTCGCTCCTAACAAAAAGTTGAAAACTACTGACCATTATATGCTATAGCAGAATGTATATACATACCTCTATCCCCATAGAGAATCTATATAGGGGGTGCCTCGCTATTTATTTCTAAACGAACTCATTCTATATAGTACGAGATAGCCACACGTAATGACATATCAAGGTCGTATTATTAGAGCCTATAGCTATTTGACTCCAAATTTTGTTGTTCTAGAAGTATTTGAGTTACGATGAAAAAGAATCATATATAAGGTGAAAGAAACAACATGTATATCAGATCTACAACTTGGCATGGTTAGAGGAAAATTGGCTCAGCTCCATAAACAACAATTGGAGTCTTGGGATTTTGAACTTTGCCTAACCCTCAAGCCAAATGGAGAAGTGATTCCTAGGCTTTAGCCTAGGTTTATTTTTTTGATATTTTTCCCCTCTAAACTTTTTAAGTTATCTAATCGATAACGTTATTTTAATTTCGATGATAATTTTATGTTTATAAACTTTTCCTCTAAACTTTTTAAGTTATAAACTCGATAACTTTATTTTAATTTCGATGATGATTTTATATTTATACATATAGTTATATACTATAGTTTATAAAATATACATTTTTTTAATATTTTAAAATTTTAATAGTCTCCATTTTATTGCATATATATTTTATATAGTTTTATAATTTTTCTTTTAGGTGAACTTAATCATGAATTTTATTGCTGACATTTTTGGCTAGAAATTTAATCCTTCAAGAATTTGAATGCGTGCAACTTAGGTCATGTGCATATTATAGATCTAGATATGTGTCAACCAATGTGCTATGATCAAGATATGTCTATAAAGCGTGTTCTAAACAATGAGTTTCATTATGAAATGTGTTAGAAAACGTGCACAAGACAGGAATGAAGAGAAACCGAAATACACACATTGTTCATTGTTTGTCCGTCATTTTATCATGTGAGAGATGGTTATAAGATTGATGAAGTGGTTATAACCACTTATTGATTAATACTTAACAAATATTGCCTTGATACTAAATTACAAGGCTTATATTCGAACACACTAACAAAAGATTAAATTAGCAAAACTAAATAGGACCACACATTGTTCAAAAGCTTTTCCCTTTATAAGCAATTCTTTCTCGGTGGAGCTTCATCAAGCTACCTCATAACCTTCATAAAGGTATAGTTCTTGAGCTCCCGGATTCGAACCCCAAAACTCTCGGATCATGAACCTCTCGAATTATTAGACACCTTCCATATTGAGCTACATCCACAATGTTCCATCAAGTTGTCTCATGACCCTCGTAAGGGTATAATTCCCAAGATCCACAATCTCCCGAACTAATTGGGCAGTAATCCATATTGAGCTTCAACTACACTAGATCCCTTCTCGTCTTCAGAGTGTGGGGCTTCTTTAAAATACATATTCTTCATCATAATCAGCATCTGATGGATCTTCAACAATGGTTCAGTAACTTCATTTGGTATGCATTTGAGTTTTCCTTTGAGAATATTGCTGGCTCAGATGGTACAGTTCCATGTTGCGTGACCTCATTTTTTGCAGTAGTAACATTCAATTTCCCCTTTGTCTTTATCTGATCTTCTATGATTATTTCTTGAGTATAATGCCATCTCAGGTTGAGGATCATCTTCTATATCTCCTGTAATTGTTCTCTTTTCTTCAACTAAGAGAGTTGAAATCATATCTTTGAGACTTTGAGGAGAAGGCGGGTTGACTAAGAGTAAAAATGATATTGCCAAATTTAAAAGGTAGACATTTTTACAAAAGGGTTTTGGCTTCCTCCTCAACTATCGTGGCATTAACTTCTGCTAATTGTGTAAGGAGATATCATATTGCTTATATTCTTGGACATAGTGACTTTGTCAACCATCTTGAATCTAAAAAGTTGAAGCTTTAGCGAAAATTTTGCATTGACAGCTTTTGCTCCAAACAATTTATTTAGAGTTTCCCATATTTCCTTGGATGAATTTTCTAGGTCTACATGATGTAACTCAGAGTCGGAGAGAGCAAGACCAATAATGGCTTTGGCTTTATCATCTCTACTTTGCCAATGATAAGTTTGGAAGGTGAATTTGGTAGGTAGAAGGTGGATGAGAAGACAAAGCTGAATTCTCATCCTAAATCCTTGACCACTCCGGTAAGTAGGTTTGGTAGGTGGAAGGTAGATGAGAAGACATGTTTGAATTCTCATCCTAAATCCTTGACCAGTAAATAGGTTTGGTATTTTTAAGTGGAAGGTAGATCAGAAGACATGTTTGAATTCTCATCCTAAATCCTTGATCACTTTGGTATGTGAGCTTGTTAGGTGAAAAGTAGACGAGAAGAATAGTTTGAATTCTCAACCTAAATTATTTAACACTATTATTGTTGAATCTATATGTGTATGAAGATCACTATAATATATCAATAAAGTTTTCAATCAATTTCAATAATAATCCCTTTCGGTGACAAATTAAACCCAAGCCCTATTGAACCCTTGTAAAGGTCCAAAGGACCTCCTTTTGCCATTGATCACGATCTACGCAAATGGCTCATAAACCTCTTTGTGAACATATTGAACTCAAGATTGATATGCAATTTTAACCATTGAAATCCTTCCTTTTCCATTGATGAGAGCCTAATCTAATGGTCACAAGGCTTTTGGATGTTGATAAGGTCCCACAATCAATAGACCCCTTCAAACATCCTAAGTGCTTTCAGTGTCATTGATCTATTGAATGAACAGATCTGCTTAAGTGGCTGATTTCAAGGAATCTATGCTGCTATCTTCTGCGGAATGTGCTGTGAGCTCATGTGGCCATTGAGCAATATCTCTTAAATGCTTCTCTTGAACACAAGGGTTCACAAAGTTTTCTTCAATATTTAGGACCAATATGTCTTTCTAGAGATGCTTCTGCATCAACTCCAGGAATGTGGTCTTATGCCTGAAACTACAGTCCAGTTGAAGCTCTAGCAGTCCTCCAAACCAATTTAACATAGTCTCTGATAATATGTTTAAAATTAGGCATATGCTATGATTCAGACTGAGGATCAACCTATTTCTGTATGACATGTTTGTTTCTTGGGCGTAGATTAATACCTCTAACAGCATAAATATGTCTGAAGATGCCTCCTGCTGCTCTTTCATAAAGATTAATAACTATTATAAAATTTACTCATTT
Source organism: Taxus wallichiana var. yunnanensis (assembly GCA_018340775.1). Classification (NCBI taxonomy): domain Eukaryota; kingdom Viridiplantae; phylum Streptophyta; class Pinopsida; order Cupressales; family Taxaceae; genus Taxus; species Taxus wallichiana. The sequence continues at coordinate 463,430,002 of CM031241.1, forward strand.
CTCTGGTAAGTTATTTTTTTTGCTAGTTGCACATAATATTATCACCAAGGTTCACTACCCAGGCAGGATATTGTGATAGAAGTGGCTTCTTAATTAGGAATATGATATGTGCTGTGTTTGGATGTTTTATTGAAATATATGTTCCCCTTGTGCAGATAAAGAGAGAAATTGCTACGATGAAGTTGATCAAGCATCCAAATGTTGTGCAGTTGCATGAGGTGGGGTTTTGATTCTGGATTTAGAGATATTGCTAGTACTAAATGAGATGTTCTGATATTGGCCAAAGCTGGCAGTTTAATAGTTAATGCCAAACGGCATTCATTTATCAAGTACTGAAAATGCTTCCTTTTATATAAATAAGTTTCTGAATGAAAAAATTCTGTTAGTTAAAGATTTAGAAATGACTTGATCTCATTGATTAAATGGTTTTCTGTTGTACTCTTTCATTACGTGAGATCTGATTATGTTAAAGTTAAATGGATAGTGAAATATTATTTATGGCATATGTATTAGGATTTCTTAGTTTGTAGAGGTGACAACATAGGTTGCCAAGGTCTACTCATTGCACTTAAGTCGTATGACTTTAACAATGCTGAGCTTCTGGTTTTCAGGTCATGGCTAGTAAAACAAAGATTTATATTGTACTTGACTTTGTAATGGGAGGCGAGCTTTTTGATAAAATTGTAAGAAGCAAAAGAGATCACTTATGAAACAATGACATCTATATGTGTTTGTTTGATCTCTTAATTAACAATATACAAAATTGCTGTTCTTTTGGTGCCGGCTATCCTGCTTTTAACTTATGTATGGGTTTACAATTTTTTAAAAAATGGTAAGACATCTAAGACTTTATTGAATCATGCTCCTTAAGTGTACTTTTGAAATATTAGGTTCACCATGGAAGATTAAGAGAAAATGAAGCAAGAAAGTACTTCCAACAACTTATCAATGCTGTGGATTACTGCCATAGTAGGGGTGTGTCTCATAGAGACCTGAAGGTAAAGTGTAATTAGAAAATGAATTGATACAATTACTTCCAATTTTTCTTTGCCCGTTTGATCCATCCTTAAATATTTGACCTCAACCTCTGTGAAAATAATCCCCAAATATTCTTGGGAACACACTCTATAATGAACTTTTATAATTGGGATTATGCTCGATTTGGGTTTTGCAGCCAGAAAATCTGCTTCTTGATTCATATGGAAATCTTAAAGTTTCTGACTTTGGCTTGAGTGCACTGCCTCAACAAGTCAGGGTAAGCATATTGCTAGTAATTAATTAGATCTTCGTGAATTTGTATTTCATCATATTGTCTGAAGTTTCAGGTTTTACAAGGCGACAAACAATTTGAATAATTAACATGATTACGTGATGTTTAGGAATTTATATTTACCAAGGTTTGATTGGCCTAATTAATAAGAAAAATAATGATTTTGTTTGAAATTAGATTAAATTTGAAAAAAGAGTTAAACTCGGCTAGTACTCGCCAAAATTTTGAGAAAACGAATACTCGCAAGGAAAACTCGCCAACTCGGACTCGCCGAGTATTGCCCAATATTGGCGAATATTCACCAATACTCGGTGAGTCCAAGCCTTAAACTCGTCTGACGCAGAATAAGTCTCTCAAATATTCGAAAGAAAAATACGTTTTTGGGTTTTCTATATTAATTTCAGTTTTCAACATTGTTATATGGTTCATGTGGTAACTTTGCTGTCAAATTCAACAGTATAAAGAAAATTGAGACTTGAAACAGACCTCATCAACACATATTCGTGCAGTTTCCTTTGCTAGCTCCCAAACTCCCTTTATAAGGGTCCTTAAACTGTTTTTTTGGGAGATATAAGTTATGGCTGGTAACCACGTTCTTTTAAAACAATCTAATACAAATAGGTGGACTAAAGGTCAATTTCTTTTTAGATTTTCTTGTAAACTTATGTCCAAAAAATATATATATATATATATTACAAAAAATCTACATAGCCAATTACGTCCCCTAGGGACAGCAGGTACCGGTTCTATATGCCCCTGAGCACGGGGTTCGCACATGGTTTGCAGGGGACAATGTACTGCTCTGCATATAAGTTCGAACAATGAATTATCAATATGTTTTAACTTTTGTGGCTATTTCACTAATGTATATTTCAAATTTGTTTAATCTATGCATGTGTAAGGCTGGAATTTTACTTATCTTGTTTTAAAAATATTTTAAATATTTTATATGTATATTTACTGCCGTACCGGGCCCCCAAAAAATTGCCGTATCAGCGTACCGGATCCTTGTACCCATACCAGCTACCTAGCAAAAAATGTGAAAGCAACCCAAAAATAATATATTACCTTTTTCTTGTTCATGATATCAAATTGTCTATCTAAATTTTCCATCTAAAGGTTAGCTGTTTGATACTGTTTGCAAAATTTCCCTGAAAGCATGCTACCACTTTATGTAGCTATATTTTGCATAAAATTTATGTTTTTAAAGAAATTTGTCTATTTTTAAGTTGCGAATATTCACGAGTTTTTGCTGAGTCATTTTTTTTTGGTTTGCTGAATATTTGCCAAATACGAGTATGCGAACTATGGTTAAGATATTAAATAATCTCATAATATAGATAGTATCCTAACTGTCTATAAGGCCCTAAAAATCTTAGGATTATAGTTTAATGATAAAGGCAAGTTAATTACATGTGAGATATAGCATACTGAAAAAATCAGGTCATCGTGGGACATGATTTTGAAAGCTTTGCTAGCTGAATTTGACCACCCAAATCTATCTTTCTTGGTCAATTATGTAAGCAGAGTAGCTAGGTGAGAAAATACCTTAAAACAGCATTGATAGTAACTACATAATCTTAGGAACACCCTTTTCTGACCAAGAGTCTTTGGTTTTGGCCATTCCATATTGTTTGAATCTTGGATTTGTCCACTTTGACTCTATCACCAGAGTTAATGTATCCCAAATATTGCAGTTCAGTTGCAGCTAAAAACATGCTTTCATTTGCAAACAAACTACTAATCTTCATTCTATTCAGAAAAATATCAAAGTGTAATAAATGCTCTTAAAAATTCTTGCTATAAATAAAAACTCATCAAACAACACTAAAACAAACTTCATGAAGAAGGATGAAATACCTTGCCCATGGTAGCCTGGAAAGTTGCTGGTGCATTTATGAAACCAAAATATGACCAAACATTCCTAATGGCCATGGTGTGTCCTAAATTGTGTCGTGTGTATTCTTAGTTCTCATCCCAATCTGATAGTGGCCATATCTCAGGTCAATTTTTGAGAAGATAGTTGCTCCATGCAGCCCATCAATCAACTCGTCTGCTTCAAGAATAGGAAATCGGTTCTTAATGATCTTCTTATTTAACACATGATAATCATTGCAAATGCAAAAAGAATCACCCTTCCTCCTAACCAATACCATTGGTGTGGCAAATGGGCTCTCACTGCCCCATGTCCAGTGGCTTCTATACACTTTAAAAATATCCTCCTTAAAGAGCTCGGGGTGCTGATAAGGAGTAACATTATGGTTTCTGTGCCCTTTTCCAGCTCTATATCAAACTACGCTACCCTTATCTGTTGGAAGACCTTTAGGAAGCTGACCAAAGATCATTTTGTACTGCTGTAATATTGACAGTATCGCCAAATATATACTGTTTTTTTAAAATTCAGAAAAAGTTGATATGCAAGAACTGCTACAACTGATTACATAAGTTGGGATGCTTTGATTTTATTTCATTTTATGAGCTGATATGATAGAGCATGTAGGCAACCAAAACTTCTAATTTGATGTTCTTTACCTTCTTGATGAATTTCAAGTACAACTCTTTACATTCCATGCAGATTTCACAAGTCCGTGAAGATAATTTATGCCCAATAATAAATATCAAATCAGCACTGCTCAAAGGTAGGCTATAAAAATCAAAATTCACTTGAGGTTTGTGTCCTCAACATAATCTTTACAAGTCATAACAGTCCCATCTGCAATATAATCTTAAAAGGTGGACATGTACACTGTACACATATGTAAACCAAGTGCTGGATCCAGTTTAGAATCAATGAAATTATGTGTGCTGTCCAACTTAATCGGCACAATGACTCGTTTCTCTTTAATCAATCCTCCTAGTCTCGAGGTAAGGTGTGAATATACCCATGATGGTAGCTAAAGATGCAATGGGCCTGATTAGTTTTCTCTCTGGTGATGTCTTCTTTGGAGTTGGCGCACCCACATCAATTTGATCTTCTACATCCTCACTGCTACCTCACTTATCCAACATTTCAACCAAATGAATATTTTCCTTAGCCACGCACCTGTTCCTTGAAGACTAATTCTCCTTGCATGGGAAACAATGGCCCTTTTCCCTTAAATCTTCCCTATTTTCTTTTTTGGCATTCATTCCAGCAATATGTGTCTGCATCGTATCAATGTTGGGTGTTGATCTATTTGAGCTAGGCTGATTCTTAGGGAGTGTATAATTTATCTTTCTTCACAAGTCTGCTGGTTTAAGAACCTTATACACATCCCTTTAATTCATCATTCAAACAATAAAAAAACATGTAGACTTGTCTAGATGCCTGAATGCCATGAGCCATTACAAAAAGCCTTCTAAGTTTTTACTTTTTCTCTATAATCATCAACAGAGTCTTGTCTATTTTAATGTAAATTCCTCAACTCTTAGTAGTGGACAGCACTAGTATTTTCAATAGATACGTCAAAGAGGAAAAGAGAACTTATACTAGCATATGATTTCATTCCTAAGAGCATCTTGAACATCTAAGTCATAATGATGCCAGTAATCATATGCAGTTCCCTGCAAGTGTACTGATGCAAAATGAATTTTCTCTTAATGAGTCATCGGATGCCTGTTAAAATAAAAATCAACTTTATGGATCCATGCATGTAGCTCAATTTCCCCATCCAGTAAAGTGTCTCACCTCTATTCTCGGATTCCTTTGTCTAGTAGTAGGACACCATCTCTGCTCAATCAAAGGCTCACTTCCAGACCTGGTTTGCTAACTATGCCATGTTTCATCCCTGCTTAAGGAGTGATGTGAAGGCCTTTACTACCCACTTGTGCTTGTGCAGTAGTAGTTGCATGGTTTGTGTTATTTCGCTCACATCTCTACTCATATTGTTCACACTCTCAACTAAATGTTGAATTTTCTTCATTGCCAAATTGTTTTACTTCTATCTCATTCAGAGTCTGAGTCCATTTTGGGCATGATATTAAATCTTACAGGCTGGCAGAATCACTGTTCTGATATCATTGTTATGTAACCAATTCTACAATAAGAGCTGTAAAACCCTAGGACAGTAAAGATTTGAAAATTATGACCGAGAACTAAAACTGAATGCTTAACAGGAAGTTCTAGGTCTGGAAATGGAACTATGAATTTCTATCACTGAAAGCTTGGAAATATTTTAGAAACAGAAATCCAAAAATTTAAAACACAATAAGACTGATGTGGTTTTATTACCGAGTAGCCAAAGCTCATAGGTGAACCACTCCATTTTAGGTTTTAGGGTTGGTTTGAAAATGTTGGATAGGTAGAACAGCTGAAAAGATGGGAATACATGAAAAGTGGGTAGATTTTTAGGTAAATTCAATGTCATTGTAAGATTTTTAGCCTATATAATATGTATACAAGCTTCATTGATGTAAAATAAAAAAGCAAAAACTATTCATATCATGTATGTAAATATTTAAAATATAAAGATATAGTGACTAAATTATATAAATAAGCTGAAATAAAACCATTTGAGATTTAAATAAGGTGAAACTTGAACTCATAAACATCAAATACATTCCTTAATACTATAATATCAATATGTTAATGTCATAAATTGAAAATTCATAATACATATTTGAATTTTGAATTTGAGACAAGCTGAAATTTCAAATATATTATAAAATATAAAAGTAAAACCATTCTAAATTACGATTGATCAAGTGACAATAGCTGATATTCATATCATTAATCTCATAGCCAAATACACCAACAATTGTCTATTGTCAATATTACAAAAAAAGAGGACAACTACAAGTATCAACCTAAAAATCAGAATCAACATCTGAAGCAATATCCATGAACTCCTCCTCGCTGGTACTAGCATCCTCATCCTCAAAGGTAAGCCCAATCAATCCCCGTTGCACAGTATTGTCCTCTTCAACCTGCCTCGGCTCCTCGGGATCTACATCCCACCGTAATGTTGGGGTCTGTTTGTACTCAGGTGTCTTGCGATCCATAAGACGCAAAGCACTGTGTACAACTACAAGCTTCTCCGCTCTCAGAGGTAAGCCTATTCCTCTTAACAGAGTGTATCCAACCATATGTAGACCAATTCCTCTTAGAGGCAGAGGAGCTAGAAACCTGGGAAAGGAGGCGAATGGCAAGTGGTCGTAGCAGTCCTGGAAGCCCATACTGATCGCCACCAACTCACTGGCTTCTCCTGTGCTATTGTTACCCTGTCTGCCTTTGCTGATGTTTTGTACCCATCAAGTTCAGTGAAGTCGAGCCACTCCAATCTGATCTGTGAAGCCTCCTGTGGAGTGTACATTTTTTAAAGGCCTTCATAAGGCCCTTCTTCACCTCATCATCATCCAATGGGATAACTCTTCCTGGCCTCTCCACATACCATTTGGGATTCAGTGCATATGCAGCCATATGAAGAGGAGTGTTCAACTTCTCCCATCTCCATTTGAATAATGGGTTGTATATGTTCATTATAGAACTCCAAAGTGGGGTCCCTCACCCGAATAGCTGCCTTCATTTGCCCAAGCATGTTGTCAATGCACTCGTAGATCTCACCAAGATTGGGGCTGTTAGAATCCCCATATTTGATGACACTAAAAACTGGAGCTATGATTGATATGATGTATTTCATATCAACCCAAAATGTTTCCCGCAACACCACTTCCTTCACTCTTTTCCCTTGATCTGTCTTGGACTCACGCCACCTAGTCCAATCCTGTGTCATAATCATAATTTGTAGGGGCTCCTGCAACTCAGACATCCTCTCCAACAAAATAAAATAGGATGCAAAGCGGGTGTCAATTGGTTTCAAAAATTCCTTCTTCAAAAATTTTGAAAAAGTGCCAATGATGTGTGGTGATTACATATGAACTTCTGCACGTCCCTGGCCTCAGTCACTATTTGGTTGACCCATTGAATCTTCCCTATGTCTTTCAGTGCATTGTTCATGGCATGCACACAACATGGAGTCCAATAAATATGCCTATATTCCGCTCCACTAGCTTGCTGTTGCTTCTCGCACACATAAGTTGCATCTGTGACAACCTGTACAACGTTTGAAGGTCCAACCTCCTCAATGGCATTCTTCAAAATCTGATACTGGAACTCAACATCTTTCCGCTTCCCAGAACAATCAATTGCTCTCAAGAAGTACGGTCCATCTTTGCAAGAGACAATGATATTGATGAGAGGACGGTGTCTAATATCCGTCCACCCATCCATGATAATGCTACATCCATGTGACACCCATGTCACCTTCATCTCCTCCATCAACAAATTAACCTTGGAATAGTTTCTATCCAAGATTGTTGTCCTGAGTTTTGTGTCTCAGGAGGCACATAACTTGTACCTGCTTTTGCAACCTTAGCCATAGCCTCCTTGTAATAAGGAGAGCGAGCGACATTAAATGGAATCCCAACAACATAGAAAAATTTCCCAATAGCATCATCTGCCTCTTCCCTTGCCTTTGAATCAAACATGTCAACAACTGAATTTGGGGCTGCCCCACGGCCTTTCTCTTCCCTCTGCTTTCCACTTTTGACACTCCAAAACTAGAACCAGCCAGAGTATTACTATGTTTGCTAGTCCTATGAGCACTCAATGGAGTCATTGGAGTGTTAGCCGTAGAACCACGAACTTCTGGCACATTGTCCGTGGTATTTCCATTGAAGATTCTCACCATCTCAGCTCTCTGCTCTAGTGAAAGGCCCTTACAAGTGCCAACCCCCTTCCTGTAAGGTGCAACAAGTGTGCATTGGTCCTAGTGATATTGCCATGCCAAGTCAGTGCACATATGTTGCACTTCCATACTTTGCTCCCCCTCCAGACTTGGGGTTATCAATTATTTGGGCAAATTGTTGCAATGGCTTCTTCTTATCAAATGGTCCAATGGCAAATTTGGACAACATTTGAGAGGGGCAATTGGTAGCACTACCAACTGAACTACCAGTTGCCGCTGCCACTACATTTTGTGTCCCTTCTCCACTCTCCCCCATTGTGGCATCACCAACTCTTCCACGGCCACCTATCTCAACTTCCCGTTCAACCCTCTCTCTGATTCATGCTCGATTCATACTCATACTCAAAAGAAGAACTCATGGTGATGATTGCTGCAATGAATTAAAAACAACCATAACTATATGATTGATTGATTATGTAATGAATTAATTAAAAAAAAAACGTAGCCAATATGCATTTTTTAAATCGTACAAACTATATGCGTGATTATATTGTGAATGTAGATGCAAATGCTAAAAAACAACCCCTAAAAATGCAAAATATAATATAAATTTTAAACTAGAAATAAAATGTAATTAAAAAAAAAACGTAACCATTTAAATTTTAAATTTTACAACCAAACCCTATGCAAGATGCATTTTTTAAAATCCCACAAACTATATGCATGATTGCATTATGAATGTAGATGCAAATGCTAAAAAACAACCCCTAAAAAATGCAAATATAATATAAATTTTAAACTAGAAATAAAAATGTAATTAAAAAAAAAAACGTAACCATTTACATTTACATTGTACAACCAAACCCTATGCAATATGCATTTTTTAAAATCCTACAAACTATATGCATGATTACATTGTGAATGTAGATGCAAATGCTAAAAAACAGCCCCTAACAAATGCAAATATAATCTAAATTTAAAAAAAAAAAAAACTTTAACAAGTATTGTAAGCAAATAAAATTATAAATACCTCTTGCTTGCTCTTGTTCTTGTTCTCTCTTGCTCTTGCTCTTGCTCTTCTTCTCTTACTCTTGCTCTCTCTTGCTCTTGCTCTCTCTTCTCTCTTGCTCTTGCTCTTGCTCTTGCTCTCACTCTTGCTCTTGCTCTGCTCTCTGCTCTCTGCTCTTGCTCTTGCTTGGTGTGAATATGAAATGAGCCCATAATGTAAATTTATAACATAAAATAACACTTTTAGGGTTAGGGTTAGGTTAGGAATGTTAATTTTATGTTATAAGTGATTTACAATTAAAAAAATAGTTTTGAGTGTAAAAGCAAGACGTCCGGAACGCCCCGGATGAGTCAAAATGGGGGATGCGTCCCCACGTAACTATGCTTCAAGGCGATTTCCTATTTTTTCTCTTTGTTGTAGTTGTGTTGCTACTTGCTGTTTTTATTTGCAGCAATATTTTTGACCGAAAAACGGAGTGTGTCCACCTGTTGTCTCTAAAATCATGATTGTGGATCTAATTTTGCGGCTTTTGCCCTACTTATCATTGTCTCTTCACATCTTGGTCTTCAAGCATGTTTTCTTAAAAATCAAAGCATGTCCTTCTCTACGTTCAATCTGGTCACTGCAGGTCTGCATGACCTCTTCATTCTTCTTAGATTTGGCTTTGTAGTCAGTACCTATTCTATGGGCTTTTCTGAACTTCGAGCACCGATGGCTCTGATACTTATCTTAGAAGATGAGAGAGAATAAAGAGAAATTGGATGGCACATGACATCCATTGGGATGCATGTGTCGGTCATATTTATTATGCTGAAAGTGGTTACAGCTGTTGAGTGGTTAATAACTGACCATTAGTCAACACTTAACTAATAGTTAATTAATAACTTTAACTGAGGAAGATCTCATGAAAGAGCATCAGCAGCCTCCAAAAGGCAAAGTTAAAGCTAAGGTAAAATCATGCAAACATACTGCTTTCAAAGTTGAAAGAAAGGCTGAAATTTGTAGTTTTGAAGGACATGTAGATGTTGAATTGCTAGACAAATGGTTGAAACAATCGAAGGTATATTTTAGTGTGCATATATATACCAAGGTGTAAAAATTTTCTTTTATATGTCTCAACACAGGTCATGCTATAATTTGGAGGAAATTTGTCTAGCATCTTGAAGAAGATGCTTGTTGCAGCTAGGGGTGATGAATTCAAAGAATTTTTACAAGATAAATTTTATCCTATTGGGCATAAAACTGATCAGAGACATAAGTGGCAATATTTCAGGAAAGCAAGTGCTCAAAGTGTGCAAGATTATACCATGAAATTCTGTAGACAAGCCATGTTGATGAGCTTGGACTTGGAAGATGAAGACAACTTGACCAAGTACTTGGGAGGTCTCCATACACGCCTAAAGAGATAGGTCATCTCAAGTAAGCCAAAGGACCTTGATGAGGCATGTGTGCAAGCATACTACATTGAGGAAGAGAAAAGGCAAGGAGAGGGAGAGCCCTCAAAGCAAAATCAGCCCACAAATCAGTTCAAGAAAGAGCAAAATCAGCCTTACAAGAAGGGTAAGTGGAAAGGTAAGAGAAATACTACCACTTTACACTGTTGCAAGGATCAAAAACCATTGCAAACATTGAGATGGACATATTGACACCAAGTGTTGAAAATTGCATCTCAAGAATTGTCCCAAGGTGGATCTCTAGAATTCCATGGAAATTTTGAGAGGAAAATCAGAGGTAGAGATAGAGGACAATTCCTTTGTTGATGAGAAGTTGGGTTGCACATCCACCAACACAAACAAGGAACAAGAAAGAGAAGAAATGAGCAAGTTGTTCCAAATCAAGATTTAGATAAAAAAAACCAAGGTAAATGCACATGTTGATACTGGTTATTTCTCTACTGAGTCCTCTCAATCCTCCTTCCTTGGTTTCTTCATTAGTCATGTTTAACATATTCCTTCTTTCTTGGGTGGAAGGTGCTCAACATATTTGGCGGTAAGTTGTTTGTCGTTGATGCTTTGAAGAACGAGGGTTTTGCAAACAAGCTGGGATTTCTACATGGGAAGACGACACACCACTCAGATCACAAAGGAGGTATTCATTGGACAAAGTGCTTTGAGGGTTTGCAAAACTAGGGTTTGCTGAGAGTTAAAAATGGCGCCACATTCAAGCAAGGAACAGGTCAAGGATTTTACAGCAATCTGTTGTAGCATGAATTTTTTTTTCCAGAATAGACAATGATAGACAAGTCAGACAATCTGCCTCTCATCCAAGTCAGACATCGACAATGAGCAGACAAGCAAACAAGCCTTCATATCTTACCCGGTACGGGATGAAACTATATGTCCTTTTCAAAGCAAAATTATTCAAAGTGCTATACTCAATAATAGACATGGCATAGTGGTAAAACTCTTTAAATTCTGAAGTCAAAAATATGTGGCGCAAACTTGCATAACACACTAGCCATTTACAATGGAAGAAGCACCGCTGGAGTGTACAAGCGAGAAAGCAGCATTGAAGGCTGTAAAAGAGGACTTTGCCCCAACATAAAAAGTGGTGCAACACAATCAACAAAAAGTCAACATCAGCGAAATCAGTACACCCTTCCTTTTAGCAGGATCAGCAATACAAACTTTTAAAAATAGATGTACTTTATGATACCACAGACACTTGGAAAGATGATGGTTGCATACGCTGCCCCCTACTTTGGTGACATGGTGGGGATTTGTGAGAGACAGCAATATCTATATTGACAAATCTTGAGTATCACATCCGATGTAAGGCCACCTCAAACTCTAGAGGCAACAAAAGTGGTAGGGGAACAACCAATTTTTTGTTAATGTAAAGCAATATCGTAGGATAATGAGATGTCGGCTATCCAAGGCCAAAAAACAGTTAGTAGTGAAACGAAGGGAAAAAAATATCCTAAACATGAAGCAATAGAAAATACATGTGCAACATAGCCAATATGTCACAGAGGAAGGCCATACCACACACTAATCAGCATACTAAGATATAATGGGAAAACTATAGATAAAGAGGAAATATTCAGCCCTACATCAACATTGCTTCTTTGGTCAACATAACTGAATGTAAGAAAAGTAGTGAACATCAAAGAGAAGGTAGAAGACTTGGAAGCAAGAGAAAAACACGAGAAGCTGAATTTACAGAAGTGGCACAAGAAAAACAAAAACCAGAGAAAGACAATGAGATTTTTAGAGAGAAAGTGATCAACCTGTAGAAAATGATGGAAGTGGGGCAGCAAGAATTACACATTCTAAAGAAAAACACATCAAAAACTATCACAATGGAAGGATAAGCAGAGACCACTCAAGAAATGAGTATTGTTGGGACTTGATCACAAAGTCCAAATAGAGTTAGGTGTTTAGGTTTAATTAATAAATGTAAATGGGGCATGTATCTTCATTTGAAGACACCCCCTTAATTTAGTGTTAGCAATAAATATAATTACGGGAACACATTCCCGTATAGAAGTTAGTTGGATTTACAATCACAAAGGTAAATCTATAAATAAATGTAATATTGTTGTCATTCAAGGGTTAACCGCATTTGGGCACCTATTGTAAAGCTTCATTTTGCGTATTAATAAAATATTTGTTTGCACTAGAGTGCATACAAGTTTTAGCCTTTTTTGGGTTGCTTGTGATTATGTGAAGAGTTTTCGGTGGTATCGAGAGAAATCTGGGAATTTGTGTTCATTTGTAAATTATTCATTTATTTGCAAACATTGCATGAATTTGAATGACTTTGTTGGCTAGATTTTATGCACAGAAAGCATCAAACCTAGGCAGTCATGAGATAAATCTCCCTCATTTAACCGGTGAGGCTCCCATGTCAGATTTGTCAATAAAAATGTGTTATTATCTATCAGGGGTTTTACTTTAACCACTTAGTTCATGAACCATAACTAAGAAGTTTTGCAGCAAGTAAGCAATTGTTCAAGAAAGGAAGTATTTTATAGAAGAAGGAAGTAAAGGAAATACAAAGAAGAAATGGGGAAGATGTGCATCCCAATTAGTAGATAGCAGAGCTAATTGCATGCACATAGAAGAAACTTAATAGATATGAACACACAAAATTATAAAACAAAGGCAACTCTAGATCCAGATCTAAAATAACACAAAGTTTATTAAGAGATCTAAGATTAAAAGCAAGAAACACAATACACCGTGACACAAAGTTCTCCGGAAACCTGCTCCTTTGTATTCCTTTGCTCCAAGTTGCTCTCAAGGGTTCAAGACAAAGTCTAGAACACAAGATCACGCTTACAAATTCGATTGATTGATTAACCTGAAGGTTCTTCCTCTACTTATAGAATGTAGAGGGGCAATTACAAGTTAGAAGCTTTTAGTTGAATCGGCACATGTGGAAATCGGAAAGAAACAATGGAAATCTCCCTCCTGGAATTCTCTCTTTGCGTGACATGTATGATTTGCAACTGAAAATAGAACCTTCTATTTTGCACGCTTGCCACCTATCTCCAAGTAGTTGACTTCTTCAAGTAATGACTTTTAAACCAATCACTTAAGTTGTATAATTTAATTGATCGCTCAATTACTTTGTCGGAGGAAAGAAGGAAGAGGAAAGTGCGATCTTGTCCTTTTTCATGTCTCGCACGTTGATTTGTTTTTTTTCATATGTCTTTGCCTTGTCTTCTCTTTTTGAATCCTGGAAGCAAGCTGGAATTTTGCAATTCTTCTTTTATCCTTCAGAGCGCTTCTTTCATGACATGCATCAATGCAATGTTTGCCGTAGATAACTCATCATCCTTATTTTTAATTGCATATGAGCAATTAAAAATTTTGAAAGCACTCAGGATGAATGAAAATTCAATGAAGGCTTCAACTGGAAGATGGGAGCACATGCACAAGATCTTGGAAGGAATTTTCCACGCACTGACTTCTTCACGGGCTGCATTCGAAACAAGAGGATGAAGCCTTTGTGCCGGAAGCTTTTGCAACTATGAGATCTGGATCTGAATATGGATTTGCATCGTCTGTATCTGCATCTGGATATGGATCTGCACCTGCATAACAAACTCTGACAACTGGGTTGTGGATGGAAAAGTTGCCAGCTCGAATAATTCCACTGCTTTTAATCTGCACGCATGAGTGAAGTTTTTCCTGCACGCATGAGTGAAGTCTTTCCTGCTCTGGATTTGTCTATCAATTCAGCAAGAGGTTCCAAGCCTAGATCCGTGTCTCCAATATCTACAAATTTAGAAGTGATGCATGACTCCGTTGTGCTTTCTTTTTCATCTTTCTTCGCCATAGCTTTGTCTATCTTTGTCTGAACATTTCTTTTTCTTCTTATTTGACTGGAATTCTTCAAAACTGGTGCAGATCTGGATAATCCTTCAGATTCGGAGGAAATATTCAATGTATTGGACATTGATATAAGTTCCTTTTCTTTTGAAAAACACCTGTAATGAATTCCTTAACACTGTAACACTTTGCATGAAACAATTATGCGGATAAAGATCAACCTTCTTCAAAGCATACGCCAAATTCGGAAGCTTTTAGCCTTGTTGCCACCTTGCCGAGCAAAATCCTTTTCAAATGCGTTGTTTCCACCTTGCCTGAGCAAAATCCTTCTTCAAATGGGGGCGCACTTTTCCTCTTGGCTGCAATTATTTACCTGTGAATTAAATAATTCACCCATATGGCTGCCCATGCTTATATAACCTTCACAATTCTATAATTAATAATTGCCCTAACAATTAAAGGCAATTAATTAATTAAAAATCATGCTCTTCTCTTTTAAATATAGCATGTTTAAGGACAACCATCCAATAAATTAAATTAATTCAATTTAATCATCCACACTTCACTTCACTTAAGTTTCACAGTGTGCTTTGACCATAGCCACTGAAAATAGGAATTAATATAATCATTTAATACTTTAAAAAGTATTAATTCCTTCTCAAAAGGGGCTGCATTAAATAAATTAAATTTATTTAATTTTGGAATTCTATTTTTAAATTCCTTATGTCCACTTCCCTTTGTTGACTTTTCCACAAGTCTGGGTGCCAAAATTGGGTGAATAAATATTAACAAATATTTATTTAATGCATCATTATTATTCACCCAAGGTGGGTCGCACTTTTTGGAATAAGGAATTTCTATTTTTAAAAGTCACATGACAATGGGAATTTTTACCCTGCAAGGCAGCCCCGGAAATCCCATGATCCACTTAAGTGATTTGACTTTGACAATGGGATTATTTACCTTGCATGGTAGGCAATAAAATCCCATGATTTCACTTAAGTCACTTTTCTTTTATTTCACCATGGGAATTTTTACCCTGCAAGGCAGGCAATAAATTCCACCCCTGCTGACCTCTAACTTTCCCATCATGACTTAAGTGAATTTTATATCACGAGAAAAAGTACCCTGCTAAGCAGGTATAAAATTCCCATCTACACCGCTGCTTCTATTTTTCCTACTAAAGGAAAAAGTGAATTTTCTATCACGGGAAAAAGTACCTGTAAGCAGCAATAAATCCACCACCTGCCGCTTCTATTTTCCCACTGCAGCTTAAGTGAATTTTATAACACGGGAAAAAGTACCCTGCTAGGCAGGTATAAAATTCCCATCATGCCTACGGCTTCTATTTTTCCCCATTTGACTTAAATCCTTTGTTTTCCAAAAATGTGCCCATCCTCGCGAGGGGCTTTTCTGCACGACTTCGCTTTTCCCAGTGATCCGGACCTGATGGCGACTTCCTCCGGGCATAATGTGCGTATATGTTTTCTCCTGCTCGCTCCAGCCAAAATCGGGCTTACCCGGCAAAGGAATTGTTCTAGAGAAATTTCACAGAAAACGAAACGGGACAACACAAAAACACGAAAAATTGCCAAAAGTCACAAATAAAGCCCAAAACTTAATCCAAGTTAAAACCCCTTCGGTACATAAGAATAATGACATATTCGATCATAATAGAAAGTTAAAACGGAGTGCAAATAGCCTCATACGGGCTCAAAATAATTAAATACAAATTTCCATGAGCAGACAAATCCCGATGATAATATAACAATTTTGGGCATCCGGGTATTTGGCAAAAAAAAGGCTAATATGGCTCTTTGGGAATATCTTGATGCAATACAAGAACTTTCAGGAATAAAAACACAAAACAACCCATTATTTTAAAAGTATGAAAAATTTTTGATAGGGTAGTTAAAGATTTCAGGATGAAATCACAACTATGACACCTGACTTGATGCATGGGATAATTCACTCATATTGATATCTATTCAATTTGCAATTTGTTTTGCTGATTATTACAACTTGGTTATTGTTTAATTCAACATCATAAAGATTAAAACAGCTGGTTGTGATCATAATCATGCAAAAGTAGCTTGTAGTTTATTGTCTAACGAGCAAATATTGCATGAAATGACACGGAATTGCAGTATGGCTTGAAGTTCTATTGATACGAAAGCCTGATTAAGATTATTTTCATTATTAGAAAGAAGAAAAATGTGGGGGTTTGAGGCAGACCATGCAAGATAAACTAAAAACAGAAATAGAAAACAAGTAGAGATCTATATGGAAAAATCATGCACAAAAATATTGACATAGTATTTATCCAGGAAAACCCTTTCGGATAAAAACCCAACTAATACCTTTGCTGTCCCCATATTTCACCATGAAATCTAGGACTACCCATTGAAATTTTTTGGTCTTTTTAAAATACCAGGGTCTTTTCGTGTTTTTATTGCCGGAAGATGTCACTTACGCAGACATTAAGATATTCCCGATTGAATCTTACGAGCCAATTAGAAGACAAATACCTAGATGTTGAAACTCATTTTATCCTTTCGCCAAGTTTTGTAAATGTGGTATTTAATTATTTATTAAATAAATAAAGCCCATGTTTGAAGTAAATAATGTGCTCGGTTGAGCCTTGTTGAAGTTTTGCATGCTAGTATTCACACATCTCAATAGGATTTTCACCAGAATGAATTTTGAGCATTATCTCGCAACTTCAAAGATGAGGACGCGTTTTTTGAGGAATTTTATTTATTTCTTTTACGTTTTTGGTGTCACTTTCGATTTCATTTCACCCGAAATCATGACTACCCAATTCGAAAAAATTTGTACTTTTAAAATAGTGGGTCATTTGTTGTTTTTATTGCTCGAAAGTTCTGTATTAAGGCCAAGATAATCCCAAAGAGCCATATTAGCCCTTTTCGCCAAATACCCAGATGCCCAAAATTGTTTTATTCTGTCATTGCCGGGATTTGTCTCAAGGGAAATTTGTATTTAATTATTTTGAGCCCCGTATGAGGCTATTTGCGCTCCGTTTTAACTCCGTTATGAGCGAATATGTTATTATTCCTATATACCAGAAGGATTTTAACTTATTTTAAGTTTTGGGCTTTATTTGTAACTTTTGGCAATTTTTCGTGTTTTTGTGGTGTCCCGTTCTGTTTTCTGTGAAATTTCTCTGGAACAACTCCTTCGCCGGGTAAGCCCGATTTTTGGCCTGGAGCAGCTGGAAAACATACACGCACATTTTGCCCGGAGGAAGTCATCATCGGAGGTCTGGATCACTGGGAAAAAGCGAAGTCGTGCACAGGAAAGCCCCTGCGGGGATGGGCGCATTTTTGGAAAACAAAGGATTTAAGCTGCGATGGGAAAAATATAAGCCGCAGGCAGGATGGGAATTGTATACCTGCCTGGCAGGGTACTTTTTCCCGTGTTATAAAAGTCACTTAAGCTGCAGTGGGAAAAATAGAGGCTGCAGGCATGTGGGAATTTATTGCCTCGCTGCAGCAGGTGAAAATTCCCATGATATAATAAAAGGAAAGTGACTTAAGTGAAATCATGGGATTTTAGTGCTCGCTTGCAGGGGTAAAGAATCCCATCACAAAGTCAAATCACTTAAGTGGATCATGGATTTTGGTGCCTCCTCGGGGCAGGTAAAGAATCCCATTATGAAAAAATTCTTAAAAATAGAATTACATGTGCAAAAAGTGCGCCCTTTGGTGATGGATTAAAGTGATTAAATTGATTATTTTAATAATCTTTCTTCCTTCAAAAAGTGCGCCCAAGCTAGAGGAGGTCAAAAAGTCAAAGGAGGAATAAAAGAAAGGAATTAAATTAATTAAATTTAATTTATTTAGTGGCTGCCCTTCTTCTTCAAAAAGTGCCCTATTTGGGGATTATTTAATGATTTTAAATGCATTAAATCATTAAATTAATTTCTATTTTCAAAGTGGCTATGGTCAAAGCACACCGTGAGGCTAAAGTGAAGTGTCATGTGAAGGATTAAATTGGATTAATTTAATTTATTGGATGGCTGTCCTTAAACATGCTATTTTTAAAAGAGAAAAGCATGATTTTTAATTAATTAATTGCCTTTAATTGTTAGGGCAATTATTAATTATAGAATTATGAAGGTTATATAAGCATGGGCAGCCATATGGATGAATTATTTAATTCACACAGTAAAGAATGCAGCAAGAGAGAAAAGTGCGCCCCATTAGAGGAAGGATTTTGCACAGACAAAGTGCTAACAAAGGCTAAAAGCTTCCAGATTTGGCGCATGCTTTGGAGAAGGTTGATCTTCGTCTGCATAGTTGTTTTCACAGGTGTTACAGGAGCTCAGGTGTTGATTGAAAGGATTCATGCTCTCTTTATGTGCAAATTAAACACCAATTTTTGGGGCAGCAGGCTTGAAAAGTGCAGATTTTTATAATTTAAATTCACTATTCATGCTCCGTGGCCATTTTTGTCCGAATAAATTCATAGAACTCATTACAGTGTGCTTTATAAAAGAAAAGGAGTTTTATCAATGTCCAATACATCGCAAATATCCTCCGAATCAAGAATTGTCCAGATCGCACCAAGATTGAAGAAATCCGCCAAATTAGAAGAAAAGAATTATTCAGATAAAGATTGATAAAGCCATGGCAAAAGGAGATGAAAAAGAGAGCACGATGGATTCATGCATGCTTCTAAACTTTCAGACTTAGGAGACACGGATCTAGGCCCGTAACCTCTTTCCGATTTGATCGATGATAGATCAGAGCCGGAAAGACTTCACTCATGCGTGCGGTCAAAAGTAGTGGAATTATTCGAGCTGCAGCTTTTCCCATGCAAACCCAATTGCGAGTTTGTGATGGAGTGTGCTAGATCTTATCATCCTTCATCCAGATCAAGGGCGTGATGTCATGGGAAAGACAATAATTCGCTTGGATGCGAATTCTTCGATTATTGTTCAAGATTCCAAAGACGAAAGGTGGTGACTTCTATTAGCATTCGTGATGCCGCCGAAAGAGTGGGAAAAGCATAGAGCCGACTGTGGTGAGCATCATGAATAGCCGGTTCATGAAGAAGCCTAGATCCCCTTCCAAGTTCCCGAGAACTCTTCCACGATCCAACCAAGTGCAGGAGGCGATGATATTGTCAAATTGCTATGCAGTTGAATGGTGAAGCGTTTAATGCCTACACTTTCCGGACATGGATGTATGCTTTCATCAGACCATCAAATCAACAAGGTTGATTCTATAATCAATTGGTCGGAAATTATTAGCAAAGAACATCGGTGAGCAATCATGAACGAAGCGTACCTTCACTTCAAGATGACTTCATACTTGGTATATGCTTTGCGCACTTCACAGGTGTCTTTTCCAAGCTGGATAGATGTGGTATTCTTTCCAAGGATCCCATTTTCGAGTGCTACCCACAGCTTACTGCACCTGCGTGCGAGAAGGACTTCAAAGTGATCAACGATGGTTTCTTCTACGATTTCATCTGCAGGTTAGACAAAGACTTGAAGACTCACAGGGTAAGCAAGGAAGCATGGGAAGCAGTGTCCAAGATTGGCAGTGTATTCATCCAGTTTGCAGATTTCACATACCTCAGGGTTACGAGCTTTTCAGGTGAACCAACAAAGATGCCAAGGTACCCGAGTGACAGATTGATTGCCATGGAGCTGAGCAGGCAACTTGTGGAGTTACACGACCTTCAGTCGAAGCGGCACAAGTCTACGGGCTTCTTCCCACTCACTGTGGGATATTACAGTTGCATCAGCATTCACAGAGCTCGAGGGATGGAAGCACAAATGTTGTCCGAGTATGAGCAAGAGTTCTTCCCTGCACGGCTTAATTTCGATCCATTTGGAATAGCCAGGAAGACAATCTCCCAGGAGTACGCACATGTGCCTTCGTTAGAAGATTTCCGGATGAAGTGCGTAAGTGAGTACGAGGTCGAAAGAAAGATTTCAGCAGTCGTCAAGCAAAGCAAGTATTTGACTTTGACTAGCGCGATACCGCGGATCTTAAAGATGATGGGAACGTGGTACTGACACTTACCATCAAATGGGAGGAGATAAAGCTCTACCGCAGATAAGCAACATAGGCCGCAAGCACAATAGAAGAAAGATCTGAGTCGTGTCAGTGGTGAGTACTTCGAGCTGGCTGCTAACGAGGGGATACTGCCTTGATGAAGTATTGATGAATCAAATCACGGGCAACTTCGGCACAGAGATTCCCTCAAGCGAAAGCATGAAGGAGAGAGCAGCAGAAGGTCCGAGAAGTTGAAAGTACGCAGAAGATCTCAAGAGAAAGAGAAGACCACTTCTACGACCATAGCTTTGACTCCGACTTCTCCAAGACTCCAAAGGATCACCAACTATCGCACACAAGCCAGCAGGATGCTTCCATGCCTTCATTAAAACCAAGCAACGCTCATCTTCTTCTCCGCAGCCCACTTCGCTCAAGACCCGCTCCAGAGGAGATGTTCAAGCCGCAGATGACGGAGTTCGAAAGAGCTTTGTCCTGGATGTTTGAGAGGATGGCAGCCATGATACTGTGGCACTTTCTGATGGAGAGGATGCAGAGCGGGAAATAGTAGCGCACTCAGCAACTTCTCATTCTCCGAGAAGTAATTTCTCGGAATGGTTAGCTTTGCAGTTGGTTCCGGAAGCAAGAATAGAGATGAACTTAGAGGAACATGACTTGCAGCCTACTTCGTGATCTCGAGCGTAAGAGACAAGGCCTAAAGTTGCTAAAGCAACTTCTAGGTTGATCATCGAGGATTCGGGAGAGAAGTTTGCTGAGATATCGATCCCGGCGGAAGGAAAGGTAGAAGAGGAACTCACGGCAGAAGATGTGACAGTGACCAAAATACCACTCGGTCAAGCTACCACTGAAGGATCAAGCAGACACGCAGACGCTGGATGCTTTGTTCCTTAGGCTCGACGGTGAAAAGGCGGAGAAAGAAGAGCTGCAGTAAGCAAATATCTCAATTATGTGAGATCATAGCCAAGGTCTAAACCTTCCATTCACCCATTTTCAACACAGTGAGTGATCATCTTATGCAGAAATGGAAGATGCAAGCAATCAAGTAAAGGCTATTGACGAATGGAAGGATCGATTATTTCAAGCTTCGTGCAACTTGGGAAGTGCCACCCGCCTAAAGGTTATGAACGACGATGCAAAAATCAACTAAAGCAATCGATAGAAAGCATAAGAAGGAATGAATACAATGGCAGAGAGTAACCCGAGTATTTTGGCCGAGATCAACAAGTCGCCGGAGATGTATTGTTGCAGAACAAATTGTGCCGGATGGATCGGGCCGAGAAGGGGAAGTAGCTAGAGTTTGCAGATCTTCCGCTTGGAGATCTGCAGAGTTTCACAAGAGGATGCAGCGCTTGAGAGTAGAACATCGATTTGCTACGGATAAAGTATTATTTCTTTCACCGAGGAAAGAGTGGATGGAGGTATTACTTCATACGTGCGGATTGTTTCTAACGAGGTGCATGATTCTCGGAGGGTTCTCTTCGATGGTGCAAAAGAGGATTGATAAAGCCACCAAGCCTTTCACGATGAACTCTATCAAGAGGTCGGGTGACACCGCAGCAGCATATCATCGAGATTTGGGCCAAGTTTGGAAGAAGTGGAAGCATGCAAAGAAAGTGTTGAATGAAGGATTGCTGCAATTCGTGATGTAAAAGAAGCAAGAGCTAAAACAGATGGAAAGATGTGAATTATATGTTCGACAAGTATATCGATATCGTAACAAGAAGAAGATGTAGATGTTACAGCTGGCATGACTTCTTCTATTTCTTTCTTTCTTCTATTTTCTATGTTCCCGGATGAAATTGTAAACTTCTAAGTTATTGGTTTTGCAACCATTACTTGAAGTCATGTGGAACCTTTCTATTAGTTAAGTGATACATGTGTCACTTAAGAAGAAGTTAGTTGAGGATGATTGCCAAATGTCATCTTTACTTGTTGTTCATACTTTAGTTCTGGGTTTTGAGTCTTCTATTTGTACTTTCCTCCTACATTCTATAAGTAGGAGAAGAACCTACGGGTTAATCATCGATCGAATTGTAAGAAGAAGCAATCTTGTGTTCTAGACTTTGTGCTGAACCCCGAGAGCCACTTGTTGCAGAGGAATACAAAGAAGAGGTTTCCGGAGAACTTTGTGTCACGGCGTACTGTGTTTCTTGCTTTTAAATCTTAGATCTTTAAAGTAAACTTTGTGTTATTTTAGATCTGGATCTAGAACTACCTTTGCTTTAGAATTCTGTGTGTTCAAATCTATTAAGTTTCTTCTATGTGCATGCAATTAGCTCTGCTATCTACTAATTGGGATGCACATCTTCCTTATTTCTTCTCTGTAATTCCTCTACTTCCTTCTTCTATAATTTTCCTTTCTTAAACAGCTGCTTACTTGCTGCAGAACTTCTTAGTTATGGTTCATGAACTAAGTGGTTAAAGTAAAACCCCTGATAGATAAAAACACATTTATATTGACAAATCTGACACGGGAGCCTCACCGGTTAAATGAGGGAGATTTATCTCATGACTGCCTAGGTTTGATGCTATGCAGAAAATCTAGCCAACAGTTTTTGGCGACTCCGCTGGGGAACAACTATCTTTGCAGATCAAAGCTTTTCTATTGAAGATCAGAGTGTTTTCCATACAAATCTCAACCTGGCTGAACGTCCATTCACCCGATCCGTGAAGGCGCAAGGAAGGACTGATCATTTCTTCCGACTGCAGGAGCAATTCAATTTCAATCATCCTCCTCAAGTTAGAAGCCGCAGATCTAGTCTTTCACCAGGAAGGAGAGTGCACACCCATCCAGATCCGGATCGTATTCAGCATAATCCGGCGGCTGGAATTATCCAACAAGTCTATCAAGTCTACACAAGGAGGAGACGTGCTCAAGCTAACATGGCGCACCAAATTGTACCTGTTCCATGGGGAGCGGCTTTTGGACCTCTCAACTTGGCTCCACCTATGCACGAGCTGCCAAAGGGATCCAGAAAGAATTTTTAAAATTCTTTAGAGATGGAAAGCAAAACCCGGATGATCACTTGGCAGCCTTCTTCATATCTTCAGTGTGCTCATAGTAGAGCATGAAGATGTCTCGCCAAAGCTATTCATTGAGACTCTACACGACTTGGCTGGAGAATGGTTCTATCGGCCGCTCCCTCGCACCGTAACCAACTCGGACGACTATGCGTGAGCAATTTTCTGAAAAGATTCAAGCCTGCAGAGGACACGAGCACGATGATCACCCAACTGACGCAGTTGAAGAAAGAGCCAAACGAGAACATGCGGGACTTTATTGCAAAGTTCCAAAGGATTTTGTATAAAATCCCCACTTCTGCTGCATTGAGCGACGAAAATCAAAAGACGTTTTTTATAAACGCTCTATTGCCTGAAGTTGGATATCAGCTAAGAAGGGCAAGACCTGCAAATTTGCTGGATGCACAAAATGCTGCCGTGGAGGTTGAGGACGACTTGATCATGGCTGGAAAACTCAAACAACTATCTCACAAAGGTGATGGTGCTTCTTCTAGTACTTCTGATCCTTTGTTGCAGAGATTGGCTAATGACATGCTGCAGATCAAGAAGCAGATCTCTCAAACGGGGAATGCACCCCCCTCAAGAATAGCTCCTATCCGGACCTTCAATGGTCAAAATCAAAATCAAAATCGAAACAGACTTGCTGCTGCACCACAGCGTTTGGCAATAGAAGCTGCTCCAAGGAATAACTTGGAAACTAATGAAGAAGATCTCGGCATTGATGAATCATTTGATGATGAAGACTTTATAGATCCCGCTGGCGACTCCAATATTGGTTACCTGGACTACGAATCTGATGAGGGCTATTATGAATCTTTTGAAGATTCTGATGGTCACACTTTTGCGGTGTTTACAAGGTCTCAGACACGCCAAAATGCCGAAGCATCCACAAGCGGCCGGAAAGAGAGAGAAGATCCTGGCCCGGATGTTACTATCTTGAAAAGAGGTAGCATTCTTCCTTCTTCATTAGCGCCCAAGGAGAAATATTCAAATTCTTTCAATTCGCAGCAAAGAACCAACGCACATCCTGCTGAAGCAAGTCAAGCTTTTGACATAATTGATCACATCAAGAGAAATAAGGTCCAAATGTCAGAAGCTGAGTATTTGAGGGCATTTCCTGATCAGTTGAATAGATTGGTCAAATATGTGCAAAGTAATGGTCCTAGCCCAACGAACAATAATCCACGGGGTATCTTGTCAAGTCCAAAGATTACCTTACCATCTAATAATGCTGCTGCAAGTTCTTCTCCTTCCACCCCTTCTCCTGCTACATCGGAAAGGATTGAGCCATTCTATGTGTCTTTGCTCATCAACGGACATAAGCTAAGCAATTGCATCCTGGATTCTGGAGCTTCCGACAACGTCATGCCTGCCAAAGTTGCTGATGCCTTGGGTCTTACATTGACAAAAACCATTGGAAGATGTTATTCCATGGAAAGGCAAGTCCCTCTTGTGGGGCAAATCAAAGATGCGCAGTGCCTTGCTTCCTTCCAGATAAAAAGACTAAAAATGACTATCCTTGTAGCAGACATTCCAGTTTCTTATGGCATGCTATTAAGTAGAAATTTTTGCAAGGAGCTAGGTGGAGAAGTGAAGATGGATTGGTCTTGTGCGCACATACCAATCAAAGGAGTAAATCAGAAGCTGGAACCTGAAAAGAAATCCAAGTACACAGTATCAAAATCTGAAGATCCTAGATCTCAGATCTTGTTTCAGGAATCGGATCACGGAGTCTATTATCTAGAAATGGATAAAGAAGAAATTCAACCGGTGATTCGAGAATCACATCAAATTGATAACAAGATTTGGACTCTGGAATTTGATGGTAGCTGCTGTTCATTTGGATCCGGCGCAGGCGTTGTTCTTATCTCTCTTGAAGGGAAAGTGCATGAGCACTCTTCAAATTGATGTTCGAAAATACTAACAATACGGCCTGAGTATGAAGCATTGTTGTTAGGCATGGAGCAAAGTAGAACAATGGGAATCAAATTATTACACGCAAGAGGAGATCTTTGAAAGCTGATTGTAAAAGCGAATAAGGGGCCTCTACCAAGTCAAAAAAGACAAACTACGGCACTATAGAGATCGGGTCTACTCTGCCATCCTAGATTTTTCAGCCTTCTCGGTATCTTACATTCCGAGAGAACAAAATTCAAGAGCTGATTCGCTTGCGGTTACTGCAGCCTTGTTGAATCCGGATCAGCCCCCGCATTCTTTAGGACAGGGGAGATTACAAGGTGGAAATGGTTTTTCGCCCAAAGGTTCCCGACAACGCCCAAGAATGGCAAAGTTTTCAACGATGATACACAGATTGCTGCATTTCTCCAACGTAAAGATAACTTTGAAGAAATCTACTATGAGGGAAGCAATTCACCTCCTAAAGACACCACGTCGGAGAAATGGATGCTGACGTCTCAGGAGGTCGAGATTATCCAACTAAAGGGAAATAAAATTCCCAAAGGCTTGGTATCTCTTGAGGAAATGTTTGATAAGCATGATCAGATGCTTAAGAAAAATGAAGAAAATGAGGAAGGCTCTTCCTCCGACACACAATTACTAAATTTGGGAGCCAGCAATGATCCCAAATTGGTAAATCTGGGTAAGTGTTGTTCGGAAGCTGAAAAGGAAGCTTTCACTAAGCTTCTTAAGAAATACATGGATATTTTTGCCTGGTCCTATCAGGATCTAAAAACATATCAGCCTGCGGAAGTTCAACACTACATCCCACTTAAATCGTAATGTAAGCCTTTCAAGTGAAGTCATGGCGGCACAATCCTACCATTTCAGAACCATCTTGCAGAAATCCGAGTAAGTTGTTAGATGCAAAGATTATCTATCCCATACACCATTCGGAGTGGTTGCCCACATAGTCCCCTGTTAGAAAGAAGAGTGGCGAGATTAGGTCAGTGCGTGATTTCCGCAACCTTAATCAAGCTTCATTGAAGGATAACTACCCTATCCCCATCATGGATCACACTCTGCAGGTGGTCACTGGATCTGAGATGCTTTCCATGCTCGACGGCTTCTCAGGATACAATCAAGTCAAGGTGGCCGAGGAAGATCAATACAAAACGGCGTTCATCACACCTTGGGGAACCTTCGCATACCGGAAGATGCCGTTGGCCTGATTAACTTTCGGTGCTACATTTCAAAGAGCTATGGATCTAGCCTTTGCTCATCTCAAAGACATAAGCATAGTTGTGTACTGGATGATTTGGCGCCTTTTCTAAAGATAGAAGCACACATATTTCAAACTTAGAAGAGGTTTTCATACAATGCTGCAAGCATGGTATTTCTTTGAATCCTAAGAAATCTATCTTTGCTGTAACTGAAGGAAAGCTGCTTGGGCACATTGTTTCCAAAGAAGGAACAAAGATAGATCCAGAGCGTGTCAAATCCATTCAGACATTGCCTTTGCCCACATCTAAAAGAGAGTTCACTCCTTCTTTGGAAAAGTGAATTTTCTCTCGGAGATTCATTCCTGACTTTGCTGAGCTAACCCGTCATATTTCGAATATGATGAAAAAGACACAAGATTTTAAGTGGAGCAGCGAAGGGAAGGAAGCTTTCGAGAAAATCAAAGAGGCCCTGTCGAAAGCACCAGTCTTGGTCTCACCTTGACGAAAGAAAGAATTTATTCTTTATTGTTATTCTTCCGAACATACTATGTCAGCAATTCTTATGCGAGTAAGAGTCAAGAGGATGCAGAAACTCCTGTCTTTCATGAGCACGCCCTTAAAGCCTATGAGTTGAAATACACTCCAATGGAAAAGCACGCATATGCGGTGGTGAAGGCGTGCAAAGCATTCAGGTACTATATTCTTTCCTCACATACTGTGGTTTTGGTCCCAGATCTCGTAGATTAAATCTATCCTTACTCAAAGCAAGAGTTAGGATTATTGAGAGGCACATGGGTGACAAAAGTTCAAGAATATGACCTGGATATTAA